>JAANDH010000092.1:99351-173430 GCA_011799765.1 Nymphaea thermarum | reverse complement strand
ATTTTAATTTATATAATATATATTATATATAAAAAGTTGATACGGTTCAAAGTCAGCCAACCGTTTGATTCATCATAATAAGCGGTTGAAAGACAAACAAGAAAAAAAGTGATGAATATTAATTTATATTTTATTTTTCTAGTTCATCTCAACCATTCGTTTGCTTTATGATTAGATAGTTGAATGGCTGAATAATCAAAGTTAATATTCAGTCATATATATATATATATATATATATATATAGTTTCAAAACCAAGTTTCAGTGGTGTTTGAATGACATGAAAACTAGGTTTCCAAATCACAAAACTAAGTTTTGTTATGGTAATGAACAACTTGAACCTTTCAAATTTTTCATGCGTTTTGGTAAGATAAGATGTCCAATTTGTTAAGATTGTAGACAATAAATGTAGTTTTGAGAATACTTGTATAGCTATTGGATGAACTTGTTTTTTTTTTTAACAATATTCTCAAAAAGTCATTTTTTGACATTTAAACACAAAGTGAAAAACTTGGTTTTTGCGTCCTAATCCTAAACAAGTAAACCAGTTTTTCAAAATTAATTTTAAACCAAATTTTAACAAAACCAGGGTCCAGGGTTTTAAGAAAACCAAGTTTTTGACAGCGTCATCGAAACACGCCCACTTTATATTGATTTTGAATTGAAACGGATTTGACACTCTGAAAATTGACGAGCGACGGGCGCCGTGGTGCTGAATGCATGATCAATCGATCCAAGAGGCAACGCGTGGGTGGAGAAGCTTCCCAGAGCTCGCCTGCCTTTCCACAGATGAGAGCCACCCCTCCTGCGGCACCATCTTCCTCAACCACGCCGATGACAACGAGATTTTCCGGTGCGCATCGCCTTCGTTATTTTATTTATTCACAACGTTCTTCGCATCTTCCATTTACCTTCTTTCTAACTTTCCTCTCGATTATTTGAAGGGAAGCGATGCCGTGCACTATTTTCTCCGGCGTGGCTCCGTCTTCCGACAGGGAGTTCTGGGTGCAAAGCAACGGAGGTTGAATTGATAAGAATGCAGATGGTGACGTCGACAATCGCTTTATCATCTCTTTAATTGCAAGATATTTCCCTTTCTATTAGTTTATTTTCTATATGAAACCTTGTGTACAAAAAGAAAATTTAGGAACTCCAGTCCTGTTTTGGAAGTCTAACAGATCCTCTGTTCTAATGCTTCTGTAAAGTCGTTGTTTACTTGGTTTCCCTCCCAAATTGCTGCGAACCTCTAGCCTCTACTAATTATGTTGTTCGATTTTTAGCCTCATTGTATATTTGTACTTATCCGTTTTTTTGTTAATAATATGGGAAGGGGGTCATTACCCAACAGGTTTGCATTGCAATGGGGCTTTTAGTGTTATTGGTTAATGCTGTAACAAATTAAGATCTGTCCCATTTGGTTGGAGTTTTAAGATCTTTTGGTGATTATTTTTCTTTTCTTTGCAAATTTTGGTTTGTGTTCTCTATGGCAAAGTATAGTGCTTATTTTCGGGCGTTTTCTTGCAATTTGGCAATTGAATTCAGCTTTAGTTTTCTACATATGTTGTTTAATTTTCTTAAATTCTTGAAAATGGAGAGAGAGAGATGTGTTGCTGCTGCGGTTAGGTTTTTTTCCAGAGGATTTTGATTGCACCTCCCTTGCAGTGGGATTAAAATTCGTGGAAACAAATCCCGAATTTAGCTCCACCCGACAAACACACACATAATATTGAGTACATGCCGGCCCAGTCACAGTCTCTACTTTCAGAGGTTCTCGATGTGGGCTTCTAAGTTTCCAGCCAAAACAAG
Organism: Nymphaea thermarum; assembly: GCA_011799765.1. Taxonomy (NCBI): domain Eukaryota; kingdom Viridiplantae; phylum Streptophyta; class Magnoliopsida; order Nymphaeales; family Nymphaeaceae; genus Nymphaea; species Nymphaea thermarum. Next base: position 171,626 of record JAANDH010000092.1, on the reverse strand, counting down.
ATAGTTTCTAAATCCATTAAGCTTGAATCCAATAAAAAATATGTTTTCACAATGCTCAACCATAACAACGTGCAACTTTCGAAAGAAGAGTCTTCTAAAAAATTGATGAAAAGCCAGGAGCTCACAATAGAGTCTCTGGCAGCACCACAACTTCCAAAAATCTATGATTTAGCAACAAACAACCACTCTGTGTACTTGAGATCAGACCACCAAACTTCACCAAGCTATGGTACTACGTAAAAACGTGCTGAATCTTCGACAAGGTCTAGTGAAAACTTGATGGTATTTCAAAAAAGTCACCCAGACTGTGCATATTGATGCAGCTGAAATAACTCACAATTTCATAAAGTACAAGTTCACGTGCTTATATATAAATTGCTAACAAACAACAGAAGCCAAAATTTAGCAGTCAAAATAATATACAAAAACAAGAAGCAGACAGCCTTCTATAAGAGTAAAGGCCCTCTGGATATATGTATCAATGGATTAATATCTTTAGTTTTACAGATTAATACACAAGTCATTAGTCTCTGTACAATGAGGATCTCAAAAATAAAAATTGAGAAAAAAAAATGCAGCTCAAGTGAACAAATATAAAAATAATAATAGCCGGCAGGACACCACAGCCTCTGAACATCACTTGTGTACGAGGGAAATGATCCAATTAATCTGCAAAGCACGATAATAACCATAGCATATTACCAATTTCTGCTACTAAACTAAATCTAGCTGAAACTCCAGTAGGCTATGTAATGCACAACTTCTTATGATGCAACAGGAATGATAATTCCAGTAGATATCTTGGAAGTTTTACAAGAATGCATTTGATTGAACAATGTGCAAGAAATATAGATTGAAAAATAAGCAGTAAATATATGAAAAAACTTACTATGTTATTTTCAGGGTAAGCCCAATAAAAGCCTTGAATTGCAATGAAGATTAGGTTAGATGCGACCAGCACATAAATGCTGAGAGAATGCCTTCCCATCCACTCCAGCACAATTGTTGGATGCCTACAACCATATACATCCACCTGCAAGAGAAAATCCATGCAAAAATATTAGGTTGACTGTGATGATAACAGAACATACAGAATCGAAAAGGCATAACAAGATAAGCATGCATGCTTTATGACTGGTTACTTTGAAAGTCAGAGAGAGAAGAATGGAAATCAGAAATGAGAATAAACATAATAATCAGCATGTTGATTGGCTACAACCAGGGAGTATTCCATTTTCAGTACGTGAGTCGATGTCAAGCCCATATATATATATATATATATATATATGTGTGTGTGTGTGTGTGTGTGTGTGTGTGTGTAGAGAGAGAGAGATGGGTGCTGTCTATTGCTTTTTAGCAACCTTCTGAACAATTTAACACACCACACAGATTGATTCTGATTACAGAATGTTCAAAAATGCTGGATTCAGAACAAAAAGATGAAAATCCATCGTCCAGATTGAAAATTTTATAGGGAAAAAAAATAAGATTGCTAATTTTGGAATCCGTATAAAACTTAGTTTAAGCATCAGATTTTCAGAATATTTTAACACATTATTTTGGAAAATCTGCACGCATCCATATGGTTGGATTTGCAAAAACTGACAGAAAAATGGCTTTTATATATATATATGAGGGAGGAACATGTTGTGCAGGGGCAGAGCCAGAGGGGCCCTGTGTACCCCCTGGATCTTAAGAACTTTTAAATTATTTTAAAATGCCATGTGTCCCTTCTAATTTAATCAAACCCTACCCAACCCCACCACCTCAAAACAAAACAAAACAAAAAAAGTTGCAGGAAACAAAAACGGCCACCCATAAAATAATTTTTATTTTCGGTCGATACCTCTGCCATTGTTAAACTAGCTGAACAAGTTCTTCCTTTTCATCTCTTCTCTCTCTTTCCCTCCCACTCCCTCCCGCCCAGCCCTTTTTAATGCTTAATGGTGAGCGTGATATGAGGAGAAAGGGGGAGAAGACATGGGTAAGAGAGAGAATGAGAAAGACGTGAATCCAGTAAAAGGGACAAGCTAAATGCCATTTATATGTGTGTGTGAGAGAGAGGGAGGAAACATGAATTAAACCAACCTCAATTTGGAACTGGTTTTTCAGGTCCCCTCTCCTGCTTATGATGCACAGAGAAGATGGTTGTGGAGAGGGAAAAAGGAATAGGAGGGAGACATAGAGGGAGTTCTCCATGTTGTCTGGATTGCACTTGTCAAATCAAGTCTCCCTCATTCTTTCAATATATATATATATATATATATATATATATATATATATATATATATATATATAACCTAAGTCCCATTTTTTGGTATTATTGTTGTATACATTTTAGCATTTTATTTTAGATGCTTGTTTAGTTGTTCTTGAATCTACTATAAAAGTTTCAAAGTCCAACTAACAAATATCCATTGTCAGTCGTGTACATATGCAGCCGTGCATATATACTTATATACTTTGCAACTGATATGGTGATAGATATGGTGATATATTGTCATGTTATAAACTTATAATATATAATATAAGCTTTTTTATATATGCATTATGCAGCCGACCAGCTGTGGTTAGTGTTGTTCTTTTGAAGTTTTAATTTCAAATTTTCAATTTCTGCTTCTATGATTCTATCAATTTTTTTATGTTTTATGTTAGACTGTTAGTATGTCATATTACTAATTCCTTTATATAATATATGTTGTTCTGAAATTTTCCTATGCAATAAAATTATGCAAGTATGTTAGATACATTAATAACTAAATTGTAATAATAATATATACATGTTTATTCTGTTATATACATAATAAATTAATAATAATAAATTCATAATAACAATAAAATACCCTCGCCGCACCACTGCACCTAAATTTTTTGAGATGTGCCGCTCTGGCATCCACACCTGCACCCCACACTCATGTGACATAGTATATAACATTTTGGCCATTAGCAACAGTTCATCTGGTACTAGCAACATTAAATCAGGTTCTTTTGTTGAAAAAAATGCTGATTATGTAACACTTGGAGTACATTAAGACCAGAAAGCATGTAGGCAACATAAACTCTCAAAAACATTTTAATCATGTTTGTACCAATCAAAAGATGGTGGTCATTGCATCTCACCAATAAATAAATACCACCAAGCACCAGACCAGCAGATCCAGAAGTAAGCAATGTGTAACTAGTTGTATACAAAGATTTGTTCAAAGGAAGGCCTACAAGAAAACAGGAAAAAAACATTACACATTCAGAAAATAGTGAACTAAACAAGTTTAAGCTGCATTTTCTGAAAGGCATCAATTACAAAACTTCACAGTGCACGGACATAAATATCGAGAAGAAGAGTCATACCAATAAAGACAAGCAATGATGCAAAGGCAAGTAATGAACACGAGAGTAACAGCCAGTGATTTATCCTATCCCAGTGGTCCTGAAACATACTCAGTTAATTTAGCAGACAATGTTAATCTACCAGTAACATTTATTAGATATAAAGAAAGACTACGGCCAGAATCTATGAAAGATGGATGCATCAGCTTGGGTACCATATCAATGTCAACGTAGCTAGATATGTATGTAGAACATATGCCCCTTGCTTAAGCTTACAGGTCAGAGAGGTTCAAGTCGGAAGCAGACCCAATGAAATGAAAGTTTTTTCTTCCAATCTTGGGTTGCAAAGAAGGGGACTTCTTAGTCCCTCTATATAAGTTATGTGAACTTTAACTTATTATTTCAGTAAATGTGTCCATGTGTTTGTGGGCATGTAATTGCTTTTCTCTTTGTGACTGTACCTAGCAATAGCCCCATAGTCACAGTTTAGAAATTGTGCTAATGTGGCCACACAATCCGGCATAGGTCACATCATCAATACAATGCAGCATAAGGCAGCAACTTTTAAGAATGGCACATGGAACCCTGTGAATAAGGATGCCGAAATGTATATTTTGGCTTTTGAAGTTCAAACTATGTAGTACTCCAATCAATGTTACTCTGGAAAATATACACCTAGCATGCTATTTAGAAATGCCATCAAGAGATACCAGATGTTCTCATTTCATGGTATCACAGTAATTTACTCATGTTACTCACTTTCCTTCTTGGTGCAAACAGTTCAAAGGGGAAAATCAGCACTACGTTGCTCAAATTAGGGAACTTTCTTATGACAGAATGGACAATGATCCTATCAGATTAGTATCTGCCTTGAAATATCTCTTGAATCAACTTGTGCAGCTAAAAAGTAAAGCAGCCTGAACAGACAGCAACCAAAGCAATTGAACTATACATGCATCTACTTGACATCACAATCCTTAAAACACGTAAAGAAAAAGCAGTTAAGAACCTCAGTTTTGACATGCAGAAAAAAGAAAATATGTAATCCCACCAAACAAGCCAGTAAATCATTCACATGAGCCAAGAAGCAGAAGCAGAATCAGACCTCAAGTAGTATAAGAGTGTGACCAAAATGAAGCCCAATAATGCACGTCACAATAGCCATTAAGGAGCTGCACATGTAAGTCAGTGCATCAGATGACCAAAGACCTAATATGAAAATACAAGCTAGCAGCACATTAACATACAGATATTAGACATGTAATTCATATAGATGTGTATATTCCATGATTCAAAATGCATCAGTTAAACAAAAGAAACTTATATTTGTAGATGAGCAAATGTAGAGCACGCATAAAGGATATACATATGTTAATATATCCTTGCATAAAATGAGACATCTCTGAGCAGAGAGAGGGGGTGGGGGGATGTGAGGAAGGTTACAGATTTTAAACCTTTGTTCCTGTCATGTCAGGGGGGTAAAGAATATAATTTTACACCCTATAACTGTTCTGGAAAATGCTCAGGGATTGACTAGTCAGGCTAATCTATACCAATTGGAAATTCAGTTCAACAATGTAGAACTTTTGGTTGCTCAGTTGACTAGGCAGACACTTAGGCAAGCACACTTTCTCAAGTTCTACTACCAGGGCACCAGCAAAGGAACAGGCAAGAGGAACAAGCATATGCGCCATAAAGCAAAATGTCTCCAAAATAAGCCCATGGATGACTCATGAAACCAAAGGAAGTCCACTGCTAGTTGGAAACGTAAGTTCTTGACACTTCTTGTCCTACCAAAAAATTGCAGGTGAATCCAACAGCAACCCCTAGTATGATAACTGACAAGAAAAATGTTTAACCACAACATATCTCAAGTTGCCTTGAATTCCCATATACCAAAAGATAAGCATGTAAATTGCAAAAATAGTCATAGATATTGGTCTAGGGCCTCTAGGCTAGACCCAACAAAGGCAAATCTTCCAAAAGTATAGGATCTTCTGGTGAATATGTTATTTGGGAAATTTTACCACTCAAAAACCAAAAAAGTACAAAATAACAAACAAAAACATACCAAAAATGACGGTTTTCATAATTCATAGAAAAATTTTAAATAAAAGAATAAGACAGAACAGAAAACATTTTAGATTGCATGAAATAAATATATAACTAAAAACCCATTAAAATATGATGATAAATAAACTTAATTTTTTGAAATAAGATGTTCTGCTTCTCAAATCATTATGCCAGGAGCAAAAGGATTATGAAGTTAATCTAGAACATCAATTATATCAAATGCCATTAAGCAGTCAATACCCAACAAGAGCTGAGCCTAACCTGGCTAAGGGGTTAGACCCAACTCTCAAGTGCTTCAAGTCAAAGGCAGTCAATGGTTCAGTGTCCCTGCGTGTATCTTCGCATAAACTGGTAGGATCTGCCTAATTGCATCTTGCCTATCCAAAAGAATAAGAGACTAAGTGCTCAACTTTTATCTGGACTCTTTCTAGCTGTTTGCGTTTGGCTTAAAGACACGTCAGCAAGTGCTGTGGATGGCTCTACAATCTATTAAATACAAATATAAGCCAACCCCGGTTTCCAGTGGCCATTGAATCCTGATGTTGGACAAGCCAAATCATGTGAAAAACAGTGTGGATGTCTTCATCAAGCTAAATCAAGTGCAAGTCCTCTCACAATCCGGAGTAAGATAATTTAGAAAAAATTGCACTCTGCAAATTGACCTCAAAATGCCTTCTGGATCAAATGGCGCATGGCACCATACAGGTGGACTTTCTTGAGCGTTATGACTCATGCACTCCTGCAAAAAGAATAGTATCAACAAGTAATTTGGAACCATGATAAAATAATTAAACATTATCTTGCCCAGATAAGTCAACACCTCTAAATTTCTGTATACAGGTTTTTTGTATAGATGTTGGATACCCACGATATAGCGATCAATGAATCCAGCAGCATTGCAAGCTGGTCCAAGGTCGCCTCTAACAGCACAGTTGACCTGCCAAAAGATTAAGATCAGGGATAAATACAAGTTTAAAAGTTCAGCACAGGACAGTTTGTAATCGGAATATGACATTGTAAAACCTGATTTAGGCAATTATATTTCCTCTGAAGAAAAAAGAAGTGTATTTAGAAGTTCAGTGTCTTCTTTTTGGTAGATTTGACAAGCAGATCGCACAGTCATGTTCAACATTTAACATGCAGGAGAGTAAAAATTGCTGAATTGCAACAATAATAGCATAAGTCAGTCTAAAATGACTTTAGACAACACTCATTTTCAATAATTTCCAAAAGTTCAAAGGAACTAATTTGTCCTAATATAGAGCAATTTGGGATTTCAAAAACTGAAAAACACAACTCATTCTTTCTTCATGGTTCCTCAAAGATTCATGAAGATGAAGCTCAATTAACAATTGCTGGTCCGAAGTTCAAATGCAACGCTTGCACTTATATCGTGTTTTATGTCAGTTAAGGTTGTCAGAAACTTCAGTATAGGAAGGGAAACTTGCTTCTCTAAAAGCTTCTCTTGGAAGCAAGATACTTCTTGTTTCCAGAACACAAATCAGACATACTTTATCACATCCTTTATGATCCTCAAATGCGAACAGCCTTGTGCCTTATTGAGCCAGACTTCAACTTCAGTTTGTGTTTCTCCACATACTTCTATAGTTCTATTATGTTCCACATGCTTCTTGCATGTCTCCCTTATATCATTAACTACTGTTTTTGCTTTGATATCATAAATTGAACTAAATAAATGATTTTCAAAACAGGGTATTTAGAATGTCAATGTTTATCCGTGCATTCAATGGTACAGCATAGTTGACATAATACTGTAAGTGACTGACATTTGAAACAGGTGACTGTTGTACTGAGTGGAGCTGGAAAAAGAGCTTATTCAAGGACTTGTTGCAATACCTTACAAGCTTCACTAATGTTGCCTGAGAAAAGTGCAGAAGACTCCAACTGTGGAACCTCGAACTGCCAATCTGGAACATACAAACCATACAGAAGTCCCAAGTATATGACAGACAGAAAAACTGCAAATACCCTGAAACAGCGGTACAAAAGATGTGTTATAGGTAAACTGCAAATACCCGAGATCACACATAAGTTACGAAGTGTAAAATATCAAATTTTCAAATAAAAAACTGTCATTGAATAAATGAAATATCAGTAACAAGTTGCATGAATCAAGTTCAGAGAGAATAACTGCCTGTGTACTAAGGTGCATTATGAGAATGTCAAACATTCACCTCAAAAATTTAGGTAACTGCAACAATTGCTAGTAATTGATGGTAAACTTAAATTTATTTTTGGCTAGTAAATAAATCATGTAATACAACCTTATTGTATAATGCAATTAACGAACTCCTTGATAAAAATTGATTAACTTCGAGATTACTAAGACAATGCATTTATTCCACAGATAACCTAATAGAAAGGCAATTTTCTCAAAACATAAGAAAAGAAAAAAAGAAAAGCTTAAGATAATAATCGAGGAATTATTTATTTCATGGAAAAAATTATACAGACAGAAATAAGGACAATATATGATATACCATATTCTCCCAATATAAAAGTTAAAGATTTCTTCCATCGCTTGAAACCTATTAAGAAGAGATGCTGTCAAGGGAACATTGTGATCAATCAGTTTACGTCCTGGGCACCACCATTTTCCCTTGTGATGCTTTCAGTGAAGAAATTAAACCAGAGATGATGTGTCACTTCATGGGCATCCAGAACTATCCCCAGAATTGTATTCGTTAGTCCTTATTAAATTTGTTTTTTGATCTTTTCCTTCATAGTTGATAGTCACCTTTTAAGAAAAGCAAACAAAACATAGAGAAGTTAAGAAGATAAAAGGAAAATCATATCAAAATACAGGAAGTGATGAAGAAGTAAACATACCAGATTTATGAAATTTGTATTGGAGCATCACATATTCAAAAAGATGAAAATATTGCAACCATTTTGTCCCTTATTTGTTTTCCATTATAAGACCATCATGACATTCTTGAATATCATCCATAATTGTGAAATTATACATGTACATTTTTATATGTTTATATATATAAATATAAATATTATATGCATCTCTCTCTCTCTCTCTCCAATATATATATATATATATATATATATATATATATATATATATATATATATATAATTTTAAAATATTGTTCTCCCCTGCTTGCATAACTACGCCTGTATCTTACGTAATTGCAGATACCCATGCGACACATATATTTGCAGAAATAGATCAGAAGTTAAGACATATTATGTTAGGTGACTCAACAACTCCGCAGGGGAATCAAGTTGTCACATCTAATTTGCAGATAGTCCAGAGTATATTTCCTTGTATATCCATAAAGTGCCATTTTCCTTCTCATCTTAAGGACATGCTATTTCTCGTTCATATATTAATTTTTAGATAAAAAATAACTAAATCTGATGCATTTTCTGAACGGTTTTTAATTATTATATGTTGTTAGGGTAACAGGCATGTTGGATTAAAAGAACAATTATGAACTTCCGCTAGATAGAACTAAAAACATTTCAATTTCAACAAGCTGATTCTTCATCTTAGTGTTCATTTCCAACTCAGTCAAAGACTCATCTTGTATCAAGTATCAGAATATTCAAGAATGCAAATAATTTTTTCGATAAAGCAGGTAATGAAGGCAATGAATTTGCGTCCAATGGCAAATGGAAGCAGTAATCATGTCATCAAAAAATAACTTTGATGAAGGGAATCTGGATAAAATGGAAAATGGAACTACTAAAGTTCTCAAATTCTTACCATTGAATGTAGTACCTCCCAAATGGTCCATATTTCATATCAACCAAAGATTTACGCGTGAACCAAATCTCACATAAAGCTGTAAAGAAGTAGGCTACAGCTATCCTCTGCATTAGTAACAACACACTTTTAGGATATAGTATAAGGATAATCGTAGCAGAAGCATATGTGAAGCATATAATATTTCATTGAGGCTGAAGCGAAGTTCTGAATAAAATTAGGATTGAAGGCATAGGAAATATAATGCCATTATAAGTGGACGTCTGAACATGTTTATGCATGGCTCCAGGTATACATTAACGAGCTACATAAACCAGAAACATAGTATAATACATTTCCGTCCATCATTGCTCTAGTTCCAAATTTCCAGTAAAACGTTAAACAAGTGTTCAGTTCATATTTTTGTAATAGCAGATAAGCATGTCGAAATTATTTCATCACATTTCTGTTGCAACTCAGTGACAGCCAGAGTGATTTGCACCAGGCCAGCTGTGCAGTTTGCTGCCAGCTAATTGAGTAACTTGTGAATGTTTTGTAATTTGGATCTGCTATCACATGCTTTAATTATAACAGCCTTATGCTAAGATTCCAAGGAGCAAATGCATAAGCTCTGCTTTTCTAAAATTTCCCTTGTGAAATCAGGCTCCACATCAAGCATGGCCTTATGCTACAAATAGAATGATGTGGCAGAAATAAATAGCAAACACATTCTGGAAAATCTAACGAGTTGCTCTTCACAAGACAGATGCCAAAAGTATATAGGGCAGCTGCATGATGCAGCTATAAACTCAAGCATTCATATCTCATCTAGTGCTACTGGAAGATCTTTTCTGCCATAACGTCTGAAAGGTTGTCTAACTGAAGTTACTAAACAGCTAGAGGTGCTTGAGGAGGCCGCAAGTATCAACTATTGGAACTATAGCCGCAGGGTGTCATTAAAGTATTCCATGGAAATTTGAGGAGGAAGACCACATGGAACCGCCTCCAGAAGTGACTGATATCAAAGGTTGAGTTTGTAAGTTCGAAAGATCGCATTACAAACTTAAAACATGCATCCTGTGCTGAGTATAAATATACTTTCTGATGGTCTATCCTATCTGCACCAATGAAGAGAATATGCATTTCATGGGAAAAAAACAACACAAAGTGCATGATCCTCCTAGTAAGGTTGCAACACAGCAAAAACCCACCTTATGAATTAAAGTATACCGATGGAATAATGCAATTTAATAGCCTTGCCTAAAATGAAGGAATTAGCAGAAAAAATTTATACCTGAAGAATACCTAGCCAACGAATCTTCTCAATATCAACACCAAATGTCAAATTATTTACTCCATGGAAATAACCACCTGAAACTCAACTAAATGTGAGTGCATTCCTTCATCATAATGGATAATGAAATGATTTTTGTAGGCTTTAACCAGAAACATTGTTGAAGTTTGACACAAAACCATGTCAAAGAAATCCAATCAACAGATGTATCAGAAAAATTGCTGACAATATCTCAGAATAATGTTTTTGCAACATCAAGCAGAAAACAAGTAAGATTTTACTTTCTTTAGAATTTCAGTGTCCATTTTTCCTCTTCTGATGGGCCAGATTTATAAGGCATTATGGTATAAATTCCTTTTAAACAAATAGAAAATTTCACATCTGACCATAATTGTGCCGTTCATTGCGGTTAACATCTCAGACAGAATTCACATTAAATCAGCCGCAAATTGTTTTTCAGTTGCTCAATTATGGGCAGCAAATTTCTCACTATGAAAGGTAGTGACAAAAATAAAAGTTGAAAATTGTACATGACATATCTAAAAAGTGAATAAGACATAACAGATGTCCCAAAACAATGATAAACAACCTTACAGAATACTGATTCATGCTATGTTTGAACTTTTTAAATTATTACCTTGGAGAAAGATGCCAATAACGAAGAGCTTTGCTGATCTCAAAGCTGCCTTACAGGTTGCAATGTGTGGATTGGATATTCTCTGCATATTTGAAAGGCAAAAACATAATGCCAGAAACATGTAACTTGTATCTGCTTTTTTTTATTTTTGTTCAATTGAACACAAATTTGACCTCCTTCTCATAACTCAAAGAGCCACCTATTACTGTTATATACAGGCATGCACATGCTTATTGAGATCATGTGTTCATTATTATTTTATTAATCAGAATGTGTAAATTCTACATCAATACCTAGAGGCTTAGCAATAAAAATGACTGCATACGTAGCTTTTCCTTCAAAATAAAACATTTATTCTACATCAAACACCTAGAGGCCTAGCAATAAAATGACCGTATACAAATTTTCTCTTCTGAATAACAAGAGAGCGCGTCGCAAGCCACTATAATATTTAATACATCAATGACACATAGACACTTGAATATATGCTCGTATATTGGGAGATTAAATAATGACAGTCCAACGTTGGGACAACTAGAACAACTTCCTCTATCTCTCTCTCTCTCTGTTAATTGCTCAGTGTTGATAATTTATTGAAAAGAGAGATAGAGAAATTTGTTCTGGTTGTCTGACTTGGAGCTGTCAGGAACTGATTCTCCCCTCACATGAGTGTGTATTTATATTTACATTTACATTTGTATAAAATTTTATCCTGCAAAATGCATTAGGTCCAGAAGGTTCTTAAGGTGCCTCATAATTCAAATATGTTAATATTCTCTAGCTAAGTTTGCTTGCTCAATATGTAAGATTACATAGATCGACTTGCGCTTCTTAGCTTAACCATTTAAGCGTGAAAGTGTCGCCTATTAATATCTGATCAACCAACTACCCTTGGAATTGAACACACATGATCCATGATTAAAGTCACAGTTTATGAGGGAAACACATATGGTGAAGAGGGGATAGTATGTCACATTGTTCTGCAAGGACCCAAGCATCCATTCTTCAGCACTAGAATGCTGGATTTGACAGACTTGGAATGCGTTCACATGCATTCCGCTGTCTGGATCAAATAAATCAAACCCAGAACCGTGTCAGACCGGAACAGTAAATCAACCGAACTCTACTGGCCTTCTGAAATCACCTATGCCATTTGTCTCCTTGGAAAACCAACAAGGTGACACGACGACGCAACTTATAGACGAGAAAGTAGATGCAGGTTGCAAGGGTATCCAGTTCTACCTTATATACAAGCGCAAGAGAAACACCAACTATGAAGAGGAAGAAAGGCATCACAAAATCTGCCAATCGTACACCATTCCATGGAGAATGAGCAATAGATGGGAGTACTGCACCAGCATCATCAACAAATATCATAAGCTGAAACACACATAAAGTCGCACCGTTAGTGTGGGAAAATACCGATGAACAGAATACACTATAAACAAGAAAAAAGAAATAATGGAACTAAAAGCATTTGGAAAGGTGATCTTGGCATGACACCATTCAGAAACAAATATTAGCCCCAGTACCAAATGGTATCATAACGCTACTTGGTGTTGAGCGTAAATTGGTTTGGGGACGAGCTCGAATGGACCATACAAGCTTCTATGCATGATTTTCACGAATCCCCTGAAAGTGGATTGAGGCCCCGAAACCAGTTGAATAACTGATGAATTTGTCAGAAAGAAGTTACACGGGGATCAAATTTAAGTTAAATAGACCTAAGAAAAATGGTGGGATATTGAGGACGAAAGTATATTAGTAAGATCAATCAAAGATCAGGTGAGAGCTGCGATCCGAGAAGCCGCAATGTTCTCACATATCTATAACGTACCAACTAAACTAAAATAGAAGGAAACACGTAAAAATAAGTCACATCAATGGGGATTTTTCTTGGCTTCCATGGTGCAGCTGCCAAATCCTCTGCCACGTGAGAGAAAAAGAGAGGGGAGAGAGAGAGAGAGAGAGAGAGAAATGTACAGCAACGGTGAGGCCACGGAAGACGTCGAGCGACGCAAGGCGTTCTCGAGCGGCGGAGGAAGGGGATGTGGCCGGCGCGGAGGCAGGGCCGGCCGTCTCCTCGATCTCCCGCCTTCCTTCTTCCGGCGAAGACCTGAGAGGGGAGTAGGATGCCATCCCTCGAAGGCAGAGTGGACACTGCGAGAGTGGCGAGAACGTGTGTGGCTCGTTAGTTGAATAGGAAGCCGCTGGAAGAGACCGTCCCGGCCGTCCCCAAGCATCGATCCTGGAATATCGGCATCTCCTAAGTTGCTGGCCGCTAGCTCCACTCGAAAACAAAGAAGAGCAAAGCACGGGGTCGACGGGCGTCCATCATTTTGGATCCATACTGCTTGGTGGGGATGGGCTAACGCCATTAGCAGACCGGATCCCGTCGCTCGTGGTCGGCCTGGTTATGTGTTTGACCGTTAGGACCCTGGTGAACACCTGTGAAGTTGACGGGGACCGGCCGGTGCGGTGCCTGGCATATTGACGATTGGTTGGTCGGATTAGGTGGCGCGGCAGAAGTCGCCCGCTCAAACATTTCAAAGGGGATCGATCATTGTGGGGACATGTTTCCGGTGCAAAACCTGCTGTCACCCGGCCTTTATTAAAGAAAAAGTAAGAGATAGAGATGAAAAAAATTAAAAGGGAAAAGCAAGCACACTTCCCCTGAGATAGGCTATGAAAATTATCCAATCAAATCTTTCAAAATTTGGCCGAGAATCAAGTCTGACATTAGAACTTAACCAAGTTTGTATCTCAGATCTATGATTGACACTCCAAGGAAGTAGGAACAGTGCAAAACTGTTGTTTTAACTCATCCCAAAACTTCACCAAGAATCCTTTGCTGTCATGCTTACCATTGTCATAATATCATAGTCATACAAAACGTTTTTTTTTTTAAAAAAAAAATCCAAAAAAAAAAACGTGATAAATTAAATGGTCGTTTAAATCTTTAAAAAAATAAAAATGAAAAAAAAATAACTGGTTTTTTTCGTATTTTTTCAGTTTTTTAATGTTAAACAATTTTTTTCGTTCTCTATTTTTTATTTGTTACAAATCTACATATCTTTTGATGTTTGTGTTATTGTCATACCATAATCACATATAAACCTGTTTTTTAAAAAAAACACAAAAAAAACGTAATAAATTACATGACCATTTAAAACTTAAAAACACGTGTAAAAAAACGTTAAAAATGAAAAACTCATTCTTTAACGTGTGTTTTCACTTTTTTCATTTTTTTTAATGCCAAACAGTTTTTTTTCATTTTCTATTTTTTATTTGTTACAAATCTACTTGCTTTTTATGTTTGTGATATTAATTTCTCACTTATTTTATTTTTCTTATTTTTATTTTTTTTAAATTTTAACATATTTTTTCCTTTTCTTCAAGCTGGCCATATTATACCGGAGAAAAACCTCGTCGTTTAAAACTTTGAGACGTTATTTGTGACTATGCATGATATATCGTTCATGAGCTTCCACTGTTGCCATACACCCATCCAAAAAGACAACAACCAGCACTTCTTTGTCCATCCGCTCCCGAATCTTTGGGCGGCCTACAAACAAACTCTAAGTTTCTATCACAACCGACTTAACATTAACTTTTAGATCAAACTTTCTTCTAACAAGCTGCTTGTACAATGTAGAGGCTATGTGACATTCTAACATCAAGTGATACAAAGTTTCAGTATGATTCCTTCCTGCACACCACACATCTGCTAACAAGTGAACACTCATAGTCTGTAGTCGATCAACGGTGAGAAGCTTCTCATTTAATGCAAGGTAACAGGTCCACATAGCCCGTGGAGTTGCAGCACTCCTCTAAACTGTCTTTATCAGGTGGTTGTGCATGGCTTTGTCTCTCATGTTATTATAAATGTCAAGTCTTGAAAGAGCAAACACTTCTTCATTTCTCCAAGCGAGAGTGTTTGCATTCATGTTGACATGAACATGAACATGGACAAAGACATGTTTTAACCACATCGTCTCTGTCACAAGGAAGGCTGATGAACCACGAGCATGTGCTGAACTGATCTATTAACCAATCGGTTGACTATATTAAGATCTTATATGTCATTGTCTTCTACGGCAACGTCTGTAACATCAATTGAAGTGAAAGATTGCTCAGGGTTAAGCTCCCATGAAAGCATCTTAAATTGATTTGTTGATTGGATTTGGGCTGACTGTTCATGCCCATATGAATGTATGGCCATGTTATTAAGTATTTATTTTTATTTATTTAAGTTATTATCTTTACCGTAAGTGGAATAAAACATTTAAGCTTAATAAGTATTTGTCTGTAATGCATTGTATGTCGTATAATGGATCGCATTCTTTTACCCTTTTCCAAGAGCTGATGGCTATTCATAGTTACTATGTTGTGTTGACACCAAATGAGTTTGAAATATTTTATTTGGCTTTGTTTTCTAGCTAAGACTCTTTACCCTTTTTCTAGAAGAAATAAGGGAAAAAAGGAGTAAGATCTGTGACTCCAGGGTGGCCATAAACAGCGTGCAGAAGCCCTTGTTTTTGGCCAATCCATGAAGGACCTTTTATGAGTTAGTCGAACTTAACTGAACAAAGTGATCCAATCTTTTTAAACTGTCTTGTCTTTCATTTCAAAACTATGATTCTTTGTAAAGCTCTTGGGTGGAGCTGTGTATTTTTCATTCGAGGATTCAATTATAATTTTAAATTTTGGTAGGGGTCAAAATATAGATATTCTCTAAATTTTACATAGGCTAAATGATTTTTTTTTAATTACATGTATTTTTTTCAATTTTGAAGGGGAGCTGTATGTAATGTGGGGCTCCCAGCGGATACTCGGTACGACTCGGGCTCGATCTTAAAAAAAAAAGGCCCTAGGTCAGTTTGATAAAATTTTTAAATATTTATTTTATTAATTATATATAATTTATATATTATTTTATATTAAAAATATTTTTTGATTTAATCGGGCCGGGCTCGGGTTTTAATGGTTGGGCAGGAGTCGGTCTTGGGTTTCGAGTGTCGGGCTACCCCGAGTCCGGCTCCTTATCAGGCCAGGCAGCCCGATGCTCAGGCTTAGTTGTATCCTCTATTGACTTCCATTTGGCTTCACTATCAAAAAGAGTGTCTCGTCGCTCACCCATTATAGAGCTAGAGCACACAGTTTAGTGAGGAGACCTCTAGATCACATTATCTCTCCCTTTGAGATCATGGCCTACTGGGGCTACAAGTCTACGACATTGTTAACGAAACAATACATAAACCATTAAAAATGTCATAGTGGTGACAGAAACTTCAAGGGCTTGTCTAGGCCAAATAAAATGAACACAAGTTCTACGTGCACATGAAAAACTGCATTTATGTACAAAACATATTTGTCTAGGTCAGTGGTGGGGCACTAGCAGCCGCCCTGCCGACTGCTGGTCTGCTGCCACCCTTGAGCCTTGGCCGGTGGCCCTTGCGGCCTTGCCTTTCGCTGTTTCACTGCTTCGACGCTTCGCCACTTTGACCTTCCCTTTTCAGAGTTTCGATGAATTTGGACGACTGTTTTAAGTTTTTTGGTGGAGTTGGATCGGTCATTGCTACTCGAACTCGATCTATTTCTGACATGAGCAAACCGGGCGTCAAGAGGGGCATGAAGCTCCATTCCAAATGGAGCTTCTTGGGCTGGGGTGGGCAGGCGCCCACTCCTCCAGCCCCACGCTGGCTCCGCTACTGGTCTAGGTGTCATGTTTACAAATGCCTGTATATCTACTATGATGAGCTACCCGTTATTGAAGTTTTGAAAATGGCAGCAACATGATGACAAGCTCTTAGAGTGTGCCTTGGTGTTCATATTGCTTGAAAGTATAAATGAATGTGCTTGAAACTTTCAAACAATGTCTGTGTTGGAACTATTTATGATTCACTGAAGTGATCTGGTTTGAACAAATTTAAACGCATTTGTGCTCTTAAAAAAAGTGTTATAAGATCTGGGTGTCTCAAAAATAAGTTGATTAAAGCCTAAAATTGAACTATTTTATCATTCTATTGATGTATTGGCAGATACGAGCCATATACGGCTAATTCACGCCGGCCGGAGATCCCAGAAGCCAAGCTTGATCTTGACTCGATCCATGTCAACCCCAGTTGGTCGCAGCACGACCAGCCACGGATGCCGATCGGCGACGACCCGTGAGCATGGAGCACGAAGGCGAGTCTTGAATCTGATAGGACCTATGTAGGCTGGGTGGGGGTTCATCTTCGTGATGAACGGCCGTCTAGACAATTGAGGGACTCTTTCACACAAACTGCGCAAACCGCCCCCAAACCTCCGGCTCCCGCCATCTCGGTCGCCGTGCGTTTGCGGGAAGAGGAGGAGCCCGGAAATGCAGAGCACCACCAGCAGCGGCATCGCCTATGACCTCAAGTACCAGGTACCATACGACCGATCCGCTTTCCTCCGTCGCTGCCACCATCTTTCATTCTCGTCTTTTATCTGCTGTTGGTTAATCGCGATCTTGATTCCGAAGGCAAGGTGCATTTGCGACGTCAAGGCTGATGCGGAGACCACCTGCTTTCTTGCAGGCACTCTCAGCCTCAAGGAAGAAAACGAGGTATGAATGGAAGAGAGCGAGAAGTATATTTATTTTCTTTCCGGATTAATGGCGTTCATTAAACTTTTCTTCTTGCTAAATGCGTTTTTTTCTTTTACGGGGCATGAAATACTGGGTTCGATCTGGTGGGGATTACTTCCTCTTATCGTATGGCGATTCCTCAGATCCATCTGATCCAGATCTCGCCTTCTGGCACAGAGCTCACCTGCAGAGGTCTTTTCTCCCATCCCCACGAGATCTGGAATCTTGCTTCCTGCCCCTTTGATCCACGCACATTCTCGACTGTATTCGATTCGGGTACGACTCCTTGCCCCATTTCGTGCTATTTTAAGCTGCTGGCTATTTTCGTCTTCCCTTTGTTTTCATGTGTGTGCGTTTTTTGTAGAAGAATTGGATGTTGGCAGTTTGCACGCGAAAAAAAGTATTGGGTATTACGTCATAAAACATCTGATGGGTTTCCTTGTGCGGGTTTTATATGGCGGATGCAAATATTGAAATAATTCGCAGTGGTATACTTTACCGAGGAGCTGTAACTGCAAGACTCTTTTGTAACCATATCACTGAACATAGAACCAGGAAGTTCAAAAGAGATTATGGATTATGTATATTAATGTGTCATCTCTGCTTCGTTCTCTTTCAAGAGGATGGCCACTTATTGAAAAATGGGGATATAAAGTTCAACCCTTATACTGGAATTCGTCATTTATTTTTTCTTTTTTATTTGCTTGGTCAAGTAAACCACAAGAGGGGCATCATATTACGATGCCTTTGGTCCGTCATCAAATCTGAGGTCCCTACACGTCTGGTATTGTACTCAGCCTTGGGCTTATGACAAGGGTCAATTTCTGCGGGACTGAGCTAGGGATGTCCTGCATGGGCGTAGGTTGAAGTCAAGGTTCCCTCTAGCTGTGAAGGTGGAACCGTTTTGGTATTTATCAGAGTTGGCTGGCCTCTACGAATTTCAAGATCTTGCTCATTGTTGGATAGTGGTTAAACTTAAACACACTTGTAGTACATTTCACTAACATATTTTGTTTTTTGGTACTTCTTTCTTTCACGCAGCTTTTAGAAGGCCTACTTCATCTTTTTATTGTGCTCTATTGTAGGAGGCATATATGGAGCCGCTGTATGGAAGATCCCTGATGATTTTGCTAACTCCAATTCTCCACAATTGGAACAGATTGCTTCTCTTGATGCTCATTCATGCGAAATTAGAAGGTGAAATGACTGCATCTCTCTCTCTCTCCCCTCTGCTCCAGATTCATAAACAAAAAGACAAGAATTACATGTTGCTTAGTCTCCCAATTGACAATGTTAGGAACATGGTACCAAGATTTTACTTATGTGTTTTTAACTGTCACTTTGGAACATGTTCTTCTCTATGTTATCCTTGTCCTATGTATTCAAGTGTTTATTTTGGCACGTGCATGTATGTATAATGGTTCGTAGGGCATGGGCATCTGCTTTTGCTTGACCTTCCTTAGATTGCTGAGCTGCCAGTGTCCTGGAACATCTTATGCCAAGTATCGGCAATGAATGTTCTTATTGTCTAGCTGCATAAGTGGGTCATTTGCCTGAAGGAGCACCCTTCTCATTGTAGCGTAAAACGAGTTTGAAATATGATTTTGATTTTTGTTGCATATATAAGGTTCTGATTGCTGGTGGTAAGTCACTAACTGTCCTCAAATAGAAAGCTGCACTCACAGTCATCAACATTGTTTTTGGCATTTTCCTGATAAGGTTCTTTTATTTATTTATTTTTTTTTAAAGAATCTCAGGAACATAAAAACTAAAAAGCATAACCAATAGAAAATGATGAATTTATGTGTTTTCTACTAATTATCTTACAAAATATTGACAAATACTTGTTAACTTAAAAGCATAAAATAGAAAGCATGCACTATATATAAAAAGCTTCCTTTCTAAAGGCAAAATGTTGCAATGTTATTTATGATAATGTTGTGATGTTTATAAATATTTAAAAAACTCAATCTTTTCTTGATATTATAAATACTTTGGCAATAGAATCACAATATCTTCTGATATGGGTGACCACATGTCATACTTGAAATCCATTCTTATGGATAGGAATCTCATTCTATATCTACATATGCATTCCATTCTGTCTTTCCTATATGACAAGTACTTTGATGTGGTTCTCTTCTATATTACATGGCTACTTCTAGAAGCATGAAATGGTGTGGTGTTAGACACTCATATTGATACTGACATGATTTGACATGGTTTACCTCCTTCACTTTTAATTTCAAAAAGAAGAAGCAAGAGGTTAAGTGGGTAGTGGAGGAGGGGAGGGAAAGGGAATTGCCTGTTCTTATAAAGGAGAATACTAGTGAATGTGCTGACTCTTGTTCAATTCATCTAAACAGTGTCCTTTGGTGGCCATCAGGAAAGCACAATAAATTGGTTAGCATTGACAAGGAGAATTTATATTTGTGGAGTTTAGATTCTTCAACCAAATCTGCCAAGGTAAGGTTGGGACCTAGATGCACCCATTTACAGATTGTCTACAATGCACATGAACTGCGGTTTAAAAGGTCATGCAAATTTTCCTTTCATCTACTGTTTCTATTCAAATTTGTACTCATGTGCTTTACGTCTTGAACTTAACACTGGAGATAAGAAATGTATGAAAATTAAAGTGCCAGAGGCAACATCGAGTTTGCTAGTGACTTTAATGATTCCATTCCAAAAGGTTGGCCTAGTGACTTATTATTCATATTATACATCCTGTTTCACATTGTATTTTATGGTACAGGGATATATCATATGATAACCCAATGCAGGCATTATCCACCCTGGAACTAGTTTCAGATGTGTATTGTGTTGTTTGCCAACAGTTGATAATACTATGTGCTTATGATACACTACAATACTCATAATTTCTAATCAGCCACTGACACAGTGTTGTTTAGAGTTAGATTGGATCCCAAAATCGGATCTGTTTAGGGTTTGGATTTGGCTTACTTAGTTATTTATGTTATTGTGGGTTTGGATCTTTTTATTGTGAGACCCGAGATCCAATACGGATCTGAGGGCCGGGCTTCTTAAAAGGGCTTCTTTTGTTTTGTTTAGAGCTAACTTGATGAAAAAACCCTCATCTTCCTTTTGTTATTGAATGTCCCTTTGTTTTCCTGCATTTTCCCCTTCTGTTCTTGCTTGCTGGTGCTTTTCTCGCTGGGATTGGAGTAAGGAGCTCTAATCACTGTGTCAGCCACTTACAAAGGTCCATGTGCAGCAACTTCTATGTAATGCTAGTAAGGATGAAACAGTTTCAAGTTTTTTTCGTTTGGCCCTTTGATTGTCAGTTCATTTTAGATTTTGAAGGTACTTTTTCCATGAGCGAAGCCTTATATTGTAACCATGACCTTTCATAATTTCTTAGCGTCCTTTACTTTGGCTTGAATTTTTGTTGATGATTTTCATTCTAAAAGAAAATTCTTTTTGATGTTCCATGCATTTAATTTGTATAACCATATGTTCAACAAGTCCATTTGATTGTTACAGAAAGACAAGTATATTAGTCTGATACATCAATTTCTTATTCAGGACTTGTTGGTATACTTAGGTGCAATCACAGGAATCTGTTGGTATGTTGCATTATCTATCGGGGGGAGCATGGGATCCACATGACCAGAATGCTGTTGCATTGACTTGTGAATCATCAATTCAGTGTTGGGACATAAGATCAATGAAGTATGTTTCACTCTCTGGTTTCTGTACTGAGGGGATTCACATGCATATGCACGAGCATACATAAATCACAAATATAAATGTACGCAGTTGAGATCCCAAAATTAAATTGCTAATTAATAATCTCTATATGGATTGCATAGTTGTATAATAAACAAATTAGAACCAGTATAACTGAGAAAAAAAAATGTTGATAGGATATTATTAGGGTAAAAAAATGAAACATGATAAAAATGAAGTTAGTAGGTCGATTTGATGGTGATTGTATATCTTGTATTAAACATTATCATTTGCTATTCTTTCAGAAATATCATAGTTAAATACCTTCTTATGTTCATAATTTTCTAAAAGAACCCCTTTATATTGTTCATAATGTTCTAAAAGAGTCTGTCTTGTTACAGGAAATGCAAAATACTATTATTCTTCAGTCTACATTACTAATTTTCAGGAAGTAATTGTCAGCCCCTTCCCCCCTTCTCTCTCTTCAGAATATCTATCCATCCATATATTTTGAGCATTTAGAGTTACTAGGTAATGTAATTATCTCGTGTAATAGGATTCTGAATAATTTATTTTTATATGGTTTGCCAGCCTAATGTCCAAACTCCAAACTCAAGTTAGCTGACTGGCTCAGTAATTTATTGTTTATGGAAACATCTGATGTCATTCTCTTGGTTTATCAAGGAATTGTATGAACTACAAACCAGTACATGTCTCCTGTCAGAGTAGTTACATATATACCATTTCTTTTGGTTCTTGTATATGTCATTGGTGTGCAAGCAATCACCATAGAGAATCTGTATATCACTTAAATGTCCCTATCATATCTGTCGGTTCCTACCAAGTTCTTTCTATCCCTTTGGAATACCCTGCGTTTTATATGAAGAAACCTCAGACAAGGTTCTCTGACTCTGGCATATATATTGCTTTGGCACAACTAATTGAGGTTCCCTGCTGATTAATTGAATCCATGTGATTATCAAGTGGGTGACAGATCACCTAATCAAATAAAAGTGTTAATCAGCCCATTATCAAGTGAGATACAGATGGCAGTGCGCTCCACCAGTGCAAGCATGAAGCTAAAAGACAGTCATGATGGCTGCAAAATTTACTTTGAGTTGATCTTCCATATGTTTGTCACTACATATGCTCACCGGCCACATCAATGTGAAAGAAACTTAGCACCACCTTGTATATCCAGTTTGAAACATAAAAAAGAACTCCCTAAAAATTGTACCCAAACCAATCAGTAATTAGAGCAACAAAAATTAACGGGAACACCAATTCGACCTTAAGACAATCTGCTGATCTGATCCGTTATGAAGATTTTTGAATTCTGAAAATGAGAACTATCAATATCTAGTTGTAAAGTAAATAACCGAAGACAGGCCAGATTTCAATATTTTATTCAAACACTTCTAAAAGGCAGGTTCTAGCCAGTGGGTACTTCAGATCCCCAAAAAGTTCTTGGCCTTCATTGCTACCGGCCAACGAGAAGGCAGACATTAAATTCCTGATGTGCACTATGTGCTGTCCATAGCGTAATCTCCTCCACTTATAAAACAAACTCTTTGTTTCTCCCTCAACTCCTACGTGCTCCTCCTACCATCTGTGGAAGAGTGTAGAAACAATGGATAATGCACTCTAATCAAGAGAACCAAGAATGAGCTTCATTTACTACCCGAGGTTCAAGTTACATAGGTCAAACATCCTTACCCTAATCAAAGCCTTTTGCTACTTGACTTGCTTTTAGAAGAAAAATTTACATGTACAATAACACCCATGCAACTATTCAAATGATACAAATTGTTCAGAAGCAGATATGCCTTTTAGTTTCTTATCTTTTTCCCATCAATACTTGTTATTAAGGCTGTCCAGGCTCCCTACGTGCATGCTTCTCAATGCTTAGATAGCAAGCAATTTATGCAAAGCAAATGCTAACCTGAAAGCGATGCTGTGCCAGATATAGAGGAATGACTACAAATCCCTAAGTGATGAAAATAATTACAGAGTTGTATTTCTTTTTTAACTCCTTCACTCACTAAATGATTCTTTTACTTTGATTCCGCTGTCTCTTTTTTTTCTTTTTGGGAACATAATCTTGAAAGGGCTTCTGATTTTATCTTTAGATTCTTTAACCTGGTGACTGACTCAAGCCTTCCTTTTTGTTTCTTTTGAGATAGTTTATCTGCTGTTCTCATTTTCATGTGCATGCTAGACCATTCTCTATGATCTTTTTTAGTTTATATATCCTACTTGGCTTGCACAAACCACTGGGAAAAACCAATATTGAGTTCTAATTGGTTATCTTTGCTGAATTGGAGAAGGTGGTGACTTCATTTGTTTGATCCTCTAAATTACCGTATACGAGTGGTTGTCTTCTCATAACATTGTCATGGCGCTTTGTGGCTGCTAGTTAATTAAGAAGCTCTCATTAGTTATCTCTAAGTTGAGTCTGAGCTTTAATATGATAATATAGGCTGTGAATTGTCTTTCAGAATTCTTTTTATATTTATAGATCATTAACATGTATATCATGGTTCTTTCAGGAAAACAACTACTCTTGATCATGCTCATGCTCGAGCTGTAGACTATAACCCCAAGAAACAGCACATTCTTGTAAGTATATGCTACTAAAGTCCATGTAAGCAAACTCATAAGTTGTCATCCCACTGGTTGACTTTCCCCATCAAAATTCTTAATGGCCATAAAATTATGAGACAAATGATCCACCTAGTTTAGCCTTGCCTAGTCAGCAAGAACATAATTTTTGTCCTTTTAGGCTTTAGCATGCCCTGCCCTCTCTCTCTCTCTCTCTCACACACACACACACACACACACACACACACATAAATGTATGACTTCCTATTAATGCATTTTTAGTCTATGTGCATTTTGTGTGTATTTTTTCTGTATTTTGGTGTGCACATATGATTGTAAATCATGCTTCTGCATGCCTTTGGTTTTGAACTTGTGTTCTAATCACATTGTTGAAGATTAAAAGCATCATTCCATCTTCTTCACATGCATCTAAGGTGTAGTCCTTAACGTGTTCTTTTCCTTTTTATTGTTGTCTTTAGGATCCATCTAGGGTCGATTAGATCCAACTAATCCTACTCGCAGTCCTACAGGGTTTTTAGTGGTCTTTTCCGCTCTAGCTCGTGCTTTTGACTTCATAGCTATAGCCTATGAATGAAGCAAACATGGTAAGCCATCTTTTTCGAAATGGAGATTCTTTGTCAAACTTTTTTCAAATAGTGAACCATTTTTCATTTCACATTTACTCTGGCAATCTATAATTATAGCAGGTATGCTTCCAAGTTGCATTAGACTTGTGATCACTCTTAAAAAATAGTGCAAATGATGTCTATAATTTTAAGCTTGTCACCTTGTATGGCATTGGATGGAGGGAACAAGTTTATTGTTATTGTTTTTGGTTCTGTAAAAATGTGAGATATCAGAGGCATACTAGACAAGGCAATTGTCAAGTGCAAATGCCATCAAGTATTGGATTTACTATTGTCTTTGTTATATTAAATAAATTAATTTGAAAAATTATCTCAATAAGTCAATTGCTTGTGACAAATTTGTAAATAGAAGCAAAAATGTTTGCTTTACTTGTAAACTACGAGGAGATTTTGTTCTTGTTTTTCAGCTTTGAGAATATAAATTTTATAAATAACCTTTAAACATGATTTTAATAGATATTGTTTAAGAATATGATATTGATAGAGATATCTCATAAGCTATGCAATACCGTGAGGAAGATGATGTGTTCATTGGATTCAATAAATTGTTCACTCATGCTTGCTCAGATTGACCCCCAAGAGCAAGCATCAACTTTAACTTTCTTGTTTGTAACCTGTGCATTTCATCCTCTGGAATATAAACAGGTACCGAGATTATTTTGCTTTAGATTGCATGTGTTGTAATATGGCATGGCGTGCTTAAAGATGCACGCAGTTTCCATTTTGCGAGAGATGAAATGTTTTTTTAATTTCCTTTCCTATTTCTGGTGGTCCTTACTAAACCATATGCATAAAGAAAGCTCTGAGTATAGTGCACATGGTTTTTTATTTTTCATTTTGTTGAGGCAGTGGTTTCTATTTTACCAGGTGACTGCAGAATACGAATCCGGCATTTGTGTGTGGGATATTAGGATGCCAGACGTTCCAATCAGAGAGCTTCCTGGACACGCACATTGGTACTTCTACTTTAGACTACCAAGTTCCTACATCTAGGCATCTCTTCATTTTATACAGAAACCTGTCTGCATAAGTAGCACTTATAGTCCAACTTGCATTAGGCATCTACTTGTCCCGGTACTTTCCTTCTCTTTTGACTCTGCTTGTTCTTTTCCTTGAGATTCCTGTCTGAATTTGCAGGACATGGTCCGTCCAGCACAACCCAGAATATCATGAGCTGATTTTGGTAATTTAATTACAGGAATAGTTATTCCTTTCTCTAATCCTTTTGATAAACTATGTATGTTGTTCTTCTTGGCAGAGCTCTGGAACAGATTCGACTGTTAACTTGTGGTTTGCTTCTGTCGATGGCATGGATGATGCTATATATGAAAGGTGTTACTTACTAAGGATCTACTTGTTCAGGCATCTTGCTTTTTTTTTTTTCTTTTTTTTTTTCAATTTCCCTGTAAACTATGTTCATTGTTCTGCAGAATGCCTGAGTCACCTTCCCGGAAAGTAGATCCACTTATTTGTTCATTCAGTGACTATGAGGATTGTGTATATGGTAATTTTCCTTTCTTGAGGTTGAATGAGGTAGCTAGATGGTTGGATTGCCATCTTTTTCCCTTTTTTTGCCTATGGAAAAGAAGAGGAAATTTCATCTTTGTAGGTATCTGGATGATTCGATTCATATTTGGATAATGAACAAGAAAAAATGCAGGTCTTTCGTGGAGTTGTCGAGAACCATGGCTATTTGCTTCTTTATCATATGATGGAAGGGTAAGCAGTGATTGCCTGCTGAAAGTTGCTGTTGCATGTTATGGGTGGATGTATTCTTGCTCGAGCAATTTCTAGAAAAGTTCTCATTTACAGAATGTTTTCAGTTGCTCTTTTCTCACCAATCCAAATTCCAGCCTTTGGGGTTTACATTCTTGGCTTTTCTGGTGATGCTACTGTTGATTATTGCCACTGATTAGTTATGCCAAAAGACTTATAATGCCAAGTTCTCTTTTCCAACCTAAAGCAAAGCAAAAGGTTTATGGTCAGTCCAGGGTTGTTAAATAGACATACAGCAGTAACTTGATGGCCATTAGTTATTCATGCTTTGTCCCTATATGAAATATTATTGTGCTCAGCATTTTCTTTTTCTTTTGTGACGGCTGCAGGTGGTGGTGGAGTCTGTCAAGCCTTACCTTCCAAAGCAATAAAGCTACAATTGGTAGACCATGACTTTTGCAGATGTTCAAGAAATTGATTGGTGGCGAGGCATTCTGATTACAAGTTTTGGAGTAGATTTTAGCACTCAAAGCGCATCAATCTTCCTTGTACCTCGTTAAAGGATTATTCTTGTGGATTTTCTGAGAAGATTTAACTTGCAGGGAAGTCATTTTGTTTGTGGTCCTGCAGAAAAAGCTCTGCACAATCTTGCAATTTTCAAAATTGCAGAGTTGTCTGCTGCATTGCTAATGTTTTCAGGAGCACAAGTTTTCGATTTTGTTCTTGAAATGTATTCTGATTTTCATGGATTTGTTGTCCTGGCAAGTGCAGTTTGGGAAACTTATGTCCGCAGTTTAATGTTTGGATTGAGACTCCGTGATTGTTCAAGAAATGTTAATTAGGAGCTTGCCAGCGTTGATTGAAAAATGAAGTCAAGGGGAACCAACGTTCCTGTGATCATCCTGTTGCCTGGGCTAAGGGGAGTTGCAGCATAGATAGATTGGTTTCGGAGGTGTGTATCTGGCCAGATGAAAATAAGGCTATTACCCCAAGCTCGGGTTTGTGATTATATATATGTCCTTGGTCTTTGGATTTTTGGAGCAACTATAGTAACCAAGCCAAACAAGCAGTAAGCCTACTTTCATCGTGCCCATCAAGGGTATTGTTCCTGACTCCCTCAGCAACCCTCATCATGAATGTGTTGGGGCTCAGGCTCGTTAGTGGTGGGCTTATAGGTTGTTTGCTAGGCAGTTCATTTTCTAAAAAAAACACACACACACATATATATAGAGCTGTTTGATGGTGATTGCCATTGTGAGGCTAGTGTAAGCAAAGGAAAAATAGGTATATTTTTTCTTTCCTGTGTTTCTAGCATTATGAAATAATAATTCATTAATTTTCTGCTAAATCTCTAATCTTTCGGCTTGCCAGTGCTTCTGCCAGTTATGAAAATGGTGTTCTTATAAAATTTCTAATGAATAGGTTGGTTTGTATACTTTCAAGATCAATTTAGTATTAAAATTTGAAAATGCATTTGTAGAATTGAGTTCAAGAATTAGCTAATTCAAACAATTGTTAATATTAGCTTGAGACAAACCGAATTTGATGTTATAGTTGAGACCTTTAATGGGGCTTCCTTAATCATGTTCACATAAGTTTATTATATCCAAACGGACATACGGGTAATAGTGTTTGTGTGAAAACCGTGGATAAAATCCACGGTAATTTATTATTCTTTGCCACCACTTTCTGATCTGTCGCATAAATGACAGCAAACTGCGGCGGTACTTCTCGTATAGAGTGGTCATCAGCCCTTGTGTTGGATCTCTCACTTGTTGCTGGAAATAGTTCAGTTCGGATAATACCCGTTGCTAGAGAGGAGACTGCACCCAGTTGGGAAACCCATCTCAGCCCTGGCAGACCTTCTACAGGTAGAACTCTATTTTGTTCTCCATTTGGTGAGTGCGAGGGCACCCTACTGCCCAAAAGAGAGGCTGAAGTCCCCCTCCTTTTCTTTGCCCCAGGTTTAGAGCTGTGTCCAAATCAGGTAAACTCGTGGTTGCTCTATTCAACTCGAGAGTAGCGCTGAACACCTGTTATAGTCCAGAGAAATAGTGCTCATGATAATCTAATTGATGATAAGGCTCACATTGACCCACCAGCCTGACTAGCTACTCTAAAACATTAAATGAAGACATTTCAATTTTCAGAGATCAATATGACAATTTCAGCTTTCATTTTCCTGTGAAATTTCAACGGTCTTTGAAATTCTTCTTCAAGCATTTAATCTGCCAACTAAGAACTTTTTTAGAACAATTTATAGGAAACTGCTCAACTTTTAATGAACTGCCCGATGTTTGAAAAACTACAGCCGCCCAAAATTTATAAAATATTTACGTTCATGCTTCATGAATGAAAAGCACTAATTTATATTTAAACAATCATTGAAAGAGGTACCTTACAATAGGGAGTTTTTGACGACCTACATTTTTTTGGCTCGTTTCTTCACGATTTCATCTGTCCCATAGTGTCATTATAAAGACAAAAGGCGAACTATAAGAGATGTGAACTTGTTCGACCTAAAAATGTGGTATGTGATTTTATTTTAAGAAACCATCCTTTGCATTAAATGGAAAATAATCTTTAACTATATATCAATAATTTTCATTATTGAAGCTTGCGTTCATGAATTATTTTATGAACCCAAGCGATTATTTTTAAATTCCTAAATCTTAGGCAGTTATTTATAGATGCGCCCAAAACTGAGTGGTTATTTACAATTTTCTTCATTTTTTTAACTGAAAAACGGGGTTTTTTAAGTATTCATGATATTTCCGAGTATCTTCACCACAAACGTCACGTCAAGACACTTTCAAAGGACATAAGAGTTGCCTTATTCAATGGCATGGTACTATGTCATAAAAAAAGGAAGATATTAGTCACATAGAACACACTAAGAAGAGATGAACTTAACTAATAAAACACTTCTGATAAAGAAGATACACCTTGGTTATACTTTATTTCCTTTAGATATTCAGTTCAGTGCAGTGAATTAAAGACAGGAAGAACAGAATTTTCCAGGAAATGACCTGATTGAGACAAGGAAAATGCAGCAATCGGCTTATTGGTGGAGAGCTTCCATTCATCACGTTAACAGGTGGGAGCATCTCTTCATCCATATGAACGCTCATGCCAAAGTTTTCAGTACCAGGAACCCGAAACCGATACCAAGAAAAGTTGCAATAGATATTCCGAATATGCCTGCAAGTATAGCTGGTACCATTAGTGTGCGCCATTCCTTAGTTGTTGCCATCCCACAGGCTGTTGTCGGACCACCAACATTTGCATTTGAAGCCAAGAGTAAAAGTTTCCTTTCAAAGCCCAACAGTTTCCCAACTCCAAGGAGAAAAGCAAGATGCACAACAATCTGGATCAGTGAAAAAAGGAAAACACTCGGAGCATTATGGATGACATTCCAAATGCTTCCACTTGCACCTACTACAGCGAAAAAGACCTGAAAACATAGACAGAGGCTGAGTTACAAAGAATTTTCATGTAGGAGCCTAGAAGGATTTCAACAGAAATAATGACAAGCAAGTTAAAACAGTTGGCTTATCCTCTCCTTGCTTCTGTATGTATGGTGCTCCCTTTTGATGAAATGTTTCTGTTAAGCATATGATGTAGAAAATTTCATATTTTCTTCCTTTTGTGCCATGAGCATCTTTTGAATAAGCGATCATAGCTCCTTTGCCTTTCCTCGAGTGTTCAGATGAGGTTTGCGCATATCTTTATTTCATTTGGACATCTCTTCCCTTTATCATTTTCTTAGAGAAGGAAGAATGCATGCAACTTAATGGTTCACAACATATTATCGGATGAGGAAACTAAGGAGGTGGACGTCATGCACTTCTGTAGAGAGATGAAAAATGACAGGGAAAGACAGTAGAGCCATTCTATTTGATTTTTGCGTATATGATAAAAGGTTGCAGTACTTATATAAACTGAAATAAGAGTTTACACTTACATCAATTAAAAGGAAAATAATTCCATATATGTTAAATTCAGAACACATAATGACACGTAGGTCATTATTCTAAATCTTTGTTTTTGCCTCTTGCTAGATGTGTCCAATCACATTCCTTTTAATATGCCAACAGCATTTTTTATAGCAAAAGTATCAAAACCAAAACCTTATAACAGAAAATAAGCATACTTCTTAGAAACATTAATATGCTTCATAATAGCAAGGAATATAAATTTTTGCAAGCAATATAATTTCAGGTATAATGGTGCTACAGTTCTATATCTTTCACATGGGCCTCGACAAGGCTTGGAAAAACATATAAATGTTATCTTCAAGGATCAGAGAGAGACAGAGACAAGAGATTGTGTTTGTGTGTGCATTCTGAACAAAAGATTGTGCCAGCCTGCATACTGTGTGTACTTGTATGTGAGTGTGCACATGTATACATCAAAACAAATTTAAGAGTTCTATCAGATGTACATGAAACACATCAAATGGGATGATAAGTAACGTCATAAGCCACACAAATGATCAAAAGGATAACTCTACTATAAGTTACAAGCCTAAGCTGGAAAAACATAATTCGGTGTTCACTTGCCTGCATCAGTATCAATGCAATACCTTCTCCCGCAGGTGCAAGGGAGTTAAGTTGATGTGGAAATAGTGTTGCCAGAATTACTATAATTCCCGTTATGGTAGGAAGGTTGCCTCCTTGTATATGAAACACTTTTGTGAGAAATGTGCCAAATTTGCAGATAGAGAAGGATAAAGCAAGAGCAGTCGCAGTATCTAGTACGTGTGTTTTGCTACTGGTTTCACCATCCATCTTCATTTCAGTTTCTGTCAACATCATAATTGAATTAAGCAATTGCATGTTTACAGCAAAATGAAGTTCACCAATTTGCATGTTTGATGACTAGCTAAGACAACACAATGCATAAATCTTGCAAGCACATTAGCAGATGTGCAATATATTTGGATTAGACCAGCATATTATTGCAGATATCAGTTATGTGTGGCCCTTTGATAGGTTAATGGTACCAAAGGATGAAAGACTGAGCTATCCAATGCTCTAGCAAAGACTAAAAGGAAACTTATTAGCAATCTGTTGTTAAAGACAAAAAGCAGTTTCATGTCAGGATCTTCCTTATTGGAGAAGTAACATTGTGGTGCTTAAGTAGCACAATTTTTTTTCCTTTTTCTTTTCTTTCTCTTGAATGACTCGCATGTTGGACATTCACAAGCATATATCGACCTTGTTCAACAATAAAAGGAGATAATATAATGAGCCACACACGGTAGGACTACAGTAATGAAGTCTCAAAGCAAGCTTCATAGTTACAAGATCTGATCTTCTAAGATTTTCTGCCATGAATCTAGCTTGAACCAAAAATAGGAACCACAAATGATGTAGAGAGGAAGATAGTAGACGGGCTAAAAGGGCATAATTTTCCAACACAGGTCATGCTCTAGGATGCTTCAATAATATTTTTCATGTAGAAAAGTATTCCTGATCATAAAAGGAACAGAACATATAACAAAAAAAAGACATAAAAGCATTATCAGAGGGGAGAAAGTAGAGCTGCACAAGAAATCAAGCCAACTCGGGCTCGACTCAAACTCGCTCAAATAAACCCGACTCGAGCTTACTCGTTTTTTTATACGAGTCAAGCTCGAGCTTAAATATAGGCTCGAGTTAGCGAGCCAAGTTCGAGTTGGTTGGACTCGACTCGGCTCTTTGTTTTCTTCATTAAATTTTACAACTTTACATTATTTTTTCGTTTTTCTCATTGCTTTTTCCACGTCTTTTCAGTTTTCCTTCTCTTTTTCTCTCTCTTCTCCCATCACGCTCATCTAATCTCTTTCCAATCAATCAATGTCATTCATTTTCCTTCCCGTTTTTCTCTCTCCTCACCCACACTCGTCCTTACCCATGCTTTCCCTTATCATCTTTTCTCTCATCTCTCTTCACCCTTTCTCCTTCACCTTCGACGGAAGCTTCCTCCTCTGATGATTCACCTTCGATGGAAGCTTTCTCCTCCGATGATGGCATCGGCCATGGTGACACCGGTGATTCAAGGACGGGCGGCAATGGGTGAGACCAAAGGTAAGCAGCCCCTCAAGTTCACTATCTTAATCTCAAGTTTATTGTAATGGATTTCCTGTTTTGCATTCCTGGGCCTTTTCGCATTTCTTTCTCGTTTCTCTGGACTTTTAAGTTTTTAGTACTTTTCCACATTTTAGATTATGTCGTCTTTTGTTTCCTCGATGCATCTGCATGTGGTTTTGGTGTGTTTCTCGATCTCATTTCTTGTTTTGTTCTTTTTCAGGATTGTTGTATGTGTCGATTGGGATACATTAGTCTTGATTTTTTTTTGTTTATGGTATGTGTTCTTTTTGGGTTTCTGGAATTTGGGTGCTTCTACATTGAGTCCTAAACTTCGGAGATGACACACAATGTAGAATTTTTAATTTACGCTTTTTGGGGAAAAAATACATGATAAACGAATTTAAACAAGCCGATGAGTCGAGCTCGAACACAGTCGCTCGAGTCAAGTTTGAGTTGGAGTTGTGAAGCTCCTGTCAAGCTCAAGCTGACTAAACATGAGTCGACCCGAGCTCGAGCTCAACTCGGCACGTGTGCAGCCCTAGAAGAAAGTAAGTAGATCTGCCAAGGCACACTTAGAGTGAAGCCAACTTCCTGCCAACAAACAGGACATTTTGTTCCTTCCTAACACTTCGTTAATTGCCGCTGTTTGAGTGGTTACATTGCCAATGCTCCTATCATATTTGAGTAGATTAATAAGAAGAGGGAGGAAGCTAAATTCTTGCCTTGACAGGCATAACCATGTTTTCTCTCTGGGACACAGTGATGGTATCTAATGAAGGGCCAGCTCAAAGCCATTAGATCATTGACTTGAACATATTTGCAGAAGTTGCACTATATAGAACAGAGCAAGAAGATTTAGTTTGATGAGTAAATCACAACTATTCTAATGTTTGCCTTGCCTGATACATGAAAACTTTACTTACAAAATGCATGAGCTGGCCCTTCAATGGTCTGGTCTGTTGGTGACTAAATTGGGTTCGTGCTCCCTTACCATATGATAGTTTTTCTGTTCCTTTCTTTAAGAAAGCACAAGCAAGATCTCTTCTACTAAGAGAAATTAACAGTTAATAAAAATTTAAATGCTCATTCACATTCAATTCAATAGCAAGGAAAGCAAATGAAGCATGTCCAAAAGTTTTAACCTTCAGAAAAATATTTGATCAACAAGATTATTTCAAAAGGTAAAATCATGTTCCAGGTTCCATCTGGAAAGTTTCATTCTGTTCCATCAAGCACAGCCATCTAATATTCTAAGAAACAGAAAACTGCATAGACAAGAATGTTATTTATATTTCAAACGAAGACAGGGGAAAAAGAAGAATAGAATACTATTTGTTACTGTCGATGTCTCCGGAGGTATTTTTGCAGCTAATGCAAAAAGTGAGGAGAAATATAATGCACATATAACATTATCCGCCGCAAGCCCTGCTGCTAAAACTGATGAAGAAATATTCAGTGCCTTAGATACAGCAACATAGTTCACCGCTGTAATTTAGAAGTGGATCAGTAAAAGCGGTGAGGTAGAAATATAGAAAAACAATCATGATAAATGTAAAACTCATGACAACATAAGATATGATCTAGTAGTGTAAGTAAAAAAAAAAAAAAACCCATATGGCATTTGGTATAAAAATCGACTCATTCAATCTTGGTTAGTATGAAACCCAAATTAGGAAAACAGATAACAATCAATTCACAACCAGGCTCTATTCCACATTCAGCTAGAGAATTGTAAATCTATCACCATTGAATGGGATTCTTAGACTCAAGTTCTTTTTACATGGTACGATCAAGTTTTTGCCTGCAGTTAGTTTCAGCAAAACAAGCACATAAAAAACAATCTAAGATATAAGCAAAGTTTTATCAACAGACACACACAAATAAATGATTTACAGATGCTTGATATGAAATAACGCAAGCTTACACTAATTATTTACAGCCTAAAGGAAGAGAAAGCAACTCCATATGATATATTTGAAATAATGAAGAACCAATTGAAAAAAAAAAGACACTAAATCCGAGAGATAATATAGCATTTTTTTTTCTAAATTACCTCCACCAATATGTCTGCTCATAAGGGCCGCTGCTATCTTCCATCCATCCTGACCAAGTGAACGCATAGGCACAACCAGGAAGGCCACCAAAGTTCCTAAGATGGTTGCCACTGTTCAAAAGGAAAAGGACATCATGACTGCTTAGTATCTAGTGTTTATGTCTGGCCGTCAACGTGAGTATCAATATAGTGGGTCCAGTACAGTCATCATACAACACGAAACAACCAATTACTTTAAAGAAAGTAAGAGTTGAATAGACTCATGCAAGGGTGATCCTTTTGCAAATTTGCAGAACTAACTTAGGCGATGATGATAAGCTTGACATAATCTTACATCAAAATTTAAGCTTCTACTTGGATATACAATTGAAGCAGTGAAGTGCTTAACTTCACAAATGAGCATAATAACGGTACTTTCATATTTCTTCTATGCATATCGTGTTCTTGACGAAAAATGAAAAAAAAAAAAAAAAAACAAAACAAAAAATCTACAGCTATAGCAGACGGATAGAGATATGAACATTTCGTATCACTAAGATATAATAAAATAGAGGGTGAAATATACCAGAGCCAAGCAAGAAAGCCAAGAGTAACCGTCCAGTCGACCGTATTATCTGACGGAGATCAGCTCTAAACAGCAACAATGGAACAGAAAGAGGAAGTAAATACTCCATGACCATCGAGTATGCTGGAGCTTCAGAAGGCAAAATTCCTAAGTTACTCGCAGCCAGCGCTACCAGTGTGCTAACTAAGGCTCCACTTAGTGCACTGCCGATCCTCGTCCTCTCTGACCTGCCATGAAGTTATCGAAGCTGACCATATCATGGAAAATTAGCACTTTCAACAAGCAAAAGATCTACGCTAGCCCAAGACAACAGTTCCTTGACAAAACCCCGAACATAGCACAAAAGCCCACCAATATGAAAATAAGACCTAAGAAATACTCCGGTTCAACCCGAAGATGGGTACACCAGGAAAAGGCTTTTCTACCAAATGCCAAAGGCTCCGAAGCCGAAGAGGGCAGTCCACGTGGCCCAGTGATCGTCTGAAGATATGAGAGGGCCACCAAGACCATGAGCTCTTGTCTGAACCCATCTTCCCGCCTCTGGGTGGAGCTTCAAACCAAGGCGCTTCGTGTGGCTGAAGGATTGGACTTGTGAAACTTGGTTGGCGCACGGAGCGGTGGGGAGATGCTTCGGAGTGAAGGGAACAAGTTGAAGCCTTGGAAGAAGGGTTGGTTGTGGGGACGGCGATCGCATTTGCCAAAAGGTCGCCATTTATAACTCAACCTCGATCCCAGTCGACTCTCAACCCCTTCGTTTGCTCGAAAGAGTGGCTGTTCTCCACGCGACGGCGCGAAAAAGATGGGAGGAAAAAGATCATCGGGAGAGGACTTGTGCTTGTGCAGAGCACGTGACTCCGTGTCGACGCCCAACGTTCCTGGGATCTCTTTGACGAGTGCTTGAAGACTAGTTATTGTTCAAAAAACAACGCGCATTTTTTGGAAAATTTTCATTTAGAAGCCTACTTTTAGCCATATCCTCAAATGCCGCCTAGTGCTTCATTTTATTTGCTCATATATCCATCCTCAAGTTTAGAAGCTATTTAATTAAGAGCACCTATTTTGTTCAAACTGGTTCTTTTCATCTTATTTCCCGGTTTCCACATTTGAGGTGACTGCCTTTCACTTTTTCTTTTGAGGACATTACTGCCATTTTCGATATCATACACTTCCCTCTCTCTCTCGCTCTCTCTCTCTTTGACAGATCTGTGAAGCCACTCCCTCCAATGTGTCAAGACCACGGCTTTCCCAGAGCCTGACTTGGATATTCTAGGAACTGACGAGTGGAGGTGCGTTATGATCTCATGTTTGAGAGTAAAATCTAGCACTCAAAGCACATCAATGTTCCTTTGTATCTGATTCCACAGTTATTATCACGTCATGAAGGAAATATAGCTCAAAAATAAGCCATTTGGCTTATTGCCCTGCCAATCTTGCAATCCATAAAATTGCAGAGTTGGGTGCTCTGTTAACATTCCATGCCCATCAAATTTCATATTCGTTCCTGAAATGCACCCTAATTTTCATAGGTCCATGACCAAGAATCTATTTCGCTTATCATCCTGTGAAAAAAAGCTTCTTATGATCACACAAGCCATAAATTTGCATACTTCGGGTGTGCTCCATTTGACATTCTATGCCGTGCAAGTTTTCCTGTTTGCTCTTGAAGTGCGTTCTGATTGTCATGGACCATTTGTCCTTCTGGAGAGCAAGGCCTGGAAACATGTCGGTTGTTTGATGCTTCAATTCAGATTCTGTGAATGCTGCATCACTATTAACCAGGAGTTTCTGGCTTCATTGGAGAACAGAAATGGAGGAAATAAGGCTGGCATACAAATGAAATCGATAATTCCACGAGGATGCCATGTACAATATTTCTTTACTTTACCAAATTTTCCTGGGGCAAAGGGGCTGTGGAAGAGATTGATTAGGTAGCAAACAGTCCAGCAGACCAGGTACATCAAATTAAGCCAAGCCTGAGTAATAACATTTTGAAAGAGGCACAACATTTGCAGGAGAAGATGGGACCAAAGCATATCATAAAATGGTGATATTTGTTACACAGGACACAATTATATATAAAAGATAAAGGCGATGCTTGATTGATAACAGATATTTTCTATACTGGACCAAGGGGACAGAAAAAGAAAAGATTGTGACGCTGCAAAGTGATGTGGTTGAGACTGAAAATGGCAAGACAGAATATTAGCCCAATCAAGGCAAAGGGTCAGATGGTGAAGCAGTTAAGTTCATCATGCTAATAGGTGGGAGCATTTTTTATGCATGTGAATGATTATGCCAAGGGTTTCAATATCAACAACCCAAAACCAATTCCAAGAAAAGTTGCAATAGATATTCCGAAAATGCCTGCAAGCGCAGCTGGTACTATCAATGTGCCCCATTCCTTTGCTGTTGCCATTCCACAGGCTGTTGTTGGACCACCAATATTTGCATTTGAAGCCAAGAGTAACAACTTTCTGTCAAAGCCCAGCAATCTTCCAACTCCAAGGAGAAAAGCAAGATGCACATAAATCTGGACCAGTGCAAAAAGAAGAATACTTGGAGTGTTATGGATAACATTCCAAATGCTTCCACTTGCACCTACTACAGTGAAAAAGAGCTGAAAACATGGACAGAGAATGAATTAATAGCATTTTGCATGGAAAATAACTACAATGACAAATAATGACAAACTAGATCATGGCTAGTTAAACTCGCAGAACAAGTTATATGTTTGGACCCTAACATGGGACTGCATGTTCAGGATCACAAATGACTGAAATACCCTTGATGAAAAAAAGAAAAGCCCCCCTTGGGCCTGCAGAGCTGAGCCTGAGCTCGACCTATGAACATCCCTAGTCATGACCTCTGCCTACA
Organism: Nymphaea thermarum; assembly: GCA_011799765.1. NCBI lineage: Eukaryota > Viridiplantae > Streptophyta > Magnoliopsida > Nymphaeales > Nymphaeaceae > Nymphaea > Nymphaea thermarum. The sequence goes on along the minus strand of JAANDH010000092.1, from coordinate 133,741 downwards.
CCTATTTGGAATCTTGGATTTCATTTGGAGATTTCTTCTCTACCAGTTTCTGACAAAAGGAAGAAAAATTGCAACTTAATGGTTCAAAGCATGTTCTTCTATGAGAAAATAAAAAACGTGGGTTGTCATCCAGTTTCTGCAGAGAGATAAAAAGATGAAAAGGAAGAACGGTAGGGTCATGCTACTTGATGAATATAGACATGTTTAACAGTTACAGGCTTACAGCACTCATACCAACTGCAACAAGAGTTTGCTTTTAAAATATGAATATATGATTATTAAGATGAAATAAAATCAAATTCAGCGCCTAATGGGTTACTTCAGGTCACTCATGAAAAGGTGAAATGTAATATCTTCAAGGATAACTCGGAGAGAGAAGAGAGAGAAAAGAGAGAGAGGATTTCGTGTCTGCTTTCTGAAGAAAAGAATTTGCTCCATATGTTTGAGATTTTTAAATAAAAGATTAAAGTTAATTAAACATAACCAAAAAATATACACAGGATATGGTACGTAATAATATCACAAGCCATAAAAATTACCAAGAAAGATAATTTTACTAAAATTTAAAGCTTAATTGCTTAAACAAAACCGGAGAAGCATAATTTTGCATTAACTTGCCTGAATCAATATCAATGCAATACCTTCCCCTGTGAGTGCAAGGGAGTTAAATTGGTGTGGAAAGAGTGTAGCCAGAATTATTATAGTTCCTGTTATAGAAGGAAGGTTGCCTCCTGGTATATGAAATACTTTCGTGAAATATGTGCCAAATTTGCAGACAGCAAAGGATAAAGCGAGAGCCGTTGCAGTATCCAGAACATGAACTTTGCTACTTGTCTCATGGTCCATCTTCATTTTTCTTTCTGTCAAGATCATAATCCAATTAAGCAATTACGTAGTTTAAGTAGAACAAAGTTCACCAAATTGTGGACTTTTGATGACTAGCTAAGCAGCATAATGCATAAGACCTGCAAGAGCATTAACAGATGTGCAATATATTTGGATTAGACCAGAGGATTGCGGCAGATATCAGTTAGGCAAATAGCCATTCAATGAAAAGGTTAGTGGGGTTGAAGGATGAAAGGATAAAAGACGCGTTCACTTGTGTATTGGCCTTGCTCGACCATCAAAAGTTTAATATAATGAGGACCCCTACATGATAGGACTGACGGACGAGAGAGTAGACGGGGCGGAAAGGGCAGACTTCCTACATACTTCATGTTCTAGAATGCTTCTAAAATTGCACTTCAGTTACATAACTTTTTTCATGTAGAAAAGCATCCTTGATCATAAAGAGAACTGAATATATAATAAATAAGAAAGCAAATAAATATTTTAAGCATCATAACAGAGAAGAAAGTGAGTAAATGCTTAAGTAAAGGGGACTTCCTGCCCCCAACAAATAGAAAGTTTTCTTCCTCCCTTTAACATTTGTTAAGTATCATGATTTTGAGTGGTTGGAAAGGTAACACTCCTCTCATTTTGAGTGGTTAAATAAGAAAGTTGGAGGAAGCCAAATTTCTCCTATTGTCATGCATCTTCATGATTTCTCTCTTGGAGGAAGCCAAATTTCTCCTATTGTCATGCATCTTCATGATTTCTCTCTGGGACATAGTGACTGAATTTAAGGAAATATCCGTTCAAAACTATTATTTATTGACCGGAACATGTTCCACACTTCAGAAGTTCCACCGTCTAGAACTGAACAACAACACCAACTATTAGTTTGATCAGGAATGATAATCATTATAATGTTTGCCTTGCCTAGTACATGATGACTTGCTAAACCCATAAGCTAGCCCCTCAAACATTCCCCATTCGTGACAAGATTATTACAATCAGAAAATGATTAACATGGTTAGTAAGGCCCATAGGAAAGGTGCACCTGTTAGCATAACAAGAAAGTGAATATATATACATGTGTGTGTATGTAAAATTGAAATCAACCGGCTGCCAGATGTTGTAGGATGGCTAAATATTTCAATCTGCCGCTAAAAAACACATAAGCCATGGGTAAGAACACCATAAACCATGGCTAGATGCCTAGGCCATTAACCATTGGTAATGCTTCCGTTGCAAGGAGTTTAATAGTGGCAGCTTTAAAAAATTGTCATCAGACAGCATTTGGCGGCCGGATGATTTCAATTCCTCATATATATATATATATATATAAAAGGAACTGAAACCAGTCAGCTACCTCTATGGCCAGATGGTTATTTTTTTAGTGTTGCTAAAGCCACCACAAAAGATGCATTTGCAACGGCCAGTTGCTCGGCCACGGTTTTTAGTGACAAAACGTACCATTTGCAACAGTTTTTAGTGACACAAAGTAAAAAAATAGCTATCTGGCCACAGAGGTAGCCAGCAGGTTTCAATATATATATATATGTGTGTGTGTGTGTGTGTTTATTATTTTAGTTTCTTGTCATGCTTACTCATGGATGCACCTTTCTTCATATTGGCCTTGCTAACCATGTTAATCATTTTCTAATTGCATAGAGATCAGCAAAAATAAAGGTACACCAAAACTTCATATTTTGCTCCAAGAGCTATGGGAACTCCACCTTTCATGAACATGAAATTCTAAGTATTCATTAAATTGATAACAACGCTTAGTAAAAACAAGATCCTAACCGGAACTTCTCATTCATCTGACGTCAACAGTTTTTAGCGACAAAACGTACCATTTGCAACAGTTTTTAGTGACACAAAGTAAAAAATAGCTATCTGGCCACAGAGGTAGCCAGCTGGTTTCAATATATGTGTGCGTGTGTGTGTTTATTATTTTAGTTTCTTGTCATGCTTACTCATGGATGCACCTTTCTTCTTATTGGCCTTGCTAACCATGTTAATCATTTTCTGATTGCATAGAGAAACAAAAATAAAAGTACACCAAAACTTCATATTTTGCTCCAAGAGCTATGGGAACTCTGCCTTTCATGAACATGAAATTCTAAGTATTCATTAAATTGATAACAACGCTTAGTAAAAACAAGATCCTAACAGGAACTTCTCATTCATCTGACGTCAATAGCAACAAAATATAACACGCATTTATGTTTTGTGAAAAGATACGTGGGTCTAAAAAGAAGAATTTGGAAAGTAAAATCATGTTCCATATTCCATCTGGAGAATCTCAACCTGTTTCATGAAGTACAGCCATCTGACATTATTAAAAAAACTGCATGGATGCAAATATAAGCAGATCTTCAATGAAACATAGAGGAAAAAACAGGAATTACCATTTGTTTGCATGGATATCTCTGGTGGTATTTTTGCAGCTAAAGCAAAAAGTGAGGCCAAATATAATGCACATGTAACATTATCTGCTGCAAGCCCTGCTGCTAAAACTGATGAAGAAATATTAAGTGCCTTGGATACAGCAACATAGTTCACCGCTAAAAATTTTTCAAAATTAGTTGGATGACATATTAAAAGTAGTGGGAATGGAAACCCAATGAAATAATCAGCATATACGGAAACCCATGAAAACATGAGATAATATTCTCAAATCTTAATGGAAAACTACCAGCCAACTTTGTTTGAAATAAAGATCAATGCATTAAATTTTGATCAGTATGAAAAAGCAAAGCTGATAACAATCAACTTGCAACTGCATCCATATAGGCAACCAAATAGAACAAAAATCATATCATTGTCAAATCTTTCATCAGATATTAAGGCCAGAAAAATGGTACTCAAACTTTTAGATCAAATAGTGTTTTATGATTCAGGGTCTCACAGTACAGAAGAAAGTTTCCCTCTAAAGAGGAGGGAACCTCAGGGGCTATTTAACAAATAGCCTATTTTTTCAATTCATTACTTTGAGAAGCTTATTTTTGTTTTGGTAGCATGTCTCCTACACATACTTTTGCAACAGTTATGGCCATGAACATCTCAAGATAAATCTTGTAAAAGCATAACATATCCTCTATCGGTTGGGTCCAAAGTTAGATATATAATGCAATGAGAAAAAAAAATAAATTATTGTTTAATATTGAAACCACAAAGAATTAGAAAAATAAAAAATCAATAAGAAATTACAAAAAATTGTAGAAAAATGTTGCCTATGAAAAAAAAACATGAATTGCATAAGCATAACAATGTGACACAAAAACATAAGAATGCATAAAAACTTATGCAGATGAAGAACTTACAAAGGAAATAAAATTATATCCTGCAAGCCAATCATAGCAACTAACATATCTTTGAAACTCTTTGCTGAAATTCTAGCTTAGCGCACAGTAAAATTCTAGGTTTTTTTTTATTAGATCTATATAAGGAACCAGGATGGCTAGGCCTGAGGGCCAATCACAAGATCAAATGGATTATTCGACTGACTATTATCCTTCTTATAACTACTTTCAAAGGATCCAACCATAACAGACATAAATGAATGAAGGGTGAGCTTTAGTCTCTGTCTCCAATAACTGAGGCCATGAAATTGAGAATGTTTTTATGTTTAATCAAGTTGGTATTTTCCTCTTGTTGCAGTTCGGATGGGGTTCTTGGATGTGAATCCTTTTTGAGCAGCGGATTTAACTTTGTAGCTGTGCTAGATGCCTATGAAACAAGCACATTAGGAAAATGTCCAAGAGATATGGAAGGCTTCAAACCCCCTACCCCTCCCAAACAAAAACTAAATATCATTTTCACAAAAGAAATATCAGTTCCCAGGAATAGTATACTGTTCCTCATTCTTAAGGTTACCTCCACCAATATTACTGCTCATAAGGGCTGCTGCCATTTTCCATCCATCCTGACCAAGTGAATGCATAGGTACAAGAAGAAAAGCCACCAGTGTTCCTAATGTGGTTCCAACTGTTTAAAGGAAAAAGGCACAACATGACTGATTAGATCTAGTGTTTATGCCTGTTATCACTATAAGTATCAATGTGGCACGTTAAAGTCATGGGACAAGAAAAAATAGTCAAATATTTTAAACGAAACAAAGAATAAAAGTTGGACAAGCTCATGCATGAGTGATCATTTTGCAAAGCTAGATTAGAAAATGATGATGAGCTTGATGACAGTTTCATTAGGAGTTAAGTTTCCAGTTAGATATACAATTGATGAAAGGACCAACATACTTAACTTCAAGAAATGTGCATGAGAGACAGGTACTATCTTATTTCTCCTGCTCACATTGTATGCTTGATAAGAGAAAACATGCGCATTGTGATTTGTGTGCAAAAGAAAATTTCACATTCTCCAACGCCTACAGCAAATAAGAAATAAAATATGGCTAGTATTGGACATTCCTTATGACTAAAAGGTTAACATATAGAAAATAGAGGTCGAAGTATACCAGAACCAAGCAAAAAAACCAAAAGCAATAATCCAGTTGACTGTATGACATGACGGAGATCAGCTCTAAACAGCAACAGCGGAACAGTAAGAGGAAGTAAATACTCCATGACCATGGAGTATGCTGGAGCTTCAGAAGGCAATATTCCTAAATTACTTGCCAACAGACCCACCAATGTGCTAACTACGGCTCCACTTAATGCACTGCAGATCCTTGTTCTCTCCGACCTGCCATGAAATTACCGAAGCCAGCTAATTCACTGGAGATCGTCAAACTGAAGCAAAAGGTCCTGAAATTCTGAAAGTATACATTCTTTTTTATCGTAAACACGGCGAGGAAAAAAATCTGGTCATCCAAGAAAACAATTGCTTAGGTTCTAGACCCACAGCCGAACCACTAACGTAAAAAATATGAACAGAGCAAGTCACGCGACGAAGAAGGAGGTATCTGAAAAACAAGATGAAAAGGCTTTCTACCAAATGCCAAAGGCTCCGATGCCAAAAAGGGCAGTCCACGTGCCCCAGTGATCGTCCGAAGATATGAGAGGGCCACGGAGGCCATGAGCTCTCGTTTGAACCCATCTTCCTGCCTCCGGGTGGAGCCTCAAATCAAGGGGCTTCGTGGGTCGAAGGTAGTGAGTTTGAGAAACGTGGTCCTCGTACAGAGCAGTGGGAAAGTGCTTTCGAGTGAAGGGAAAGAGCTGAATCCTTGGGAGAAGGGCTGGGTGGGGTAATGGCGATACCATTTGCCAAAAGGCCGCCATTACCATCTCAAACTGAGTTCACAGACAATCAATCTTCCATAGTGCTGCCGTACTGTAAGAAGAGCAGTCCTTCGAAGGATAACTGTGTTTTGAGGATCGGCGGTTTCTCGACTCCCCATGTGATTTCTATTTGTCATCTTCTCGATTCTGACACTCAACGGTACCGGAATGGAAAGGCTTTAACTGTCGAATTGCTACAGTATGGTGCAAACTTTTGGAATTTTCATTTGGAAGCTTATCTTATGGCATAATCTCATGCACGGCCTTTTAATCATTTCCAAGTTTCTTATACAGACCTAGGGGATGAGTCAAGGCACATAGACTAAACTCGAGCTCGGCGCAACTAGACTGAGCCCAGATTTGAATTTTTGACATCAAACTAGTGGTCTTTGAGATTATAATCTAAGCTTGAGGACTAAGCAAGCTGAGGCCACACAAGTTCGATTGAACTAGCTACTGACTGCCTACCAGCCTTTAAGCTAACCAGGTGTACCACACCTTTTGAGGCGAGATATATTCATGTTGAAGGTTTTAAACATCAATATTCACACTGTTATTTATGCATATTTTTGAAAAGTGAGAACTCCTTCTCCCTTGCTCAGCTTGGCAAAGTCAATTTGAACTGCACCAATCACTTACTTAGCTCGAGCCAGGGACAGAGGCGCCTTCAAGTTTTGAAAATTTCGAATTTACCTATTAAACTTTGTAAAAATTTTAGTTCGGCTCTGGTAAAACATTTGGAAAAATAAAGGTTGGCCCTGTTAAAAAATTTATTTAGTGGTCGCGTGATTGTTTGGGCCCCTTAAAGATAAATTATGGCTCCCCTGACTTGAGCCTACTTTTCTCAAAATTGTTTACAGGTTTTTTTCTTTCCTCCAAGATGTATGGAGAGCCATGGCCCCTGCCAGCAACAAACAAACAGTGGAAATAGAAATAGGAGGTTCTAGGAGTACAATTGGGTCTCCAACACTCTAACTGTCAAGTTTCATTTCCTTAAATTTATAAGAACCATACATCGTCCTCGTTTTATAGAGATGCAATAAATATCCATCACGAAGCTGATCCTGCATTATAATGCTGCGAGAAATATCCAGACTGGTTTGAGTCTTTGTTGATTAGGGACGCCAACAGGTTTGTGTCATTCGATCATGGACCCAAATTGAATCCACTTGGACATATCTGGTACTAAAGAAAACAAGATCTGAGCAGCAATTGGTTTTAGGTGCAATATGCTGTTTTAAAACTTAATCTGCATCCGAGTCGGTGTTCACCGTGGATTAAATGTGGGATATTATGTCTGCTCGATCTGGACCCAGACTTAGAGATCAAGGTCAGAACCAGATTCTGTTTCTGAACCAGGCTAAGGGAGACCCGGCTAAGTCAAATTTGGTAAATGGCACATAGCTACATTCGGACAGACGTGTGATTTTAATTGATAATAGGTTTCTTAGGATTCACATGAATTCAAAGTGATGGTCCTTTTCAAAAAGAAATATTTCTTAAAATACATGTCAAAGATTGGTAGGAGTCTACTTGCCACCCTTTTAACTGGAAGAAATCCCACCACCCAAGTAAAAGCCGAACCCATGTGCAATTAGCAAAGTACACCTGTTTTTACAGGTTCATTTAGTGCAAGCGTGTTCATATGGGTTTCTATACGCAGAGGTGAGAAATGTTTGACTGCAGGAAAAGATGAATGCATGTTACCTTCATATTGACTTGTCATTGTGACGTTCATCAAAAGTTACAGTGCGGTGAAGCATGTTATTGATGAAGCTGTAATTTAAAACGTCAATACGGCCGAAAATCGCCTCATATATTTGCCATCTAAGAATATGGCATCCAAGTTCCAACGAGTTTTTAATTCTAATTGATAAATCATGTCGAAAACTGCTGGGTATTCATATGACATTTCTCAAGGAGCTCACAATTCTAATTACAATGTTTGGATGATTCAATTCCCAAAAAAAAAAATCAGTATCACTTGCATTACAGGTTAAGAGAATTTTTACACCACTGACCAAAACTTATCTCATAAAAGCTGTGAAATTTCACACACATTAATGCCTTCACGACACTGAGGTCAGCAAACAATGAACGAGTAAAAAAGGCAGAGAACAAGGAATACATGAAAATGTTGTTAAAAGAGAAACAAACCTCGTAAACAGTTGACATCAAGGATAATTGCAGCCTTCTCTGGTGCTCCCAAGATCAGCACCGTGTCGTTTGATAATTTGAACCGATTGCAACAAAATATCTTGCTTTATAGAATACAACTCATGTTTCCTCTACAATACAGACAGAAATTATCATATGACAAAGACTAACAAACCTTAATAGTAGATAAGTCAACTAAACCATCTTTTTCAGATAGGATTATTCCTCTTCACATACCGAATTATAGAACATCTTTCAACTTAAATATAAAGACAAAAGGTGCTAAGGGTCCCTGTACATATAGAACATCCCATTTTATCGTAATGTGCCTAAGGTTCTGAACAGTTAAGAGAAAGTAGTAGCATTATGCTACTTTTGACGTATCCTCAGTTTCTCTGAAAAAAGCATATCACAAAACTGCAGAAAAACAAGCAAGGATAGCAAATTTACAACACAAGAAAATCTCCAATAAACTAGATATGATAAGACATCATTGTGCTGAATCTTTCTTGTTATATAGAGAAAGTGAGTACTTTCCAGAAACCATTATATGTTGACATCAGAAAAGTCGCTCATCTGTTTTTGATAAATTGATTTGCCACAAGATTCGTTTTATTGTAGAACATGGAGACAAGGTAATTTTTTTAATGAGATATTTGTTGAGGGACCATCTGTTCTATATACTTCTGACAATGTTATGAAGTGACATCAGTAGAAAACATTCATGAACAACTTATTCAATATGTCAACATACAGAACACCAAGAAGCTGCTCTAAAGTTACAATAAGCTTCACGTAAAATACTTTAACTGAAGTAACATTATATAAAAAATACAAAAATTGGACAAAAAAAAAATAATTACATCCAGGGTAGTCAATATGCAAAAGCTTACATTCTATAGATAAACTTGGTAAAATCTTGTAAACACAAGCTTTTTCCTATAGGTTCGATCAATAGAGCATTTTTTATACTTTAAGTTCTTAATTAGGCATTCCACAAGCTAACAGAAACACAATCAGATTTGCATAATAAAAGTGCATGAAGGAGGAAATGTACCACATCTTTCACAGTGCATCCAATAGTCAGCTCCGCATATGAGTCTTCGATTTGTGAAAGAAAACAGTATGGAAGATCCGCTTCCAAGTCAACTTTAGAAAGAGACTTCAACATTGACTTTATATCCTCCGAAATATTTGGAACCTTTTCTATGTCATTAGCACGAACAGGTACTTTGGTCATTATGGCAGACAAGTGGGCCCGAGATTTATTAACAATCACCTGAAATAGAAAGAGAAAAGTGCCAAATTATAAATACATTGGGTTCTTATTTAAATTCTGAAATATGAATCTGAAGAAACTATTCATGTTAACTTAAGATCAACCATAATGCTTTATACATCATAAACTTCTTTTAACATGATGACAGAAAGCAACTAAAAGGCCCAGGTAGATTTAGAATCTTAGATAAATCAGATTGAAACTATTCCGTTAAAAGTAAATTACAGACCTGACTTGAAAAGAGAGAATTTGGCACCAACACCAAGAACTTCTCAGGATTCAACAATGAAGTTGTAGTTAAGCCTATTTCCATCACTCGGCCCTCAATAGAACCTGCCTGCAAAAGGAAAGAATAGAAGCCCACATTCTTTTTCAAGCACCACCTATGACATGAATACGTTACACGTATTAAAAGGAAAACTTTAAAATTCAATTCCCAAGAATCCAATCAAGCCAAGCGTAACACAAACATGAAAATAAAAGATCTTACTATGTTGCAATAATTGAAAGAGGAAAGCTTCATATTCAATGACAAAAAGTAGGATCAAGTGAAGCATAACTGTTACTACTTCATATATGAGTTTGATGCAACAGAGTTTTTCTATGCTAAGCTTAAAGATGGTCCAAATATACTCAACCTTAATAACTGGTGCAACAGAGATGATCAAAATTTTCATCGGTGGAAAATTTTGTTTATCTTTACCTAATACTAAACATATGAGACATTATTCGGAACCTATGTCAGTACATAAAATTCTATATGAATTTTTTTTTTCAAGAAGTAAAGTTTGCACCAAAAGATGAAGCTTGTTTAACCGGAGTGGTTTCTGTTAAAATAAAATATGCACTCCAGGTGGATATCATGTCCTATTCAGCTCAGTGACAATATTAATGGAGCAACCCACCAAAGGGCTTTGGTACATAAGGATTTAAACAATGGCATAAGGAATTCAGCAAAACGTGTATCACACATTTTGAAACAAATTGTGATGTTAAGGAAAATTTGATTTTATTTACCAAATTAAGGTTCCATGGGATAATTACAAATACTAGTTCCTTTTAGGATGTAAAACACCTAAAACTTTATCTGTAAGAATACACCTTTTATTTAGTTGGTTCTCCATATAATGTATCTTATTCAGTGACATTTTATTCTTTTTCATACCACTTTACAAGCAAAATGAAGGTAGATAGAGCCTTTCTAGATAGCTAAAAGTATGTGTATGGATTGCTTCTAAACCTTTTTTTCTTTTTTGCCTTATGAGAAAACTGGGAAGCTTTTAAAAGCAATCACCTAAGAATGGGAAGAGAGATATTAGGAGTAAGCGACTGACATGAAATCACAAATTCTTCAGTATTCTATAGCAAGAAAACACTATGCATGAAGATGGGTTTGGCCAAGGAAGACCAAGAAGTGGGGGGAGGGGGTATGTGTTTTCATCGCCTTTAGGAAACATCATTCCCTTGACCCTGGGTTTTAACTTTTAACAAACCCAGTACATCCAAATGCTCTGAAAACAGTGTTTTTTGCCTTCAACACACCATTTTGGGTGTGTCATCCAAACGCCCCCTAAATGTTGAACTTCTGCACTAATAAAGTCAGTAAAGTGTGAGTTTCAGTGGCAATGTGAAACATTATGCTGCATACTCTAGGTTGCAAGAAACCATTGAACTCATTAATAAAAAGAGTAAATTGGAATACAATTGTCGTGGCAAAAGAAACAAACAAACTACGTTGATTCACAAATATATTCATTCAATCAATTCACAAATATAAAAGTATCAAGACAAAAAAAAAAATACTTCATGCACAAAAGTAAACTTAACATCGCTTAAACCATATTGACCTTGAAAGTTTACATCGTATACATACTTTAATAGAATCACCAATTGAAAAGGGATTCCAGAACTGCATGGACAAACCCGTTAGCACATTTCCAAGGATGTCTCGGGCTGCAAAGGCAGTGGCCACTCCTAAACAGAAGAGAGCATTTACATTCAGCTGGTATGAAGCATAATCAAATCCTATCTTATCCCAAATAATTTTTTAACACCATCACTACTCATAGCTTGAATAAAATTCTATGGTGAATCGGTGATCAGGTTCTTTGCTTCTGGCTAATATTATAGACAGTATACCAACCTCTTTACCTTATCAAATAGGACAGAAATCTGAAGAATATTTTAAAACCTATTTCTGCTAAAGAGAACAATCTACATTATAAAGCCTGACCTCCATATTACTCATTTGCACGGACAAAACATACATTGACAGCATCATAACATCATAGTATACTTGATCTTTGACATTTACGCATCCATTAAACAGTAACATGATGAAGAATCTTCAGCTTCCACTTATGAGAAATCTTATTTGTTTGAAGCTTCTCCATCTCTCTCAGATTAGGGCCACCTCTAATTTCTCGTCTTATTAGGAGTTTGAAGGTCCAAAAGTTAAAACCAATTGCCAATTTCGAAGAAGTCCATCTCAAAAGACTTCAGGTTCAATTCATGAAATGATCTACTGAGAAGAGATTCCAGCCACAAAAATACAAACTTTCACATGTATTGGGAGTCTTCTTTCGCCATGTAGGATGACATTTCTAAAATGCTCATGGATGAAAGGAAACCATGCAGATTAGGACATATATGGCCCTATTTGTATTTTGACTTGTAGCTCCAAGATGAAGAATGAAATCTCAAATGCTAGTGGCAGAGAGAGGTGGAGCTGCACAAGCTAGTGATCAACAGTCAAGGCGTGCGGCCACATAGGAGACAGACGTAGGCGGGCCGAGCAACCATGTGTAGCACCAGTGCAGGTTGACACAGTGACAGAACGGTTGGCAAGGGAGGGCCTTGCTGTATTAGGAACCAGAGATGGATCTCACTATGTACTATTGGAAGAGTGCTCTTTGAAAAGATTGGAAGTATACCAGTCAGAGACTCAGATGCCTTAGAAAAGAGGGCTGCTGATATCAGCAAGCTCCTGTCTTCCTTAGCTGATAGGCATAGGTCAACACTCAATGCCATGGCCTGTGTATAATTGCTTCATCCTAAGTTGAACTTAACATACATCTTTTTGAATTCATCTTCTTATTCAGGGCCTTAACTCTAATGAGGAATTGAAACCAGTCAATAAAGAAAAACGCTTTCACCATACGTCTAGTTCATCACCAGGAACACATCCAACGATGGGGGACCTCACATCTATGCAACTTCAAGGCAATCATAAACATAATATTGTATACCTCCAATGCCACCAATTGTTAGAATTGATTGCACGGCCACACCACAAGCTTCAGCTGTACCCATTAGACCCAACACGAGAAGAGCTGCTGATGACAATCTGTCAAAGACCCGCAACCTATCTCGATCCGGAACAGTAATACCCTCACTTGCAATAATACGGTCAAACACATTTGATTTCCACCTATAGAGAAACCACACAATCGAAACAGCAAAAGCGCCTCTCCACACTTGAAATACATGTTCTGATGCAAATGTTGTGGGAGCGATCTTGACAGCCCTAAAATAAAATAGAAGTACCAAGTCAGGCCACTTCATACGCCAATCCACAAATAACCGCTCCTAAGTTCAGCCATGTAACTTGCGGAATGAGAGGAATTATGAACATAAAACTAAATTCTCAAGAACATGTGAATTTGGATAAGTTCTAAATCATCACAGAAACCTGTCATTTCCCTGTTGGTTGTAGCAGACCGGGATGAGATCATGCAATTTTGCAATCCAAGTAGCCATTGTAATTGAATAGAACCAATCAAACAAACTAGAATTCACAGTTGTGCAGAAGGTTCATTTCAAATTCAATTGGAAAATCGCAGAACCTAACCGGAACAAATCATTTCACAGGAACCAAATCAACCCTGGTGAACCTAGCATTGTGAACAAAAACTTCATCCACTTTCCTGGGGAATTGGCTTCATAGACCAAATTAAATCGCCCCAGTATCAGAGTCAATTGCAAACTGAACTGGATAACCTAGTTCCCAATCTGTATGGTCATGCAACTGTACTAAATTTCTGATTTCAAACTCGATGGACAATTCAGGGAAATTGAAAGAGAAAAAAGACTCACAGTTGTGTGAACGCCGCGAAGGTAACAAGATATCTGACAGGGTCTTCTAAGGCGCCCCAGAAACTTTTCTCGTAAGGGATCTCTTCGACCTTCATAGACAACAATGAAGCACGCCCACGGAAGGAATAGTTGTGGAGTCTCCGCAGTATCCTCGGCATGATGAACCAAGCAACCGCCGTGGCAATCCCCGTGCCACCGACTGGAACCGCCACATCACTGAGAAACGGGGACGAATTGATCAACTGCTGACTATGAGACGCGAATTCGTAAAACTGCTCCCTCGCCTTGCCGATCACATCTGCCAACGACTTCGCCGCCTCCTTTGAGGAATCGATCCATTCGCTGATATTCCACTTGTCATCTTCGCCGCCGGGGGAAGCTTCCGATGAGTAACTCCGCAGTACAGCATCGGAACGACCAAAGCATAAACTGCCAGCGTAGGGCAGCCGAGCGAAGAGGTCGTTCCTTGAGCGAGGCGGGTGGGCAACGGAAGATAGCGAGGACGACCATGGAAGAAGGCTGGCGCAGCGAACCGCTCCGAGGGTATGAATCGAACGGTATGGTCTTAGGGGAGTAAGGGGACTCGCAGCAGCCAAGGACTTCAGCAATTGAAATCTGAATGCTCTTGCCATCGATATCCAGAAAGAGAAAGAGCGCTACTGGGAGGAGGAGACTGAGACGAAGACCCAGAGCGATTTCTTCTTCCCAAATAGTAGGAGCTCCGACGGCAGCTTCATGATGCAGCGCCGGGCGGTGGCGTCCGCATCAGTCAAGGCAAAGAACTAGAGCGACTGCAGACGACACAGAAAAGCAGGTGGCGATTTGACGAGCGTTCTGCCGGAAGACGAAATTATCGGCGGGAAAATTAACGCAAGAAATCATCAGCGCCTTTTCTTTTCCGGTCAGTTGTCCGTTAAATTAGTAAAAAAAAATAACATTTTTTCCTTTTAATCCGATGCTGCTAAAATTGACTCCTGAGTCAAATCAGACGATAAAAAAATTTGGGGGAATTGACAGGATGGATCAAAATCCAAAACTTTTGAGAATTATATCAAAATTAGAATCTGCATCTTATGTAAAAATTCAGAAAACAGAATAGAACAACGATAAAAGTTTGAAAGCGTAAGAAACTAATGAAAATGAAAAGCGCGTTATGTGTATTAACTATTAAGTCAAAAGGAGTCCAATTCGATTTGAATAAGCACATTTTTTCAAACACTTTGAAACTGAATCCAACAATTCAAAGAAATGTAATTAGCAAAATAGGCTAGAGTCCATGCTCATGCAAATAAATAAACAGTTATGACAGAAATTGTTTTTTTTTTTAAAGCTAATACAATAGACAGAAATCAGATTACATCTCAAACCAGCCTCAACAAGAAACTATATATTGATTGAAAACGATTGCAACACTCATTTTGCCATCTTCTATCACTGAGGGGCCGTTAGATGCATTGGAAATATGGAGTTGGAAAGAAGTTTATATAAACTTATTTCAGAAATTAAATAAATGAAAACAAAATTCAGATTTCCAAAATCTCTTTGTGTTTGTTATACTTGAGTTTGGGTTTAGGTTTGTTATGCTAGGGCATGTTGCTGCAGAGTACGTCAAGCCATTCAAAGAAGAGGATTTAGTTGACATGTATCTATATATGCAAGATCCAGACTTTTATGATATCATACAATTAGAACGGCAATATCCACACTTCATAGTTCCGGTTGGAACTTGGAATCCACACTTCATAGTTCCTCTTTCCAAGTTCAAGGGAGGACTCATGACTTAAAACATTTGTAAGGAATAAAATCCTCATTATTTTATATTTACAATAAAAATGTAACACAAAAAAAAATTAATCTGGTAGTGAAGATTGTGAAATACCTTCAATGACTTATAAGGAGGGTTATTAAATAAAGAGGGTTATTAAATAGATGGTTGTCCTAGTTCTTAGTTTTTTGGAGTTAGAGCCAAAACTGCTAGAAGGTATGTTCGAGTCCGCCAAACTAAGGGTCCAAGCCCAGGACTAGGTCGGATTGTTACAGTGGTATCAGAGAGGGTTCAATATTCAGACCTAGAGTCTCACACGAGTGGACACGTATGTCTTAGGAGGGTAGATCGTAACATCCCAAAAATTTTAATCTTACGTTTAAGATTGTGAGTAATTTTCAAAGGGTTATAAAGAGGGTTATTAAATAGATAGTTGTCATGATTCTTATTCTTTTTGGGGGTTAAAGTAGAAATTGCTAAGAACAAGTTAGAATCCGCCGAACCAGGGCCTCGAGCCCAAGAGTGAGTTGGGTTGTTACAAAAAATCCCCAAAAATATAAAATTATAGAATAGTTGTTGTCACCATAAAAAAACTGTTATCATCTCATTTTAACAGGTGAATATAGCAATAGTTAGACAAGCCACGGCCTCTATGTATGCAACTCTGTCCAAGTTACAAATTTGGACAACTCTGTCTTTTTACATGTGCCACCTTGGTTCCTTTTCAAGCACAAGAATCAAGGGCATCTTCTGTTCATCTAACATACCAATCTAAATTTCCAGAGAAGTGAATTTCATTCAAGAGTTTCAAGGGAAAAAGAAACCTGTGGAGAGGACAAGATCTCATACGAACAAAATGAGAAAAAGGTTTCAGAATAAAGTTCTGCAGTTATATTCCAAAACCACATAAAGGAAAGACTGCCCAAGACAACATACGACGACAATTTACTCCATGCCTTTGTTGTAAACTGAATTGCAGAGAAAACCAGATCTTCTCCTCCTACTGAATATTCTGTTGAGCACCCTTCAGTGCTAAAAGAGCAGCACCATATGCAGCCTCTGTTTGGGCAGCACGAGCGACAGGCACCCCCAGAACTCGCTCGCGTATCTTTGTCCACTGTGGATTCTTTGAACCACCTCCTGCTGTGAATACTTCCTCCAGCTCTGTTGCTCCAAGTTCTTCAAGCAGTTTATATGCCTTAGCCTAAATGAGAGATACAAATGTAGCCAAAAGCCTCAAAGCCATTACAAAGGATACCCCAATGAAGTGTAGGACAAAGCATGATACAAACCTCAATTCGAGCAATCGATTCAAGAATGCCATGTAAGAATTCCACATCATCAGTTGGTCGGGGGCTCATCCTGACAAAGGAAACCATGAAGTAATCATGACCAGTTTTAAAGTCATAAGCAATGCAAGGAAAATGAAGAACATTGTAACGAATACCATTATCGGGTTTTTATCGGCAATGTTTTTCATAGCTATGAAAACAGCCTTAAGAATATAAAAAAAAATTTGAAAAGTCCCAAAATATAATATAAAAATTTATGAATTTTTGTTCAGACTAATTTTCTTACAAAAACATTAATCAAAATCCAAATATTTGTTAAGATACTAAAAGAAACATCAAAAAATTAAAATATATTCAAAAACATTTTTCTTAAAAAATGTGAAAAACAAGATAAGAATGTGATATTTTCATTTTGGCATTTATTTTTTCAAAATATTGACACTTTTTGTCTCTTTTTATTGTTGTCCTTTATTTTTCTGTTTTCTTTTCTTTTGTTTTTTATTTGAGAAGATAGACGATATCTGTAACGATGTTTTCAAGTTATATGCCTCCTTTTGAGAAGGACATATTTATAGGCTTTTGGCAAATAATTTTTCATATGACGTGATTCAATGCAAAAGAGAGTCAGACAGCCCACTACAGGATGAAACCCATTTGCATGCAAACACAAATATGACCAGGTAATGGGCGTCATGTCTAATCGTATCAGATGAGCATATTTGTGTCCGAAGCATTCTGATGCAAACCATTTGGTGCCTGGAAACAGAATATACGTGCACCCAAAGCATTTTACCCATATGTACTCCAACCTCCACATGTGAAGAAAAAAAACAAGATTTTTTCTGGTCAAGAATTTTGATCTTTCTGCACAAAGAGGGCCCATGTTATACTTAATAAACCATCTGTTGGATAATTAATTTCAAGAAAATTTTCAAAATTTAAAGAGATTCGTGGTTGAAAAGTTTTCAGAGTCTGCACTTCGGGATAAAAAGTGGGCAATAATTCATCAATATTTCATAAAGAACAAATTTTGATTTAAACAGCTCCGTGAAAGGCATGCTTTCTAATGGAAGGTTCCGTGTCAAAGATAGTTTGCTAATATAGAGTAAAAAAGGCTTCGACCTGTCTTCTAGTAGATAGTGCTCTTAAGTATTAATAGCAATATCTATACCCATGGAACACAGCCTATTTCAAGCCAAACTAAGAACCGTTATAGCGCAAACATTATGACTAAGTCAAACCTGCTTACGTGAAACAACAGGATAACATTTCAACATGAAAAGAGACTGGCTTGCTGCTTTCTTTGTTGTCCTTAGGACTGCTTACCTACATTAGATCCTTAACCCCAATAACATCCTCAGCTTCTGAGGCTTTGCATTTAGAACATGCTTTCAAAGACGTGTATTAGCAATAATTCAGATTGTGGTAAAAGTTGTAGAAGATTATTTTTCCATTTTCCTTTTCTTACCTCAGCTCATCATGTTTGACCAAAATCACTACTTAGCACCTGAGATAAATCTTTAAAATTTTAAGCTGTTAAGAAGGTGAAGCAACTAATAAAGTGTCATCAGGTTGTCAGTAGACATGACAAAAACAAATACATAAATAAATAAATAAAAATAAAAGAGCCATCTGGATGAGATAAAAGTATTGCAATCAAAAGTTACCTGGGCTCCAACTTTGCATCTGCAACAGGAAATCTTTCACCAACTGATGTCAGAGGATAGTAATCAAGAGAAGAAGGTTTCAAAGGATCAATTTGTTCACTTAGTTCTTCTAGTTTCTTGTCTGTAAATAATTTTCTAAGAACAGCTCCCCCGGTGTTAGAAGCACCACCAACAAGCCACATATCATCAAGCCTGTGGCTGTAGACACCAAAGCGTGCATCGTCAACACGAGAAGTGCTTAGAAGCTTGATTGCCAGTGTTGAACCCAATGATGTAACCTAATGATGAAAGAAAAAAACTAAGATGATAATCCAGAAAAAATAACTTGAAGGAGAGCGAAATCCAAATGAGGAAAACACACAGCTTTCCCAGGCTCTGCAACACGGGCAGCAAGAAAAGCTGCTATGCTGTCTGTGGTGCCAGTACAAACAATACAGTCTCTTGACAGACCTGCATGCATTTTCTACAATTATATTTCTAAATTGAGCAGTGATTGAAACTTACATCCTTTGAATACAGCAATAGTGGTAAAATTCCGTTTTGCAAAAAATTGTCCAAGAGAATATTTACCATATGATTTAACTTTTAATTGAGGAATCAAAATTTAACTAGGGGCAAGAGAAAGTGTGAAACACTGGAAAAGGCAGGGAATTCCATTTAACTACAGAATAAGAAGTACCATGGGCTATGGTGCTAGGTGGCCAAGGTTACAAGATCATTAGAGCTTGCTCTGCTGAAGCTTTTGCTTCCGAGGGAAAATAGCGCAGAATCTATTAGCTCACTTGTAGTTAATGTGTAGATCAGAAAAAACATGTGCATGCAGCCTCCATTAAGGCATTAACACAAAAACACACACAAATGTTCACAGATCACACATGAAGATGACCACAGAAGTTGATCTTCACAGGCAGGTACATGGTAGATTTCCTGGAGGACAGTTTAAATTTGCAGAAGCTTTCATCTGTTGGATAGGTATACAGCCCTCAAAAATCCTATCTATATCATGAAATATTCAATGGGTAAAGCTCAATAGTGCAGTAAGGTTAAGATTTATGTAACGAGATGAAGAAGAATGGAAAAATTGAACTGCAAATGAATCTTAGTTCCTGTTGTGGAAATATTCAAAATTACTTGTTACATTAGGCTGAATCCTCCCCTAGTTGATCAAATAGGGTAGTGCAGGAGGGCCACCAAGGACAAACTTTTTCCTCGTTGCTTTACTAAAATTCATGAGTCTTTAGGAAAGATCATGCTCAGTAAGTCCACGCCTCCTCTTTCAAGTTTCAACTAATTTAGTATTCACATCTATTTAATTAGAAAAGATAGGATTGACATAAACAACAACAATAATAATAATAATAATGACAACAACTATTCTGTTAATAGTAATAGGCTAATAGCAGTGGGTCAATGACAAAGTCGGCAAAGATAAAGTCTATACCCTATAAATTTTCAAGGAGGCAAATTACTACAGTATTCATCTGAAAAAATATCGATGGGCATAATCAATCACGGACACGGAAAAGGAAGAAAAGGGGCATAAATAAAATCTTCACATTTTATATATAAAAATCATGAAAGCTGCTCCATCTTATTCAGTTGAACATCAGGAAACAGCATTCCTTGGAGAAACTCCATAGAGGAAGAGAACGAGGCCACGCTGACTGAACAATAGATCCAGATAAATGATAAACATTAGCAGACACATAAAAAGCTAACAGGTTTGAGAAAGAAAACATGCATACCCAAGCTTACCAAATCTCAATCTGACATCTTCCTTTACGAAAGCGACTGGAGTTCCTGGAGCTCTGACAGTGGGCAACATATATGAATATGGCTGTGAAAGCAGCCATGATGGATAGGCCTCAGATTCAGGATCATAACCTACCTGCCCAGAAACAGAAGTTGCCATAATACTCAAATAAGAAATGAGTAATTCATGTTTACAGGTGATCAAAAAATATTACATTGAAGGATTTGGTCTCAGTCATCAAAGATATTATGTAACCGTGAACCAGATACAATCTCTCCAATTTCAAGGTTGCATCTCAACCGAAGCAATGTTCATCATTAAACAATTGTAGAAATTATGAATACAACAAAAGAAACATCCTACCTTTAGGGCATTGTTGTAATCAGATACACCAAGCTTTCCATGTAAATGCCACAAAAGCCAGTCAGCTTGATGCATCAATATGGAGGATTCTCTTTTTGGGATACCTGTAGTCCACCATGAAACAAGCTTGGCCAGGGAAGAAGAACCAGAGCACACCGTATGATTTTCTGGAGCTATGGAACAAACAACTGGCAAAGCATCAGGAAAGCTTTCATTGTACAGGAATGGTCTGCACAGAGGCTCCCCAGTCTCACTGCACTTAAAAAAAATCATTTGGGGAAAAAAGGAGGTATTATGAGAAACACAATGAAGAATAATTAGGGTACTGATAGAACTTGAAATCCAACCTGTCAATTATCATTGTGGTTGCAGATGTCCCATCAACTGATATGGAAGAAACACGGGAACAAAGGGCCTGTGGTACATCTTCAAGAATCTGAAAAAGTACATTCTTCCAGGAAGTTGCCCAATCTATTTCGCTACGGATCTGCCTAGATGTGTAGGCAAAAGATTAACACGGTGAAAGCAAAGATTGGCTAGAGTGCATGATGCATTATTGCCTATACAAAAATTAGAAGGATTGTTTTTTCCTTCATACCTTGAAAGACTTTGGATTCAAGTGCAAAGAGGAGGGGGTATCTAATTACAAATACTCATGTTTTGTCATGAATCACAACGAAAATGCAGAAAATGGATGTAAATTTATCAATTTGAGACAAAGACTATCAAACATTGACATTCATGTAACTGTTTGAGTAATGAAGCTTGTAGCTGTTATGATAGAGTGGGTGAAGTCTCTTAGTAGTCAATAGGCATTGGTCAGAAGAAGCGGGCTAGGAAAGGAAATCAGAAGCACTTCTGGCTAGAAGGAGTTACCAAGGTTAGAATAAGAACCTCTAAAGTATACAGTAACAATATCTTCCTTCCCTCCATCAGTAAATATATCCAGTAATAAGCACAAGCATCTGTTTAAATAAAGGGGACCCAAAATTACTAGGGTTTAAGTTTTCTAAGAGCCTTCAGAATCTAAGGACATAAAAGGGAAACTAAAATATTTTCTCAACTACAAAACAATATTGTAGAAAATGTTGGTATCTGTTGAATATGGTGTCCATAAGTGAAGGTGTACATTGCCATGTGAATAAGCAAAAGTACCAGAAGACAGCAACTAACTTAATACGCTAAGGCTAAGCATAACATGCCCTTACGATGATGGATTTGAATATTCTCTTTTTCCCTCAGCATAAAGTTTTCCATGCTTGTCAATTAGAGCAAACCGAGCACCAGATGTACCAAAATCCATTCCAAGAAAAAGCTGTCCAGTGTCTTGAATACCAGCTTCCTTTTCAGCTTTACACAACATTAACCCTGTGCTTTTCCTGGTCATGAAGTTGCACAAATTTCTTTGCCTTGAAGAGCAGCACCCTGTAATAATTTTAACGAATAAACATCAGAGTATAAAGATTAATTAAATGAGAATTTTACATCCAATTTGCAGTGGACATATCCAATCGTAAAATCAACTAATCAAGCAGTATCCGTTTCCAAAAATTTCTGTAATACATTTTATACGAGAAAGTCTAGACATGATCTAAAAAATTGACCATAAAATATATAGACTGTACTACAGTGATCAAAGAAGGCTTAAAGAAAATGAACCCTTTTCACTGATGTTAAATAGAAGAGAGACACTTTTGGTTTGCTGCATGGTCATGATACTGCAGATGAGCACATGAAGACAACTTTACTGTGGCATGAATAATTACAAACAATTGAGACCATTGCCACCCTCCTCGCTAGAGAGACGATGATATAAAGAACATAGGTCCTCATGAACAAAGTGCTGGAAAGTCCAGCTTTTAGGAGACAACCATCAAAGTTGGAGAAATGAAACAGATAAAGAAAATTAAGGTGAATGAAGAAGGTCGATTTGGGGAATGAGGAACATAAACAACTAAAGTATCCACATTGTGGGAAGGCCGATCAAGCAGTCAAGCACATACAGCTTGCAGGAAAAGACTGACAGAACATAGTGATGTCACCATTCTAAGGAAAATAACTGAGCTTTTCTCACGATGAGGGAAACCACCACTTTCTTTGGACATGCTGAACTGACTTAACAACGTGATGTGTGTGTTTCCTATTTTGGTAGTCGCTCTGTGTAAAGGCTTAGCTTTCCCTCTCTTTCCATATATGACACAGGAAGCCCTCTCCATAGCTAGGCCTTGAGGCAACAGACGCATGCCACAATATTAACCCCCTTTTTTTCTCTCTTCAACTTATTAGAGAGTTCAAACCAATTCACCTGGCCAGGTACAGAGAGCCTTTTTGGCCAACTAAATGAGGAGATGATTGAATTTACCAATCACAAAGTAATTTGTCCAAGTAGCTCCTCGTCAAAGTCGTATCATGTCCAACAATGTATAGAATTTTTCTGCTTACGGGCCACCAGCCACCTTCTTCAATTCCAACTTCAAGAGACATCACCCACACGATGCGTCAAAAATCCCTATTCTCAATCGAACGGTTAAATATGGCGCATTCATTAATTGATTTATTGTCTAACAACCATGTCCTTGAGAAGGGATAATACATGGTTAACTTTCTCCTTAACTTATGGTACTAAACATCTTTAGTTGTTATGCAGCTTTTTTGTCTTAACTATTATGTCTTTCAATATCCAGGAAATATGAGAAGCATTTAAGCGAACGTGTATTGCTGATTCTTCGTACCTGGTAGAAGGAACCCGCATTCCTGGTACTCCCCAGTCCATATTTAGTAGTATGAACTTATATTCGATTTTGCTGATACAATTGAAGGTATATCTAAGTATCTGAATCTAATGTATGTTAACAGTAGTAACACATATGCTTGGAAGACCGGTAAACACTACAGACCTTCTTTCAAGGTTCGGGATAGTGTACTCCACATTGTCTCTAACCTCTAGTTTAAACATCGAATGAGAAGCAGGGTGCGATGAATTTGCGACACTAGAGAAAGCTAATCCAACAATATGAAAGCTGCCCACTAAGAAATCCTCCAAATTCTTTGAGTAATTGACGCTAGAAGATCAGGGAGCAGCAATTCTTGAGCATGATAGACAAGCAGAGAGTATTGGAAGCAGGTACCGTTTTTAACGAGCGACGGTGGACGAGGAGCCGGCAGATTGCGGAGCGACGGCCCGGCACAAGCCATCGTGGGCAAGTGAGAGGAGGGGAAAAAGGATAAGGGAGATTCTCATGATGCAGAGCCGGTTTTATTGAGTGAAAACAACAAAAAGGATGAGTGAAACGTTATCAGGACGTGGATGTGGCGTGGTTTTACCATTAAACTTGGGAAAAGTTTTACGAGACGATCGATCGACTTCTCCCGCAGGTTCGCTTTCAAAATCCGTGGCATCGCCCAGCTTCTTGCAAATTGTTGCGGAAATAAATTTTCAAGAGGACTGCCAATAACTTGGTGATATAGCACGAAGACGCTCAAATCTGTACAAAAATCACACGGCCATCCTTCATTTCATTCTTGCTTCCACTGCAAATGGCTAAATGTAAAATTGGAAAGGGGAGCTTATCTCTTGTTTTTTGTTGGTGAGCAAGCTCGATTCACCGGACAACTTGCATGCAACCGGCGGCGAGTCTGGAACATGCAATAGTCATCAGATGCTGCCGGAAGAATTGGAAACAAGGGAAATTGAAATATGTTGGCTGCGGTTAAACATTTAAATTTAGTGATTAAATGCAGTATAAAAACACTCTAAATAGTTACTAATATTCCAGCATTTTTAGCGGTGGTTTTTAAATATTTTATCGTCTAACAACATCTGGCAGCCAACTGATTTTAATTCCTTTAGTGAACACACATCTTCAACTTTTGCAACTCACGATTTCTGAATTTTAAAAAGATATGTAAGAATGCGAACAAAAACTCAAAAAATTTTACTTGACTTATTCAATATTAAGACATTCAAGTCAAATATTTGAGGAATCAAACTTTGGCCTAGAAGTAGGGCTAAGTACAAAAATTGACTATGCCAATACCAAGGATACGATAAGCAGGTAGCACATTCATGAGATCGAAGATAAGGTAGCATGTACTTTTCTATATATATATATATATATATATATATATATTATGTGTGTCTGTTTTAATTAGTTTGACAAAAAATAGTTCCTGACTGACACCCATAAACATGGGTCTGTACATACACATGTACGTGGATGATTCAATCATGCTATATGTCAAATGACTAAAATTTAAAAAATTGTTGCTAAAAATAGTCACTGCATTGGCATTAGCATCAATTTATGGTATGACAGTGGTTTATGATACCTTTAGTGACGATTCATTGTGTTTTTAACGACAATTTTTTAAGTTTAACCATCTCACAACTATTCAGTCCCTACCAACATTGACTTTTTCGGATATGTGTGTGTATTTATTACATTTATGGTCTATATTGCAACCTATGTGATGAGAATGTGAGTGTATATATACATATATGGTCTTTATTATTATAAATGTTGAGAATTTTGTATGCATGTTCAATAGTATTCAATGCCATTATTTATTGTTCTCTTGTGTGCAAGTTGAAATGCCCACAAGGCATGGCAAATTGAAATTTGGTTGACTGATTTTAAGTTTTTGTAATTAATATTGAAATCAAGTTCAATACTTATACCTAAAGTTGATCTAAAGATTCATATGCAATAACACACGTTTCTTTGAGCATACTATGGAATCTGGTGAAAGGAATTGAAAATAAATCCATACATAAAATAATGAAAAAAATAAAATGATTTAAAGCACATTATGCTTGCTATATAAATACCTTGGTTTATAGTTTATTTGAATGCAAACAGAGATTATGAGTTAATATATGCATAATCCACGCGTGGGCAGTTGCCCACTCAGCTTCACAAAATTTAATTACTTGTATATTTGTTACCGCCAATCATGTATTCAAGAAGTTTAAAATTTTTTGAATTAGTGCCGTTAGATATTTTTTTTTTAGAGCCTAGACCACCAAAATACTGCACTTCAGAACATTCAAAGGTCCAAACAGGTTTCTTACCCTTGCTTGGGAATGAATGCAGGAAAATTAAAGACCTTCATTATTCATGATCTCTAATCAAAAGCATTACATCAGAATTAAGATCACGCTTGAAAACCATGATTTTTCCTTGTTGCATGGAGAGAAACATATAATTTATATTTCCGGATCAAAAATCTGTTTATTCTTTTTCGAAAATATAATGGAAGAAATAATATATGAGAATACTTGGTTGTCAGCTTCTTTCCTTTTCAACAAAAGCAACGAAGGAGAAATTTTGGTAAAGCAGTGGGCTCCCGTCGCCTGTGCACCCTGCGCATATTCCTCACGCTGGCGGGGCCGTCCACCAATTCGCGACCGTTAAAGAAGCAGCGGGAAGCTTTCGAGTCTCCCTCCTCGCCACTCGTTCTTGGCCGCCAGGTGACTCGCCACCTACCCCCGTCTCGCGTATATAGAAGCACGATCTGAGTTCCTTCCTCCTTTTCCTCCTAACCGTCAGTCTCGCCACCCACGTCCCTCTGCAACCCCTCTCCGTCGACCATTGGAGTCTTCGAGTCTTCCCAGTTTTTCCCCCTTCCGCAGGAGAATCTGTGCTCGATGCTACTTGGTTGGTAATCAATGGCCGCCAGAGCCATTGTTGTCCCTTACCCATCTTTTCCTCCTTTAGCCAACCCCAGGGCTCGCATCCACATTGCGACTCCCCTGAATTTGAAACTCCACCCCTCTTCTTCCGGTCTATACACCAAGTGGGTCCCTCGGAAGCTTGCCCTTCGTCCTCTAGCTTCGCACGTCTGCCAAGATGGTGAGGTCCGCCCGGCGGATTCCGGCGACGATGAGGTGGACCTTCCGACGGAGGAGCGAATTGCTGAAACCGCTGATAGTCGTGGGGCTGAATTGCCCATCGGCATCTGGCAGCAGGTCAAGGACATCGTGGCGTTTGCCGCACCGGCAGCTGGCCTGTGGATCTGCGGCCCGATGATGAGCCTCATCGACACAGCAGTCGTGGGGCAGAGTAGTTCCCTGGAACTCGCTGCCTTGGGTAACTGGTCTTTGCTGTTCCTAACTTGTTAATTGTTATCCACCTTGTTGAGCTGTGTTTTAATGTTTTTGGAACTTGATGCACTGGTGAATGAGTAGGGCCGGGAACGGTTGTCTGCGATTACATGAGTTACATATTCATGTTCCTTTCGATAGCTACATCCAACATGGTCGCTACTTCTCTCGCAAAAAAGGTTTGCTCTCGGGCATTTCCCTCCAATTGGATTGGTTGTAACTGCATAGGTTCATGCAAAATTACCGATGCATTTAAAGAAACTGTTAATCGAATATCTTTTTTTAGCAGATAAGTGATTTTTGGAGTAGGAGACCACCCCGCTGGCTTAACCTTTGCTCTGCGGTAATAATAGTGGTCCCCTCAACCGAACTCTTGAAATGAAGACCTTAAGAAGTTAAGAACCTTGAATGAAATTTGAACCCGTGACCAACAGCCTACTGGCAAGGGTCCTTTTGGTTTTGCTAACCCCTTGATTTCTGTGTCATATTCTCTCTCTCTCTCTCTCCGTATGTGTGTGTGTGCATGTGTGTGTGCGCGTGCCTGCCTACTGATTCATAGTTTGAATTTGAGTTTACGGTGATCAACAGCCTACTCGCAAGGGTCCTCTTGGTTTTGCTAACCCCTTCATTTCTGTACCATGCTCCCTCTCTCTCTGTGCAGGCCTACTCATATTGATTTCTGTACCATGCTCTCTCTCTCTGCATGCCTACTGATCCATACTATAATTTTGCTAACCCCTTCATTTTCATGCGAGGGGTCGAATTAAAGTTTATAAATCTTGACTCGGGCCGAAATATCATTTTTAAAATTTTTATGTAGAACAAGTGAAATTTTCTAGAAATTACATGTCATTTTTTTTAAGGTGGGGCCAGGGGCCCATGCGGTCCCTACCTTGGCTGCGCCCCTGAAGACCAGGTCTCTCTCTCTCTCTCTCCATACCATTCCACATTGGAATCTGCAGTTCTTCTTGGTCAGTGGGCAGAGAGAGAGAGAGAGAGAGAGAGAGAGAGAGAGAGAGAGAGAGAGAGAGAGAGAGATCACATAGGACAGAAATCAGGGGGCAGCTTAGCACCACTGAGAGGACCCTTGCCAGTCACGGGTTGAAACCCTTACTATACTTCCTGTGAAACTCTTACTATACTATCTCAAGCGTTTTATGCGGTTGAAAAAGCCAGCATGAGCACCAAAGTTGAACCAGCCGGGCCAGGTCTTGTCTTCAAAAAAGTGATTTATGGTTTTATCTCTAATGCACTGATCCCTTGAAATATTAATGAGAAAACTTAGTTAGTGGCAGATCGGTCAATGGGCGCTGCCTGTCAGAGTATTGGCACATTATGTTCAAGTAGATTGTTTATCATCTTCATCCCTACACCAACAACATTCATCAGTGCAGCACTTGGGGAACAACAACATCCACGACTGTTTGGGAGAGTGCAAAACGAAGAATTAAAGATAACATAAATGAAATTGAGAAAAGGTAAAACCAAAAAACTACCATAGCTGCCAAACATTCACAGTAGAAAGTTATGGTCATATGGTGCCCAACTTTTGGCCATAAGGGCCTCCATGTTTCTGATGTTCCTGATATATGTCCTACACATCCATGTCTTCCTGACATGCATCCTAGGCAGTGGGATATCTGCTTCACATTATGTGTTACTCCCAAACACATTCAGTCATGGGCACAAACTCTTCTATAAGATTTACTTTGAGCTTTCAGTTGCTGCACAGTGCACACTTGTAACATTAAACAAACAAATGTAGAATGTTTCAGGCATTGGTAATATTTGACCTCTTACTTTCATTTATGAAGTATCATTCTTGACCTTGTTAAGCTTGGAGGTTCATCCATGTATGCTTGGCACACTGGCTATTGACAATTGCAACAGTTCATATGCTGTATAATTCTGCTTTTATCTACTTTTTTCAATATCTTACTAGCTGAGCATGTTGTTCTCTTTTCTTTATTGAAATCAGGTTCCTGAGATTTTGCATCATCTCTTTTTATATGATAATCTTACAGGATAGTGAGGAGGCTCAGCGACATATATCCATGTTGCTTTTTGTTGCCTTAGCTTCAGGCCTTGGGATGCTTTTCCTTATGAAATTCTTTGGCGCCCAGATACTATCTGGTAAGAACATGACTATAAGTTTAATACTGTTGGGGTCAGATGTGTTTCTTTTTCATATTTTCCACTTCTTTCGTCTATAAAAATGGATTTGTTAAATTCCTTTTTCTGCACGAAGACCACATCATTCTTAATGGTGTAAAGTAGCTAACAGTATCATTTCACACTAAAAAGATGAAAAATTAGTGATTTCTTATACACTTGGATTATTCTAATTTTCCCATATATGTGGGGACAAACATGTGTACTTGATCCATTATTATTCACAGCTTCAAAAACCATTGGTGTAGCTTGTAGCCTGCAGCCCTATATTGTGCATGTACTAAATAGTTACGTCACTAAAATTTCATGCAGAAACTCATGTTTTTGGTTTACATTCAAAGAGATCCTAAATGCTTTAAATTCAAATGACTGATGGCTGTGCTTCTGACTTGAGACAAAAAAGAAAAATATGAACAGTAAATTATACCATGGTCATTTAGCCTAGGGAACATGCACCTCGCCACACGAGTGTTTCTATTTACCTGCTGGTGCATACATTATGTTCAGTAAATTGAGCTTATAATTCGGTAGAAAATATCGGATGAAGTTAAACTATTTTGAATAAACAGCTATTTGTGGCTTAGTTTCGAAACTGAATTTGAGTAGTTTATGCACATAGCAAAGTGGAATAAAGAACTTCATAGTTTTCTATTGTTCTTAGTTTAAGCATGATTTACATGTTGTTTGTGTATCTGCTGGAAGTATTTTGTCTCAAAAGTTGAAAAATAACTTACATTATTGCTAGAGGCCCATAAAAGTTTCACCTGTCTTAAATGATATTTGTAGTCGAATTTAGCATGTTTCAGACATCTTGATGTGCAGTTCAGTCGTGGATTTAGATTCACATTTACTGGCATATTTGCGGCACGATACTTACTGTTCTAATTATCGTTTCATCTTTTCGATGTTACAGCTTTTATTGGACCCAAAAATTTAGGGATAGTTCCTGCTGCAAATTCATATGTTCAGGTTTGTGTTCCTCTTAGGAGATATTTAATAATTTTTTGTTGCAATTTATGCCTGATATGTTCATCTTTATTTCTCAACCCACGAGAACAAGCAGGGATGCTTTGTTACTGGCCTGATCTAGTGGACATCTAATAATTCATACTCCACAAATATGCCTGCAATATCTTATCCAGTACGAGACTAGCTGTGTTTTGTTCACCTTATTTCTCACCATGCAGAAATAGGCAGGTTGTTACCACTGTTTTGCTACTGTGGGTGTTCTACTGATCTAATAATCATCTCATACTCTGGAGATATGCCTATGCTATATGTTGCTTTATAGTATTAGTGGAGCTGAATGACGTGATAGCTATGACATACTTTCTATTGGAGATCATGATGGAGAAAACAATATCCTTCTCTGCATGCTGCAAGAGTGGTATTCATATGCATATATTTATGTATATGTAGGGAGAGATAAAGCATGACTTGGCCACTTGAGCAAAAATCTCTTGGCAATATGCACCATGGAGTCTGACTTAAAACCACAAGAGTACTACTCTACTTTGTACTGATTCAACTCATCAAGGGCTTCTTGTACTTGGATATGGATGATCTCAAAGAAATCAAATCATAAAAATTAATCAAGGAGATCATGATGGAAAAATGAGATCACTGCAGTCAACGATAATGAGGTGGTATTATGAGGAAAAGGTGAAAAGGAACCCCATTGGTTAGTGAAATAGGGGATCAAACTGTGAGCCCCAACTCCAAGCAATGGAGGAGAATTTGATCTCTGAACCATTCTGACAGATAAAGGTGCTATTTCCAAAATCTTGTGATCAGATTGACCAGAAAACAACCGAAATGAAAAAAAAGGATTTATCATGACATTTTGAAAATATTGCCAAAATGAATTATTATACAAGATTACAATATTTTTGTGGTATTCTCAATTTTTTTTCTAAAATAATTTTTAATATGTTTTAAGTTTTGCATTTCATTTTTTTTCTTTTTTAACTTTTCTTAAGTATTTTGATTGTTCTTGAGAAAAACAAAACTTTCCAATTAATACTCGAGAGAGACCTCAATCTGAGGATGACATTTGTAAGAATGATCTGGACTTATCTAAGATCTTCATGAATATTACATTTATATAGGAAAAGCTTAATAATTTGCTGCTGCTTCTCTGTAGATCCGAGGATTAGCATGGCCTGCAGTACTTGTTGGCATGGTTGCTCAAAGTGCAAGGTATTGGAAACGTCTTTGCTGTGTTTCAGTATTTTTGCAGCTACGAAGTTTGATTTTATGGAACATTCCTTTTGCTGTTGGGTCACCATTGTTGCCCATCAGGCATTTGCATTATTCCTTGCCTTTTATTGTCTGAGTGGCAGCCAGCAGGCACATTCTAAGGGTTGCATGCCTCTGGCTATTAACCCCTTGCCGAGGGAGCATGAGTTTTAAGTTTTTTTCAGACGGAACCTATTGGTGTCTGTCACTTGTAGCATCTGTTTTATTTACGCCTGGTTCCTGCTTTATCACTTTGTACTTAGTAGTTTCTCCTTCACAAGTCTTGATGCAAGTTAAACTTACATTTTGCAGTTTGGCGATGAGAGACTCTTTTGGACCATTGAAAGTATTAGTGATTGCCAGTGTGGTGAATACATTTGGAGATGTTGCATTGTGCTGTTTCTGGCACTATGGCATTGTTGGTGCTGCATGGGCAACTATGGTATCACAAGTATGTTAAGCTCATGCTTAACACATTTGTTAATATTTGTCAACTGTTTGTGTATTTTCTCTGCAAATTTCTGTTGTTTTCGTTGAATTTTTTTTGTAATCTTCACAGGCCATTTACAATCACTTCGTGGCTTTCAGTTTCTTGCAGCATTTTTGATGGTTGAATCTTTAAACAGAACTGGTTTCAATGCATTTCTGTTCTCAATTCCATCACCAAGTGAACTTCTACAAATATTTGAACTTGCCGCTCCAGTATTTGTGACTATGTTCTCTAAGGTTAAGCTTCGGATATTTTCAATGTTTCTTGTATAGCCACTTGATAATGTATCATAAGGGGTCTTTCTAATATATGGTATGTTCCTCAGGTTGCTTTCTATTCACTTCTTACTTATTTTGCTACATCAATGGGGACAATTACTCTTGCAGCACATCAGGTTCTTACTGAGATCCAGTTTACTATCTCCTAGTAATTTTTCGTTTGCTGACCTTTTCCTGTGGTTCTTTCTACCTTTTTCCTATTCTTGATCTGGCTTTTCCAATTAAAAGTTTCTCTGGTCTGATTGTTTTCTTCACCTTCATCTAAAGGTTATGATAGGTGTATTCTGTATGTGTACTGTATGGGGTGAGCCTCTTTCACAAACAGCACAATCATTTATGCCAGAATTGATATATGGCATCAACCGGAATCTGGACAAGGTTTCGATCTCTCCCTTTTCCCTTCTAATTTCTGATTCGATTATGCTGAGAATATTCTGAAAATGTCAAAGAAATTAAAAATAGCACTGTTTATATATTTACTGTGGTCGACTTTATGTCCTTTTGGATATTGTAGATGGCTATTGTGCAATTTTGAAATATCATTCTCTTACGTTAATCTTTGGTGTTGACCCAATCTTAGGTTGCTCCATTCTTGTTTTTTGAAGCAAGTGCATTATTGACTATGTCACATGGGTGCGGGTACGGGTATGGCTATACGGGTTCGGGTACAACGATTTTGAAATTTATTGGTACGCGGGTGTGGCAAATTTTTAAATTCTCAAAAATGATAAAATAAAAAAAAACATTAATAGTTCATAAGTGTAATCCCATAAAAAGTCTACAAAGAAAATAATAAAAAGATGCAAAACAAACAACATATAATGATCAGAAAATTCAAAGAATAAAACAATAAGCAATTAGATGTTACAGAAAAGCTATGTCACCTAGGTACGGGTACGGGTACGGCGTTTTTGCCAATATTGGTACGGGGGTACAATGATAATATTATTTTTTATTAAAAAATTGTAAATTTTGAAAAAAAAACAAATGATATCATCACATCACATCATTATCACTAAGACAATGTTCCTTTCATAGTTCCCTACATTCAATCTCATAAAAAAAAAACATAAAAGGAAGAAAAACAATTGAAAAGATAATGTTTCACCATGAAATGAGGCATTACAAAGAAGTTAGAAGAAAAAAAAAAGGAAATCAGATACGAAGCAGTGAAGATACCAAACTACAAGAAACAGAATTTGACACCTAAACAAATTTGAACTTAAGAAATGCTTATAGCTTTAACACAAAAGGGTTTTAATCCAAAATTAAATGACATCATGTGTAATTTTTCAAAAGGCATTGAACATCAGATGTTCAGAAATCATATAGAGAAATCAAGCTTGTGAAACCTTTTAAGGGTTTGTGACATTTTTCTTCTCCCATCCTGAAACTTTCAGCTGCCCATCAAAGACAAGAAAGTTGTAGTCTTCCCAGAACTTAAAAAGACCGGACTTCCTGATGATCACACTAGAAAAATTTGATACATATTGGCCTTATCAACTATCTAACAGTCACTGGGGTGAATTATATGATGACTATGACCATCCCAACAACAATAAAACAGAAACGTTAACATTCAACAACTTCATTCTAAACATCTGATAAAATTCCTAAACCATTACAATAAGAAGAAATATTAGTTAGACTACCTGACCATAAGAAGCAACACAACCACAACAGAAACGGAAATACAAGATGGGTCGGAGGGGGAAATAATCAATTAACCAACAAGAAACTCAGAATAGCAGAGAAAACTAAAACGAGAATAAATTACACCTTTTGCATCCACTAGGGCGAATTCGTTCAAAATTGGGGAAAATGCCTAAATTGGATAGTTCTTCTCTCCTTGATGCCTAAAGTATCCTCTCGTCGCCGGAAAACGGCCGCCGGTTGCTATCTTGTAGAATGTGATGGAAGAGGAACCCTAACAAGTACGAGGGAGAAACCGAGCGCCTCCGTCACCCACTCACCGTTCGTCGCCTCCATTGCTGTCGACGTCCACTGGTCGTTGGTCGCCGGTCACTGTCCGCCGCCGCTGCCCAAAAAATCAGAATCTCCAAGCAGCCGCCGTTAGAAGAACGCTCGAGAGGTGGAGAGGGAGAAGATGATTATCGTTGCGTCGGGTTTGCTTTTCTACATTATGATATGGTTTGGATTTGGTTTCGACTCAGAACCAGATCCAAATGTACCAAAACGTACCGGCATACCGGTACTGCTGTACCAGCATACCGGTACAGGTACGCGGGTCGACCCGGTGTACTAGGGTGACATAGCAGAAAAGTGAGAAAACCGACCAGATCGGCAACATCAATTTTTTTGGTTGATGAAAAGCAATGTTGTAAAAAGCGTATCGTAAGTCGTATCGTTCAGGCTTTAAGATACGCCGTATCGTAATGTATCGTAACGTATCGTAATTTTTTTTTAAAAATTATTAATAAATCAGAAATTTTTTTAAAAAAATCGAAAACATTATAAAAAAATCAGAAAAAATTAAAAATAACAAATTCTTCATAGAAAACATGCTTGAGCTAATGATAGACTTATTATTGACATAAACTTACGCGTTCATCATTCATACACATCAAAATTGAAAATTCATAACAATATCATTCAAGTTTCAAGAAAGCATAAGCCATAAAGTGATAAACATTCAATCAAGTGATTCAA
>JAANDH010000092.1:0-99251 GCA_011799765.1 Nymphaea thermarum | reverse complement strand
TTCATCTTCTTCTTCATCTTCATCTTCATCGTCAAGAATTGGAAGATCTTCACCAACATATTCAGCACCAGCAGGCAGCAGTAGCAGACTCTCCTTCATCAACAAAGCCTTCTGTTGCTTCATCTTCAAGGTTGAAGCATTCAAGATCTTCATCATCAAATATTGTAGCTGGTTCTTCCTCACATTCATAAGCTTCTTCCTCTTCTTCTTCATCTTCCAAAGGCACATTATAG
Organism: Nymphaea thermarum; assembly: GCA_011799765.1. Lineage (NCBI taxonomy): Eukaryota > Viridiplantae > Streptophyta > Magnoliopsida > Nymphaeales > Nymphaeaceae > Nymphaea > Nymphaea thermarum. The sequence continues at coordinate 99,018 of JAANDH010000092.1, read as the reverse complement.
CCTACCTCTGCCTCTTCAATTTCTTTTTGTATTCTCTTTTGATGTAAAGCATGAAGCATATCTAAACACTGCTGACGCACAAATGGAGGCAATGGTTTGTTTGGTCCTCCAACACAAGCTGCTGCATCTTTGGAGGTCCCTGCCAAATGATGTTTCATTCTACTAATACCTCCTGACAATGTATTCCCACAAAAGTTACATTTCAGTCTCAAACGGTTGTTCTTCTTCACCCGGACGCACCATTGCCATGTAGGATCCCGATCCATATCTTCAAAAAAAAAAAAAGAAAAGAAATCCTATGGTAAACTTAATGAAAAACACTCAAAAGTCTTTCAATCTACGATTATACGGTAAAAAATTAACAATACATGGTAAAAACATAAGATTTCATACCTTACGTCTTACGAAGAAGAAATCAAGAAAACCCCTTTCCTTCCAACGAAAATCAACCACCCACGCACAAATCGACCCCTTAATCTTCGATTTTACGGTCAAAATCGAGTTTTTGACGGTCAAAATGGAAGATCCCCCTCCTTGACGTCGGTATCCAAGCGTTAGAAATGAAGAACGGAGGTTGTTTTTCAAAAAGGGGCCGAAATAAGTAGTCTCGGGCCCTCTTTCGCGAAATCTCCCCGTATCGTACGATACGGGGGCGATACACCCCCTTTTTACGATACGGGGGGTGTAGCGTACCGTAAATTCAAAACGATACGAATCGTACGATACGGGGTCGTATCGTACGATACGTACAACACTGATGAAAAGAATTGAACGAAATAGCTGATAGATTATTCATCAACTTTTAATCAAAAGTGGCAGCAACCAAACAAAATTGGTAGCCGAAATAGCCGATAGAAATAAAATGCAACCAAACAAAAATGTCAGCAACAGATAAACACATAAAATCAAACAAAACTTCAAAACATATATGAATCTATAGATTTACAGTTCAATCTTCAACAAAAACATCCCCAAATCAGAAAAACAAAAAACTCCCTAATAAAAAAACAGAACCCTAAGTTGTAATAGTGAAACTAATAAAAAAAACACTTACTTGACTGTCGTGCACTGTTGGACGTGGCCGCCGGTTGCCGGACGTCATCGCCACCACCAGTCGTCGCTCTACTGCTCTACTGTGGAAGAACGGCGGTCGGGGTCAAGCTCTTCAACTCGACCTTTTGTAAGTTCGTAACACAAAAATGATGTTTTTTATCGTTTGGATTAGGTCTAACTCATACCCGATTCAACCCGTACCCGTACTCGGTTCTGCATACCGGCATACCGGAGCGGGTACGTGGGTCCATCCCACATACCCGTGTCACGTAGATTGTTGAATATAAATTGAGGATGATCAAGAACAATGGCTATGTAGTAATGTCACATGGGTCACATGGGTATGGGTACAAGTGCAGTATGGGTATATGGTAGTGAGCAGTGTTGTACGTATCGTACGATACAGGGCCATATCGTACGATATGATACACCCCCTGTATCGTAAATGGGGGTTTATCGTGCCCGTATCGTACGATACGGACTGATTTTAGAAAAAAGGGGCTCAAACTCCCTTTTTTCGAGTTTTTTTTTTATAAAAACCCACCCCTTCTTCATTTTTAACCTAGAGATTGTACCGCCTTGAAGGGAAATTATCAATTTCCATCGTGAAATCATCGATTTTCACCATGAAATCATCTATTAAACCATGGATTTGTGCATGGGTGGCTGATTCCCATTGGGAGGAAAGTTTTTTTTTTTAAATCATGAAGATGAAGATGGAGATGAAGATGAAAATGAATATGATGAAGATTATAAATCTATGGTTATGAAATTATGATATAAATTATGCAATTGTTGATTTGTGTTTTCTAGATTGATATTGTTATGAATTTTGATGTTTACGAATGATATGAACCGTAACTTTATAGCAATAATAAGTCTATTATTCTGTAAAACATGTTTTTTGTGAAGAACATATTATTCTTTATTTTTACTGATTTTTTCGATTTTTTTCTTATTTTTTCTGATTTATTTAAAAAAAACGATACGGTTACGATACGTTATGATATTTTACGATACGGCGTATCTTAGAGCCAGACCGATACGGCTTATGATACGCTTTTTACAACATTGGTAGTGAGGGTACAAGCATGCCCATTTTTGGAAATTATAGTACGGCAGGGTACACACACACACGTATATATGTATTTATGTATGTAATGTGATCCACAAACAACAAAAATTAAAGCAAAAGTTCAGTTTGAAAATGTAATGTTAAGTTTTAAAATACAGCCATACCCATGCACCCATCTTGCTGTTACCCACATTCCATTCCAATGCAGGTACTTGGGCCTTTCACGTCTACCTTTTTGACATAACAACATGGTGTAGTAGAAATAATGATGAAGGGGACACTGCCGGGACCTAATGGATGCTGTTTCTATAAGATTTTTTTATGCTTTTCTGGGGGCAACTTAAATATGTGTTGTTAACCTAGTTGGGTTCTCAGGATTAAGTACATTGAGTACAAATAGAATGGCCATATTTCTTTGTCCTAAGGTAGAAAATGTTTATGAAGATGGACAAAAGTGTTATAATAGGGTTACAGTTGTCAGACATGCTGAAAATATTCTTATGGTAACTATCAAGCTGGAAGTGTGAGGAAGGAAATCTTACAGCATCAAGATATAAGAAGTAACAGTTGTGCTTATTGTTTGCGTTTTTCTTAAAAAGCTATTGCATGACAAATTGATTCAAGGAAGGGTGAGTTGTATGGTGGATTAGAGAATACTTTCCGGTACATAGTCCAACAAAAGTGTAACAATATTAGATAGTCATATTAGTCATGTCTTGAATTAGGTCTGGACTTTATTACTATCCCTGGTGGATGATGTATGTGCCTTATTAATGATGTAATTCCTGCATATGAATCATCATTGCAGTTCCCGGTGATTGCCCTAATACATGAAAAATAATTACAATGCATTTTCTTATTTTCTTTAGGTAGCCATCATTCTGTATAGATTGACTTTATTCCAGATTGATTAAGAATATCTGAATCTTCCCAATGGGTGCACATGCGCCTGTATAATTTTGGAAAACTAAGTGTATCATAATCAAAATCTAGTTCAACAAGATTTTCAGATTTTTTTAGAAACAGTAAATATCTTCTAAAACTTAATGAAATAATGTTAAAGGTGGCCTTGAAAACTTTTCATGGTGAATATTTTTGCTACCATAATTTCTTATCCTTTGTCCTGGGCATGCTCTGAAGTGGACAGGCATTTCCTATAGCTTTTACCGTTTTACGTGTTCTTCCACCCTAAACTTCACCTACTGGTGATCTCAAAGGGCTGAGTTTTGTGATTGCCCTGCTAATGTGTTGTTGTGTACCTAACTTTATCTCCTGGCTTTCTTTCTCTTGGTCTGTGTAATTGTTTGTGAAATATGCTGCCAAATAACAGGATCGCCCATCCATTTGTTTTTTTCAAATCTATACATAATCTGCATGTTTGAGTTTGTTAGGGATATCTAAAAGTTTCCATTGTCTTCATTGTCCAAGCAGGCAAAACAGCTACTGCAATCACTTGTGATCATTGGGATTTGTACAGGACTCTTGTTGGGAACTATAGGAATGATGGTTCCTTGGCTCTTTCCCTATCTTTTCACAAATGATCATAATGTTGTCAGTGAGGTAAATTCTCTAATACTTCAAAGTTGCTATGTTGGCCTTATCAGTCAAGCTTCTTTGCTCTTTTTTTATTTAATTATTGTTTATTAACTTGTCATGAGTTAGCATAAAACAATATAATTTCCCAATAAGAAAGAAAGGGGCCACGAAAGGGAAAACAGGTGGACATGGGCAATTTCTTGTGTAGATGCTGATATTTACACATTTTGCTACTTTGCAGATGCAAACAGTGTTGCTGCCCTACTTTGTGGCTCTCGTGATTACACCTCCAACACATAGCCTTGAAGGGACCTTATTGGTAAGAAATCCTGCTTTTATAACACTTCTTTTAAAAAAAAAAGAACTGTTGGTGATAGGACTCCACCTTTTATAATAGTCAACAAGATATGGGGAAGGTTCATACACCTCAATCACAGATTGACCCAATACCAAAATCAAAATAGAAAAGGACCCACATTAAGGAATTGCATCGGTTTCTTGTCTCAGAGAGTGGGTCTGTTCAGCTCGGCAGGTGACCCATTCTCTGACTTCATAGGCCCCCTTCCAGAAAGGAGAAAAATACAGCAGTTTCAATAGCAGAGTTGATATTACCTAGATTCATTTTGTTCGAGTCTGCCTTGATCCACTTATCCCGGTCACTGATCTTGAAACCTTCAATTACCAGCTTCATCCACCTAGCCCAACCTTTACTGTTAAATGTAAGAACAATACTGTTATAATGTAAAACTATGTTGGGAAAACTTCTGTCCAAAATAACTTTTTTGGGGTATAAAATTCCAATATCTCTGCACTACTCGATGCAGTAGCAGTCAGAAATGCACTATTAGCCTTTCTAGCAACAATCACCATCCATTTTCATTGTTTCTTGCAAATGGAAGCTACCTGAGTTTCAACTGCTGATCCAACTGCCATTGCCGCTCATTACTTTGTCTCCAAAGAATTGCTGTTGCAACTTGTGGTAGTGATTCTGCTTATATTTTAAAATTTCATCAGTAAAGGTGTATAATGACCTCTACATTATTTCTGTGGTTACTAGTGCTCTTTACAGATTTTTTCCCAGTTCGGAAAGTAGTACAATTTCAACAAGTTTAGAGGAGTATTGCACCAGTGATCAGTGATTTGTTAAACAGAAAAAATGATTAAATTCAGTTTTGAGATACATCTAACATTGCAAAGACGAAAGCTTTTGAAATCATCTAATACTATTTTGGCGATGATTTAATCTACAAACATCTTATCAACTGTTGGAACAAAAGGAAAAATTGAATCATCAACAATTGAGTTTATACACATTATAAGCTTTATAGTGTATCTATATCACATATTATATATATCATATGCAAAGAGGCTCTTAATTAAGATTTCAAAAAAACATATCAGGGTGTCTGGATGAAATGGTCGAGGACCCGAGGTTGTGGCTTCTGAAGTAGATGAGAGCCCTCATGACAGATTCAGCATTCAGTAGATAAATAAATTATGGAAATTCCAGCACTGAGTATCAAATACTCTTAGTTTTATCTGAGAGGCAAAGTGCACATGCAAAGGCAGGAGACCAAGAGCAACGAAGAGGAGATGGAAGCTTTAAATGAACATCAAACATGAGAGATGGAAGAAGGACCACCATGTAAGGACATGACTGATGAAAATAGGTTTATAAGATTAGTGTATGCTTAATGGAACTTTTGAGAGCTATAAGTCTTGCAGTGAGAAAAGTGTATTCACGAGAAAGCAAGTCAGTTTGTGATGAGAATTTTAATCCTATTATGAAAATGAAAACTATCAAGTATCAAGGACAGGGTCGTTTGACCACTAGCAGTTGAAAACCTCCAAGAAACTCATACCCCACGAGTAATACATTAGCTAGAAAAGAAGTGGAATTTGAATAGATCTCCAATTATTTGCCAAGTTAGTGGCATATACTCGTTTTGAAATAAGCCTACTATTTTCCACCAGCCCTTTCTCCTCTCCTCATGGAGGTTTTAAAAACAACGTTGTTTTCATAACTGCCACCTAGTATATAGAGATTGAAATATCTATTTTTCTATTTCTAATGGCTCACTTGTCTTGTTTTAGTTATTTATTTGTCTAAACTGATGCAAATTATTCACTTCACTGTAGACTTTTTTTAGCTATTATGCAAATTTACATGATAATGAAGTGGATTGTGAACCATTCCTCCATCTCTATTTTCCGTCATTCATGGATGGCTAGAAAACAACTGTCTTTGTGCCTGCAATTTCTGGAAATTACCTATTTGAAACATCCCTATTTCTATATCTAATGGGTCAATCATTGCATTGTTATTTGTTTTTTTCTTTGCAGATATTTAAATTGTTTACTTCAAATTCATTGTAAGGTGTTTTATAGCTATTATGATTTATGACATTGCATACTTTTTTCTCCACCAGGCAGGGCGCGACCTTAAGTTCTTGAGCTTGTCAATGAGCAGCTGCTTTTCCTTCGGCAGCCTTCTGCTACTGGTAAGTAACTGTCATATTTAATATCACGATTGAAACAGCTCATCCTTTCTCCTTTATATTTTGATGAGAAGTTTTAGTTCTCTCATGATGCCTCGCCCTGCTCTGAACTTGAAAACAAATAAGAGCATGCAAGAATACAAATATTTGAATGAGATTAGAACTACTGCAAGAGGAGAATATTGAAGTGTCAAGAGGAAACAGCTATTGTGGATGAGCGTAAGCTTACAGTAATAATCATGAAATGCATTAGGTTATACATGATTGCACGAAGAGGGCTAGGTCCATAAGTATAAGAAGAATGATTGACCAGACTTTAGCTATTGCCGCTTCCTCTGGCTGCATTTCCACCTTCACGAATACATGCACAGGCTCACACACATAGACAATTCACAAGCCTTTTAGTGGTGTTGGTGTGACAAACGATCCCACTCTCCTATTGATGCCACTTGCTAAAGTGAGCAGACTGGCTGATCTGACCTCCAAGTCAAACATGTTTCTCAGGGAGTCTTGGTTCTGGAGCCATGTTTACAGATAGTATATTACTAGATGCATTTAGAAGTTTTAAGAGGATTATTTGGCTGTTTTATCATCTCTAACGGGTTGCTTGTATTTTCTTTTGCATCAATATTGTTACCGTACTCATGTTGAAATCATTCCAGTTAAATCTCATAATTCTTCCAAGACAGTAAATTTGAACTGATTTTTCAAGCCATTGTTATTGGAAACTTGTCCCATCAACTGTTACACGAGTGCTGAATTACTGGGTTAATGTAGCTAGTTTCAGTGCTACTGGATATTTCGACTGATAAGGTATTATGCACATTTGAACAGCTCGTCAGTTACAAAGGGTGTGGTTTACTTGGATGTTGGTGGGCACTTTCAGTATTCCAATGGGTAATGGCCTACCTCAAACATCCCTTTCCACCTCGTTTTCTAATGGCTTAATATCAATCCAAGGTCACCCAGATAGTAAATGGACTTTGTTTTTTGTTTTTTGTTTTTTCTTCAGGCACGATTTTTACTTGCCGGACGGAGACTGACTTCTTCACAAAGTGTGGTTTTGTCAGACAGGCTGAGCAGCGAGAATTTTAGCAAGCTGAAAGCTGCACAGTCTTCCATTTGACCATTGGTCTGCCGTGGTTTTGGTTCTTGTTGGTGTACTGTATGTCTCCTTTCTGATTCCAGGTTCACTGTTAGGAAAGTTGTTGCAGATGGGGAGTACCGGACTGCGCCAGTTGCAACTATTACAGTCGATTCTTCCAAAAAGCAGCCAGCAATGCAAAGGGGAGTACCGCAGTGCACCAGTTACACTACTATTACAGTCGATTCTTTCAATAACCCAGCAATATGAGAGTGAAAATTTACATACAATGTGGAAACTCCTGTGCTGGTGACGGGACAAAGATTTACTACATTGAGGGGGAAAAGCTCCAAGACTGGGACGCTTATCCCCCAGTAGCTATTTAGGCCATTATTCTTGTTAATACGCATTATCCACATGCGTACCATGCTGCATTTCTCTGTAATCATAAGAATGCTGAGTGATGTATGTACTTTCAAGTTTCATCTAATCACAAGAATGATGCATATTGAGAAAAGAATTCAGGATGTCTCACTAGCATATCTGTTATGTATTTTGCTTTATTTTCAGGTAATGTATGTTGTTATCATATATGGGTATTCACATGTTATATGATACTTAACAGTATCATATGGATATCCAACATTACGTTGCAAACTTTGCATTTTGAGTATGAAGTGGAAAACAGTAAGCTTAAGAAAGCTCATGTGCATTAGGATGAAAATGGAACAGATATGATTCAGCCAAGTGCATGGGAACTTGGATTATGATAAGGTATTGTTTTAGCCAAAAAAATTCCAAATCCGTATGTTTTATGCAGCCTATTCGCATAGTCACAATCACATGATCGCATACACCAAGATGAAAGATAAACTTTTTTTTCCCAATCTGCGCTTTTCTTCTGACCTTTTTCTGTCTTTTAATCTAAAAGCAGGGGAAAATTGGCAGCCGTATATGTAGGATAATCTTCAGGTGGATAGATGGATCGAGATTGTAAAGACGAGTGTATGGGGGAAGTATAGTTACCCGTTTACATATCCAATTTCAGATCCATTTGTTGGATCTAGTTAAAAAGTTCAAATCTGATTGTATATGACATTTGGATATGGGATGTAGCTTCATGACCAAATCCAGATTTGAGCCTCATATCCGATTGAAATCTAATAAAGATCTGACATGGATTACACACACATGTCAGATCTTATGCTGATGAGATCCAAATTCAGTTTCAAACAAGGGTTTGAATACAATTCTGAATATCAAATTACATGATACTCTACTCTATAAACCCCATCTAAACCGCTGATGCATGATAAAATTGGCTATCTGGGAACAATCTAAGTTATTTTCAAATGATCTACTAATGTTTATTATCGTAAACGTTGGATCTAAGTTCCAATCTTGCCATTCTGTTGTGGAATATCAACGTGGAAACGTATGATATTCGCGGAATTCTAAAAGGGTGTTTGATAAGAACATTTTGATGACTAATCTAATTTCAGTCTTCAGGGTTATTGTCACATCCAAATGGGATTACCATATGGCATCAAAAATGTTATTTCTAAACATATTTTTATTATATGCAATTACATTAAAAAACAATTTGAAAATCTAGAAAAATACAAAAGAAATTCGTAAAAAGTAAAAATATTATCATTAATAGGATTCTAATTTGGACAATTTCACAATTAAATATGAACATAATTTTGACATCCAACTAGATTCGATGGAGATTGAACCCATTTGCATATATAAATGTTGAATCTTGTGCTAATAAGATCGAATCTGAATTCACTTGTAAAAAATAGATTTCGAATCAGATCGAGATCTAGGTCACATGAGATCTATTAAATTGAAATATTCTAAGAGGCCCAAGTCTCTCCCTCCTACTGTTTTTGGAGTTCAGTGATGCTTCGTGACCTGGGACAGAAGGTGGTATATATATGTTAACTAGAGTGTCGTGTATCTATTGTTTGAATTTGACAATCAAACTTTCACAAATTTAGATTGTGTCACATGAGACCCATTAAGTTGAAATAACCTAAGATGCGAATATATATATATATATATATATATATATATATATATATATATATATATATATATATATATATATATTGTTTTTGAGGTTCAAGATTGCTTGGAACCTTAGTAAAAAACTGGACAGTTGTGAACTGGAACATCGGGCATTCAGCTTTACAGAACAAGAATGTCCACAAAGTTCGGACCGCGCCGGTCCGACCAAATGCATTCATTGATTTGGGTAATTGGTGAGAATCTTAAAATAATATAAGGAGGAAAACGTTGCCATTCTTTTTCTTGTTTATCTTTTTTCAAGAAACTCTATCACTGATTTTTTCTAATTTTTCCTTTTATTTTTTTTCCGACCTCAACATCGCAGATTCATCGTCATCTCTCTCTCTCTCTCTCTCTCTCTCTCTCTCTCCCCCACATGACGTGAAGGATGCCATCGCGCCAACTCCTGTCGTCGCCGGAATCAGCAGCCAGAGACCGCGAGCCGGTGCAGCACCGGACTTTCGCTGCAGGCATTCACCTCATCGCCGCCGCCTCGAGCGCCGCGGCGGCTGTTTTCTGCCTCGTCCTCCTCTCTGTGTTCTGCTGCAAAATCTGGCAGAGGAGGAAGAGGAGGAGGAAGAAGGACGATTTAGCGTGTTTGCGAACCAACCTGAAGCTCCTCCGCTTCTCGTACTCGCACCTCCGCCGCGCCACTGGGTCCTTCTCGCTGGAGAACAAGCTCGGCCAGGGTGGCTTCGGATCCGTCTACCGCGGGACACTCGACTGTGGTCAACCCGTGGCAGTGAAGCGCATGGACCCCGGCTCGCTGCAGGGGGAGCGCGAGTTTCAGAACGAGCTACTTCTTGCTGGGAAGCTGGCCGCCTCCGATCACGTGGTCTCGTTGCTGGGGTACTGCTCAGATCGGAAGAATCGGCGGCTTCTGGTTTACGAATTCATGCACAACTCGAGCCTCCAGGATGCCCTAATCGACCGGAAATCCCCGGAGCTCATGAATTGGGAGCTGCGATTGTCGTTAGCCCTTGATGTTGCCAAGGGATTGAGGTTTCTGCACACTGCCTGCGATCCCCCAATCATTCATGGTGACATCAAGCCGAGTAATGTCCTCCTCGACCTGCATTTTACTGCGAAGATCGCCGATTTTGGACTCGCGCGGCTTAAATCGGAGATTGAGGCGGAGGCCGTCGTCCTTGATCTGGAGACGGAGACTGGAACGGCGGGCGAGAGGAAGAGGAGGAAGCGGAAGAAGGAGAGGATGAAGGAGGAGGAGGTGGTGTCCGCCGATTTGGAGACTGAAAGCGTTGCGACGTTGGAGGACGGGAAGGGGATCAGATCGCCAGAGAATCTGGCGAGTTTCCTCTCTCCGGAGCCAGGCGATGCATCACCGGATAACACTCGGGAGGCGGCCTCTGAGACTGCGGTAGAGGCATCGCCGTCGGAACTGATGGAGAAGACGAGCGTCTCCGAAGCATGTTTCGACAAGCTCAGCATGGACAGCGGCGGGAACAGGAGAGGCGACTGTAGGAAAAAGAGCCTCTCGGGCCGAGATTGGTGGTGGAGGCAAGATGGTGGGTCGGAATCCGGGGTGAAGGACTACGTCATGGAGTGGATCGGGACTGAAATTAAAGACAGGCCCAGTAGCGGATGGATGGCTGCGGACGGAAGTACTGCGGCCTCTGCCGCTGAGAAACAGAATCCGAAGCGGAGGAAGCACAAGAGGCTCGATTGGTGGGGGGCGCGGGACGTTGAACGCAGCTGGAAGAAAGATAAGTACAGGCAGGGACGGGAGTGGTGGCGGGAGGAGTTCTGCGAAGAGCTGACGCGGAAGAGCAGGAAAAAGAAGAATAACCGGAGGGAAGGAGACGACTCGGGGGAGCTATGGTGGGAGAAGGACCAATCGGACGCTAGGCGGAAGAAGAAATGGCGCAGCCGGGGCGCCGCCGACTGGTGGATGAACGGCTTCAGCGGTGAGATACGGATCGGCCGAAGGAGCGTCCGCAGCGGGGACGACGTCCCCAAGAGCGGCGGAATCAGCAGCACCCCGAGTATGAGGGGCACGGTCTGCTACGTGGCGCCGGAGTATGGTGGTGGTGGAATCCTGACTGAGAAGAGCGATGTCTACAGCTACGGCGTCCTCCTCCTTGTCATCATCTCAGGCCGGCGGCCGCTTCAGGTGACGGCGTCTCCGATGACGGAGTTTGAGCGGGCCAATCTGATCTCTTGGTCGCGCCACCTCGCCCATTCGGCTCGACTAATCGAGCTGGTCGATCCAAATTTGAAAGTTTTCGACCGGGAGCAGGCCTTACTCTGCATTACAGTGGCGCTCCTCTGCTTGCAGCGGTCGCCGGCTCGCCGACCCGCCATAGCAGAGGTGGTGAAAATGCTGTCCGGAGACGTCGACCTGCCCAACCTGCCCGTCGAATTCTCCCCCTCTCCTCCTTGCGGGTTTCAGTTCAAGTCATCCCGGAGGAAATCAACCTTCAGGAGTTCCGGCGACAACAGAGACCATATGCCGCCGTGACCACTCGCAAGTCCGCGGCAGTGATCACCACCGCCACCAACTGGTATTCCTCTTTTTTTTTTTTTTTTTTTTTTTTTTTTTAATTTCCTCTGTCCGATGGAAAAGTATACTGAAAAAGTAAAAAGAAGCAAAATGAAAGAGAAAATCAAAATCAGGAAAAGCAGATTTTTTGGTTCCTCCTTGAGCATCCCTCTATTTGATTTTGAAGTTACAAACGTTTCATGGAGGGCGCCCAAACTTCCCCACAATTACAACGATATGCTGAAAATTTTGGAGACTTTCATTTAATTGCTTATTTGAGAATACCCTCCACACCATTGTTACGCTCAGGACGACATTAAAAGAAGATAATTTTACCATTAAATTGTTTTGCCTGATTCCCAGTGGCTTTTGTGTGCTAATAAAAGTGAGGGAGATGAAGCGATGCTTAAATCATAGCATCTTGTTTGGTCCTCTCCATTTTTCTTCAAGTTTCACTGGGAAAGCAGCAGCAAAGAATGAGCGGAAAGTACACGAAGGTCTAAATTAATGCCCTGAAATTGAACGCTGAAAATTCATATATTTGAGAGATTCATATCATATTTTTAAGCTTTCTAATATTGCATTACTATTTTGGTAAGATTTGGCATGAAAAGTTTAGATTGACGGGCAAAATAGTCACTTGCTTCCACCTTTTTGTGATTTGGGCATTGAATTAAGTCGCAAATCCAAAGCAGGGTAGTCACAAAACCATATCAAAATCATATGAAACGAAAAGTAGGTTTGCTATAGAGTCAAATTCAAATTCATAGAAAATGTAATCTGTGGGCTTATTAAGGCAGTATTTGTATATTTCAATATTAAATATCAATGACCCGCTGGTTTCAAACTTGAGTTGGTTTTGCAAATTGAAATTTTCATGTTATTTATTATTTCATAATAACATCATTGCTTTTTTACGTTTTTCAACATTTTTCTACCATTTTCTAGGAAGAAAAACTTAGAATATCATGGGATTATATCTTTGTCAAGATTTTACTCGAAAGTCGAAACAAATTTCGAGGAAAAGTGGCCCTTCTCCTTTTCTTCGTCTCCCCAAGCTTAGAAAGAGATATATCCAGTGATCGTAAAAGTTTGAAAGGAATCTGGAACTGGATACTTGCTTTTTCGTGAGCTTTTCTCTTAAATGTTCGCTGCTTTTCAGTAGATCTTCACGTGTTTGGCGTGGGTGAACATCTCATTAATGGAGCTTCACGAGGAAGGGCAGCTTTCGCTTGTGACCTTTTTGGGGGGAAAGCATGGATTTTCTGTGAATGGAAAGTGGCTTTATAGATAAAAGAAGAGATTAGATCAATTTTGGAGAGGGAAAAAGGAAAGGAACGAGCTTGGGTCAAATTCTATCATACAAGAAAGGGAGAGAAAAAGCTTGCACCGAAGAGAGAGAAAGAGGGAGGTCAATTTGTTGAAAGGAAAAAAGAAGTGAGTGAAAGCTCAAGATCTTGAGGGTATAGAAAGAATGGGGGTTTTCTGATTTGTCTTTTGGGAGAGTGGGTTGTTTAACTTCTTGCTTACCTGAACCAAAAAAATCCTAAAAAAGAGAGTAAAAAATAATTGTTTCATCAAGAGAGAGAAAAAGATAATTGTTTCAACATTCTTCACCAAAATATAGAGAGATATGAGGTCATAACCTGCATAAAAAAAGGTTGAAGGAGCAAACCTCCATGGGCCGAAGAGACATGGGTCAATTTTGGGGAGGCCAATTTTATGAACTAAGAGAGAGAGAACTACCTCGGTCAATTTTAGAGAGAGAAAGAAGGAAATAAGTGAGTGAAAGAGAAAATTGAGAGAAAAATAAGTCGGCCGGAGAGTATAACTGTATATTTTTTTTGGTAAACTACTGAGTAAGCTTTATTACTGGTCCTACAATAATGGCATCATGTCTTGAAACAACTATTATTGTACATCGCTGTCTTAACACTGAACCTCTAAAGCAGATAAGAACAGCGAGAGAGAGAGAGAGTAATGGGAACCCTGTTGGTTCCTTGGATGCTAAATAGATAATCTTTCGTATCTGTAGTGAACCTGGATCAAAGCACATGTTGCTGGGCCAGGGGCTTCCTTTGCAATGCTGGGCTTCCAACGATGAAAGATAAGTTCCTCCTCCACACTTGGGACACCACCCTCCTCCTGGCCTACCCTTTGTTGCCCGCTCATCACCATCGTCATCACCAACAGCCAGTTCATGCTTTCTGGCTAGCAAGAAACTTATAAGGCGTTTGGTAGCTCCGGATTTAAGATCTAAGGTGATTTGAGATCATTGGGATTCTTAGACCCGTAGATTTAAGGTCAAACTCCTTCTATCCAGCCTCTAATATAAAGTTTTGTTTATAATTTATAAATTCAGAATCTTAATTTTTTTTTTTCACATAGAAGTAAAATTTGGTGGCTATGGATCCCGCAAAAAAGGAATTTACCTTCGGATTTGAGAACTAAAGCTATCAAACACACCCTTAGGTTCATCAAAATTAGGTTCTATTAATTAATTGAGGGTGGCCAATGCACATCCATAAAGCTTTATTGCCGTGGGTTTCCTTCAAACTAATATAATGTGAGAAGTTGACTAAAGGAGAGGATTCCCCCGATTTGGTCCAGCAAAAAACACTGGCAGCTGTGACTGCTGCCGCCACCCCCGCCGCCGCCGCCGCCGCTGCTATTTTCTAAAGAGATACCATGGGGCGGATTCGTTCGTGGCTTTAAGTTACATCCTCTTTTAAGTATGCTTCCCTTCCAAAATTTGTAATCCTAATTGATTAGTATGAATGCATTTGCATAGTTTATGTGGAACCATTGACTTTTGATGCAGATGCATGATTTTTTCCTAAGCATAAGATAGAGAAAAAGTTGTCACTAAGTTTTTTGCGAAGAAAACAGGGTCGTGAAAGTGGGGCTGAATAGGTTAGCTGGAATTGGATTGGTAGCCAACCAATTTGATTGATTGATTGGTGCATACAGGTGTGCCTTGGGTTATAAGTTTTATTTATATATATTTTATAATTATTTTTTTTAAAAATAAATATAATAATAATTTTTTTTACTGATTCATTGAAAATCAAACTATGCAAAAAAAGAAAAGGGTAAAAAGATAAAGGGATGAGGAGATCCTGCAAATGGGAGGCTAATCTCACCGCTCAAGTGAAAGTCGAAGCCTCACCCATCTCCATAAGATTCGGAAATGTTTTTGATACCTCGGGTTGATGTGATGCTCCTATACTCTTTTTGCAATACAAAGAATTGATAACTAAGTGACTTTTTAAGTAATTGGATTTGGTTCGGACACTACTTTTTGAAGCCGGATTTGGGTCCAACTAGCATAAGGTAGTATCGGGTTTGATATCAAGCTCGGACAAAAATTCAATTAGTAATGAAATCTAAATTATTATCTATTAAACAGATTAAAAAATGGTAATCAGATATATCCAATCTATTTACGACCTTGGATGTCACTGCTAACTGCGTTGCTTCCAATCAACCCACAGCTGGCAGTGAGGGCCATAATTTTTCCTAGCACGGTTTGAAAAGTAAGCCTGAGCAATGGGCCCGGGTAAACCTAAGCATCAGGCCGGCCCAATAAGAATTGGGTTTGGGCTGACCCTATGTCCGAAATTTGAGCCGGGCCCGATGCCTGAAACCCGAGCCCAAGCTTGGGAAAGTTAAAATAAACAAATATTTTTTAAATATAAAATAAATTTTATATTACTATATTTTTAATAATAAAATATATATATATTATTAATACAATAAAAATTAATATTTAAAAATTTATCGAACTGAATCAAGCCTATGTGGGCCCGACCCGAACTAGCTCGATAAACTATCTGGGCGGACCAGGCTGTTTTTTTCCTCGCTCCTGGGCCTGTCCGATTTGTTTATTATTTTTATGTAATAATGATAAATATATTTTATATTAAAAATACTTTTTTATTTTAATCAACCCGGGCTGAATATCGAAGGTTGGGCCCGACTCTTATCAGGTCTGCCCCAGCAGCTCGATGCCAAAGTCTATGTACAAACAAGTGACATCAAACCCAAGTCTTCACTCGACAAAGTTGGCATCGGACAGCTTTTCATTGTACTAATAAATGTGCTAGAATATCTAACAAATCAAACGATGCTTGCAAAAATATAAACTTTAAAAGCATCATGTTCAATATATTTCAAATTTTTTATTTCAACATTTATCATAGTTTTGTAAGAAAATGAGTAGAAAGCTCATGATTTCATAATGTTTCCTATTATTTCGTGCGTTTTTTGCATTTTTAGAATTCCCTGGATTTTCCAAGAAAAACATTTTTTTTTTATTATTACCCAGCAAAAGTTTTACTGATAAAAACCTAAGAATTATATTTGTGGCCGAAATCGAGGACCACAATGAACACTACGGCTAGATACAGATGTTCACGATCTTTTTCAAGTGTAAAAAGGACTAGCATACCAGAATACAAATTCTAACAATTGAATCATGTTGATAACATTCAAAATAGTGAAGTTGCAGGTCGATAAGGTACATGGTACAAGAATGTAACGAGAAGTGACGGCTACATTTTCCGGTCTCCATTAATGTACACCCAAAAAGTTCAAGAGTATAGCACACCTTCAATTTAATACAAACTTCATCAAATTCAAGAAAAGACAGAAGTGTTTTTAGCACTCACACAGAGCCGTGGAACACCAAGAAGCCAGACAAAAGGAAGTGAAAGAAAATCATACAAGGAGCACATTGATGTCTCCACAAGGAGGCTCGTCAACTAACTTGCTGCACCATTCGCTTGTGCTGCTGCAGTACTGTTATTTGCTTTCTTGGAAGAGCCACCCAGATTGGATACGCCCTTGGTCATGAATTTTCCAGCCTTGCCCAGCCCACTTCCAACTGCACCGATCCCACTGCCGACCAGTCCTGCACCTGCTCCAATGCCTGAACCTACTAAACCAGCGCCAGCTCCGATACCTGACCCTACTAAACCAACGCCAGCTACAAGCCCCGTTCCTACAAAACCCACACCTGAACCGACCAACGAAGCAGCACCTCCCACAGCATCCATGGTGCTTCCTATGATACCGGCTTCCTTCAATCGCTGCCTTTCTTCTAGCATTTTCTTCTCTGCTTCCATTGCTGCAAGCTGCTCATCCTTGTCAAATTGATGGTAAAGAACCTACAGGCAACCACCAGGAGTGGACCATGTTAAGAAAACGTTTCATCCCATTGATCCCACCAATATAAAACGGCAGAAAAGAATTGATAGAAGCAGTTATTAATCTGCAAATGGAGTGCAAGGACTCCCTCTATCCTTTTTTTATTCCACCCGTTAATCCAAGGTAAATTTCACACAGTTCTGCGACCACAGAAATGGCATAAATGGCAAACCTTGATAGTTAGAGTCCCTCTGTCCTTCTTATCCTTGATTTTCAGCATATCAAGTGCAGGCAACAATCTCAACTCTCGGTCTATGGCTTTCTCAGCCACCAACTCATTCAACGGCAGCTTCACGACCCCCAGTCTCTTATCTTGTCCAACGTCCTCGTCAAAGACCTGCAGTTAAATAAGGCAAATAGATCAGACGGGCATTACAAAGAAAGATTTTTAATTCACTCCACTACCATAGGTCAAAGTCATGGCACACCTCAAACACAAAGGGGCTATTTAAGAGTAGCTTCTCTACCTCTCTACCCTTCAAGGGCAAATGAGAAAAATATTTGGTGGCTTGCCTAGATCCCACTCTCTCTATGGGTCAAACCAATTATTGTCTTCTCAAATCAGTTAGAAACATCGTATAAAAATGATAATTTCTCTTATTCCTTGAGCAGGTCTACGAAGCAAAGAACAAATGCAGGGATGACCACGTCACGTGGATGCATTAACAGTTCCAAAAAAGCTTGAGTACAGGGAATGAGAGAATGTAGCTAAACGCAATGAAAAAAATTTATGGGCACTTTTATAATAATATATTAGCACTTAAAACTATTATAATATGCATTTTCATAAAGGAATAAGTGGTAGTTCCATCGAAACATTTGTTTTATAGGTAAATTTTGAGTACTTGTCCAGAAAGTACTTTCTGTAGACATAACGCACATGCAACTTATGTACAGACATCATGAAGAAAGTTTGATGTGCAAGAAGATAGTAAATACACCAACATCCAATAAAATGGGAGGTGAAACAAAATTAAGAAAAGACATGCAGTCACACTGCATGGATCCTGCCTTCCAAAACGTTATGATATGATAAACAAAAGAAAATTATTAATAAAGAGTTAAGAGATAATACAACCTCAAAAATAACTGTCTGAGTTTCCTTATCCTCCACAATTAGCTCAAACGTTTCATCCCAAACTGGATTCAGATTATTTTCGATCACCTTGGTTTTACTTTTGAATAGAGGTCGGATGTACAGAACCACATAAGGATCAGACTTCCCAATCATTTCCATGTTTTTCAAATCAGTTGCTTTTGCAACAGTAATTTGAAGCTTCCCCTGTGGTCTAAGCTCCAGTTCACTGCAGGCCCAAGAAAAAAGAACACAGCAAAGAATAGAAGATTAAGGATGAAAATATTGTATCAAAAACAAGACTCATAATTACTCATGAATACAGATGAACCATTCACACATAACATGGTGCATGGATTTATGTCTACCCAAATTATATGACTACATTTGACCATCTACAATAAATTTAGAAAAAAATTATAAAAAGCACCTAACATATAGGCAAATAACAAATCAGAAGTCAACCTTTAACAGTTAACAAATAGGTGCTCGGTTTTTGAGAAATTCGCCAAGAGCCACCTGCTGACAGAAACTATTAACTTTTGATATAGATGACAAAAATACCAATCCTAAAGACAAATATTTTGTTCTCTGCCAAGGGAGGAATGCTTCTTAATGAGAGGTGGTACTGTAAAAAATTGATGGTTTCTATCAGTAGGCAGCTCTTTAATAATTTACGCTCAAAAGTTGAAGGCCTATTCGTAACCTTTAAAAGTTGAACAGTGACTTGTTATTTTGCCTAAAGGTTAGGCACTTTTCGTAACTTTTCCAAAATTTATGGTGAAACCAAGAACTTTTAAGCCAATTAGTGGCAAAAGGATCACCAAAAACATATAGCAGAATTATAGGCATCAAGCTCACAGAAATGCGTAAATGGTTTGTACTTGGTTCTGACTCAGATCTGATCAAATTGGCTATAATCAAATTCAGGGTCAGCTTTTGACTTGGAAGACATAAATCTCAGTTCAAGTTACTTGAGATTCAAAATTTACGGAGACTTAATATTTGGTTTCTTGCTAGAATCAGCACTTATTAGAGACATACAGACTTGCAAGTGATACTGCATATGATGAGGAGAGAAGGAGAGAAAGCAAATCTTAAATAGCCGAAGGTTCGGTCTCACCCTCAATTAAAAAAAAAGGAGAGAAAAATAAATTTAGATCTTGAAGGTTGGGTCTCACCCTCAATTAAAAAAAGAGAGAAAAATAAATTTTTAAGGTTTAGTAAACATTATCAGGCATGTTTGTTTTAAATAAATCTTTTTACGTTTATACCTACAACAATACACAGGCAATCTAGTTCCTTGTATCAGTTAAAAGAAAAAGGAAGAAAGAAGAAACAATTTAGTCCACGCATGAGTTCAAGATAATCCCGCAAGTACCTGATATCCACATCAACACCACCAAGTGGCACAACAATTCTATGAGGCCATTGCAGCATATCGTCAACAATATTGTGCACTATGTCCTAATGAAGGAGAAAAGTAACAGATATCAAAACACCAGAGACATTGTACCGCAATAGACAATATAAACTTTTGAATCACATACATCAATCATGTCAGAAAGTCCTGGCACTGCAGTCAAGCTCCCTCCAACAGCCTTCAATGTGTACTCAATTCTAGGTTTTGGCTGCATCCAAGCATGATATGACAAACATTATATTGAATCCAGAGTGTCAAGCACTCAAGAAATCAATGTAGCTATCAACAGAGGGATATTGTCCAGATCCTGAGTTACAACTTATATGCTAAACAATGCTACAAAACAAAATTGCAACAGGAAACAACAAAACTTTCCTAGTGAAGACATGACAAGTTATACATGTCTGGGTAACAATAAGTCCTTATTTTGAAACAAAAATATGCACATGCATGAGATGTAAATTCAGACAATGATATGGTTAAAGAAAAGACAAAAAGGACAAGTAAAGTCAGGAGCGGTGGAATAACATTGAGAACTGACTGAAAAATGTTAGGCATCTTTATGACTGAAGAAACTTCCATAGCACAATGATGAGGAAATATAGAATAATAGAAATATTAAAATTCAGCAGCAAAATGTCAGTTTGAAAGCATGAGTATCAGATAAATGCAGTAAATGTAATGAAGCAAACCTCAGCAAGAAGTGCAGCAACTACTGCAGAAATACAAGGAATCTCTTCAGAGAGTTGGAATATGACACGTGCAACAGTGAAAACTTGAAGATCCTTCAGCTGCAATAACGATACCAAATCTAAAAGGATTCTCCAAGTCAAAAAAATTCTTATATCATAAGTGTAGGGAACTTGACACCCATGAGAAAAATTATCAATAAAATAACAACTCAAAATATAGTTCACCATCCTGTATAAAATTCTATTTATGATAACAAAATGACTGAATGACAAACAGAAGCACAAAAATTTGATGTCTAACACAGAAGTAACAAACACAATAAAAGACTATACAAGTATGACGATCAAAGGATAGTTTGCTTTCCCATTCTAAAAATGCAATTTTATATAGTTAATTGAGGGAACTTGAAGATACTAGGTAAAGATATATTAACTGCACAGTAACACCCTTCTTGATAACTAAGACTCTAAACAGCATAACTAAAATACTCTATTCATACTGCAAAGAGCTGCATACCTGAATGGGCAGTGAGGCAACTAAAGCATCTACAGCTAAAATAATACTTGGATCACCACCCCACCGGAAGTCCACGTCCATTGTAATTTGACCTTCCTTCAGCGACTGCATGCGAATGCCTGTATCAAACAATTAATTGCCAAAATTGAGAAAGATATATCATGCCCAATAGCATGCAACTGACAGTGATATAATTAGTTGCCCTTGCTGTCATTTTTGCTACTTTTTATTGGTAAATTATATCTTAAAGTATATCATTGCAACAAGGTCTTTTGTGAACATAGTTGCTTCTTCATTTCTCAAGCACTTGTCAATTAGTTCAAGAAAATATTTGATATTAATTCATTAGTACAAGTCCCACTTTCCTCACAGGGAAAAGGAAGGAAAAGAAAGGTTGCAATAAACAGCCCATAGTATCAACTGTCCTTTTGCTGCATTTTGCCTAAGAAAATGCAAAGTAGCCAGTAGAAGGTACGAAATTTAGCTTTAAGCATAGAAGGGAATGACTCCAACACTCATTTATTGGTTGCAACAAATCTTTAAGTATGTTTATGAAAATATTGGCTGCAGAACAAGTTATCTTCCAAAACTAGCTGTAACTGAAAAATTGAAAGAACAATGTCCAGATAATATTGCAGAATGTCCAAAAGCAAAAATTTCATAATATCCAACACAACCATACAAGCTGACTGAACAAAATGATTAAACACTTTATCTAACAGACAAAAATAATAAAATGAACCTTCAATTTTGGGAGATACATTCCCAAGGAAAAGTTTTTTGAACTTCAAGGATGATATCCCAGGAGGTCGATATTGTTCTAATACAGGTTCGACAGACTCCTTAATCACTACACTTGCAGCCTGAAACAAATTGGAAAGATACATGAGAGAGAAAGTATATATATATATATATATGTGTGTGTGTGTGTGAAAGATGCAAGGTCGATATTGTTCTAATACAGGTTCGACGGACTCCTTAATCACTACACTTGCAGCCTGAAACAAATTGGAAAGATACATGAGAGAGAAAGTATATATATATATATATATATATATATATATATATATATATATATATATATATGTGTGTGTGTGTGTGTGTGTGTGTGTGTGTGTGTGTGTGTGTGAAAGATGCAAAGGCACCAGGTAAAACTCTTTATTTTTTCTCCTCTTAGTTTTAGGAAGCAATGGGCTCATAACCATTAGGAAAGAATAAAAGTTTTCTGTCTAGCCATCGCATCCAAGCACCAGGAGGCAGGAAGAGTAAGAGAACAATGATAGCGGCATATCAATTGTCAAGCAAAGGTTCACAAATGATAGCCCTTATCATGAACTGCATAAATCCAATGAAAGTTAATGTCCATGGAGATGGATACGGAATCGTGGACCCATAATTTTTTTTTTTTTTAAATTACTCTATTCTATGTATCACAAACCATAGATGTAAATTGCTGGCTATGCTGATGGCTCCACAAAACCAGTTCTTTGAATTGTCAGTAACAGAAAGACATGCTACTTAGACCAACTTTACTAAATTTGAGCAATGAATAAGTTAATGACAATGTCATTCATTTGAAATGGCAATTTGATAGTTTGCTTACGGTTAGGACCATAGCTGTTAAGGATAAGCATAAATAAATAAAGAAAGGACCTTAAGTAAGATTTAGCATCAGGTCCATAAATGGGGGATGGCCCAGTTAGGACTCAACCCAGTTTGTTTAGGGTTTGTCTGCTCTTTACGTTCCAAAAAAATAAATCCTCTTCAGAGATGCAGCTTATAAACAATTTGGTGCAATATCAAGGTTATAATAAAAAAAAATGCAGAAGTCCTAATGATATTGCTGAGACCTGAGACTACTGAAAAATGGTTGGCTAGTCATCAAAGAGCAAGAAGTTAAAGTTAAACAGAGGAAACTTCATATGCAACTGTACAATGAAAAGTTTAACCCAAGCCTATGAATAGCATTAGTATCTATAAAACATTAAATTGCAATAAAGTCCAAAAAACGATAAGGATCAGCACAGTCAAGTGTCTATGTTAACAAAAGGAACTCATAATCTAGGAAAACGGTTTAGCAGGCTGATCCAGGAGAAACACTCAAGAAATACAGAATGGTGAGTCACAACTTACTTCAGCAACGAAAGGCCACATTTTGCTAATTTGTTTGTTTAGCCACTTCACCTGCAGTTCCTCACAAAGACAACAGACCATGCCTTGTATTAATAACTCCAAGCGCGAAACATAACAGAAGTTGGGTTCAAAATTTCAAATATATAAGCTATTTTCTTGAGATAAATATTCATGTTCAAAATCAAGCACAGCATTGCACATTCTAGCAAGGTTAGTAGAGAAAAAGTCCAATTTAAAGAAGGAGGAAAGTTTTAAGCAAACTTATGTACTCAAATCAACCTGATCAAATGCAGGAAAAGATATCCATTGAGGGAAATTATCACCACAGATCTTCTTCAATTCATCCCTGCCTAAGGATCCCAAAAGCTTGATATCAACTGCCTGCCACAGGAAACAACTACTGATGTAAAGGTAATATAACACAGTGGCAACTGGACAGCATTTTTCATTGAAAAAAAACTTAAATTACCACAGACATACGTACATGGTTAATTTTGCTGTGGCTTTTTTACTTCAACCAGTACCGCACAGGAGATATTCAGGAAAGAAGACAAGAAACAGGGGACAAGAATAATCCTAAAAGAGCAATCTATGATGACAAATTTTGATAAATTGAATACAAGCACGCTAAAAAAATATGGCCTCATGGTATCAAAGACAGCAGAAAATAGACATGCACTTGCCATTCAGCAAAATCTCATTATGTAGATAAGATTCAACTACTTAAAATCAACGCGAATATAGAATTAACCACAAACACAGTCTATTCCTGTAAATGAACAGTAAAAATACGGAGAACTGCATCATTAAGAGCCCAGACAAGACCTCAAACATTATGAGAAGTAAATGGTGGATTATCCTAGTAATAATGATGTTAATAGTACATGGGGTTTTGTGCTAAAATGACAGAGAAATGACAATTAAAAACTTAGATATCTTTATAAAGTATAATGAGATTGACATCAATTTGGAAGTGTCAATCCACTGTCGTTAGCTAGTATTTCACCTGGATAAATTGAAATGCTCCATTCTCGAAGTTGGGTCACCATTAACCAAATGGTCAAACAACGAAAAGGAGAAAATTCGGATACATGTTAATTACATGCTGTAATCATCTATTTTTTTGAAATACAAAACTGAAACAGAGACATGTAGGAGTTCAGCAAACAAAGTGCAGTTTGCTAGGTAGCTAAACGCTCCCAAGGTTGTATCCGTATAATTGAAGAAGCTACAGTCCCTGCAAGTCAAGCTTCAACTTTCAAGGTCTGGGTATATGCTGGTGCCTGGTAGGACCTTGCTCAACCTGGAAGTGACATGCGATCTGGCAAGAAAGAACACCATTGGAAGCTATCCAAATACAGCCTATATTAGATATGGGGATAGAACACTATATTCAGAAACACAGACTTCTTCTAGGCTCCGAGCTTCCCAATTCATAACCACCTGCCTCCCATGGGATCTGCCAGAGTTCGTTTGAACTCGGAATAATCATCCAGCAACTTGTACGGTTTGAAATTCATCCAAGGGAACCTCCTCACTCTTGGAAGATGAACAGGATCTACAATTTTAAAGGAACGCTCAGAATTCATTTCCCACAAAATCTGGAAGAGACACACTTTATGGAGACGAACAACTAAGCGTTAGAGCATTTCTCTGCAACATTTACTCTGTAAGCATTTCCTGTTAAACCTCTCTCTCCCCACCCCCCACCCCCCAACAATAAAACGCTCCAGTTACAATCCTGAACAAATATAAAGAACAAATATTGCAGACCACAAAGGATGTCCAAATCCTCGACAACTTTAGCACGCAATTATGAATTCCAAAGGATCGCATGATTGAATTCCAGCAGATCCTTGACCATGGAGAGAAAACAGACAGGTGAAGAAGCAAACCACCGACAAATACTAACTCGAAACCGGTAGTTCTTTCTCCTCGGAAAGCGAGAAACGAAACAGAAGAAATGAGGCGCGAAAGGACAATCACGCAGCAAGAAGACAAGATTGCAGTTAGCAGCGGGAAAAGGGGAGCGACTGGGAGTACCTTGCTGACACGCTTGGTGCTGCGGTACCTCATCATCTGCTTCCACCCGGCCATCAACGCGATTCCGGCGACCATTCCGAACACCATACCGGAAATCAACCCCATTTTCGTGCCTTGTGCAGCGGTTCTCTACCGTGAAGCGCGAAAGATGCGAATTGACCGCGCAACCCTCTGAATTATGATCACGGCCAGCTCTGCCACACAAGCAACAAGCGCAGGGGAAAAGCAGAAGAGGGAAAACGAAGAGACGCTTTCTCTCACAAGGCGAGTCCAACCGCCCTCTTCTCCGGAGAGTCTTATTCTTCTCCTTCTCGATCGAGGAAGCCGCAGATTCGATAACCGCTCTTCACTCCACGTCTAAATTCTCCCCTCCTCTCAATCGCTGCTGCCCGTTTACTCCAGACCCAGAAAGGACCAGTGTGACTGAAACGGATATTTTTGCGGATCAACTGTCTTTAAAGCTTTTTCATATTTTCCAAATCTGAAACAAAAAAAAAAAAAAATTGTACCTTATTTTTCTTATATATCGTACTAGTTTTAACATAAAATGTCAAAATATAAGCACTTTGAAATTGAAAGCCCTGAATTCGAGCCAGCCATGGAATTATTTTCTCGATAAAAACGAAAAAAATGACGTTTTATGACAAAGTTTGAACTCATAAGGGAAGGCAGAGTTCTTTAAAAAATGATCTAACAAAAATTTAATAATTGCTTGTGGCGTTTCGAATTCCTTGTCATTAGGGTATGCATTTAATGCGTATATTTAAGATATTTTAAAGATAGTTAAGAAGTCACCATTGAAGGTCTTTGGATCTAAGATTCAAGGTGATCTTTTATTAGCGATTAAGTTTATAATATATGGGTTTTTATTTTTCAACATAAAAGGTATTTGGAAACCGTGCATTGAAAATCTATTAGTTGTTTAACCAGTGCGTATCCCAAGCACAAATCTCAAATAAACTTCCAATCTAAGTTCTAAATTCTAATGCCATTTTTAATGCTGGTAATCTTAAATTCATGGACTGACGTGGCACAGCTTTGCTGATCTGGTAAGAAATCTAACACCCTTTTTTTTTTCTGCACTCCGCATATTTATAAAGCTATTATTATTATAATTTAACGAATTATTTTCTTGTATTTATGCTTGAATTATATATTTTACTACTTTACAATTATATATATGTGAGTGATTGTGGATGAAAGAAAAACGTATTATATTTATGATGAATTATCAAAGGTGGAGGAGAGGATCCGATGAATATCAGAAAAAATCAAGATGATCCAGTGAACGCGAGTGAAGACGGGACTTGATGTTTGGTTTCACCATTCGGTCACGCCATTATTTTTCAATCGTGTTGGAAGTTGGGGGCGCGTAGGCGTATGCTTCGAGCGTGACCCTCGTGGTAGGCCCGTGATGCACCTCAAATGACTTTATTGCCCTCAGAAGGTTCGAGAAATTACTTGGATTTTTCAACGGTGGGGCCAGTAGTGGAGGGGCGAATAGGCATTATATTACATTTTTATTTCTTCCGAAAGGGGAAATCATTGCTCCAAGATGTTATGCGGCATCCAACCGCACTCGCTTCTCGAAATGCCGCTGGATTTGCAGACATTCACGATATTGCCATCGTTGACCTTTTGTTTTTCAAAATTTTCGTGGCAATTTTTTTTTCCCATTAGAACTCCTAAAATATAATATAAATGTTTCTGTAACTAGTTTGGCTGGTGGACCGATACGATACGATACGATACGATAATAATATTGGCATGTGGACCGATACGATACGATAATGATATTGGCATGTGGACCAATGACCGATACGATACAATAATGATATTGGCGTGAAACCGGTGAATAATTGACAGCCCGTTAAAAAAAAAGAAAAAACGGAATAAAAAGGAAGAACTAAGAAGGCGAGCATGGTGTCCCGTAAGTGGCAGATTTGATATAATGCTGCCCTTGTCCCTCTCACTCTTTAAAAACTTCTGCCGACAGCGGCTCTGAATTTGAGTGGGACCCACATGCATCAGACCGATCTGGGGCCCCACCTCCCCCGTCTCTCCTTGACAAAACAAAGCCGTTAACCCCGCGCAAAAGATGCGAGTCTCTTTTGTTTTTTTCATGATTTTCTCACTTTTTTCAAATAAAATATTATTATTAGAAAAATAGTAAGGGCCCTGGGGGGCTGGAAATAATTGAAGGTCCCTTGTAGTATTGATTGTTTTTTTAAAAAGTATTTTGACAAGCAAATAACGATATATATATATATATATATATATATATATATATATATATATATATATATTACATAAAAGAGAATAAAGGAGGCTTTCAAACTTTTTTTTTTAGAATTAGGTTGTTAACTTTTTATTCACCTCAATTTAATTTGATTTGAGAAAATGAAAAGAAGTTATAGTGAAAAGGGCGTGAACTTTTTCCCTTGCAAGAGAATTAATTGCCTTGGCTTCTATGTCCCAAGTCCATGGATCCTACATTTTAGTGTTTGATTCAAAATCTGAATGTGATAATTGGTACCTCGGGCTTGGGCTTGAAAAGACCGGTTTAGATCTATTCGATAAAGTTTGATTCGGCCTGATTAATTTAGTTGCTTTTATTTAATAATAAATATATATTTTATTATTAAAACAATATTTTATATCAAAAAGTTTTTATTTTATATTTTTAAAAATATATATATTTTTATTTCAACGAAGCTGAGCTTGACAGAACCCGGGTTTCAAGCATCCGGCCAAGCCAAGTGTACAGGAATTGAGCAGCTTATTGTCAAAAGGGGCGTTTGGTAACAGGAGCATTGTATTTAATATTTTATGATGTTACAAAAGATCAAGATGGACACCACACTTTAGTGTTCAACAAATTTGCCGAGTTTTTGAGACAAATTTATAAAAACATTAATGTAATGTTCATGTTACCAAATGTCTTGAAATAGTCATTGGCAGAGCCAATTTTTTTTATAACTGGATATTGAAGGCAGCAACAGAGAGAGACATTACCAGTTAGGTCTAGTATCTACTTTGTTTTACGGTGTTTGTTCTCCATCAATCCCCACATAGTGCTCAATCCAACTGCCAATATCGAAAATTTTGAGGTTGCATCTTCTATTTTGTTGTAATGTTGTTCTAATTTTCTATGTTGGCACCGCGCATCTGATCGGTACCCAACGGGAACCCAGTACCTGCCCGACGGGAGCCCGATTAGGCTCAGTAAATTTTAAATATTTTTTTATTTTATTAATAATATATATTTTTAATATATTTTAATTTTTTTTTATTGTAACCGGGCCGGACTGAACTAGGCTCATGTTTTGGGCATCGGATATCAGGCCGGCCTGGGCCCGGTTCTTATTGTGCCCCGATGCCCAGGTCTACCATGTGCGGATTGCATAAGTGAGGAACAGAGCGAGATATTAGAACATCTACTTTGTTTTGCAGTGTTATTATTGGTGGAGATAAGAAGACTAAAGTAACCAACAAAAGTGAGATGCTAGCAAACTCTGCTCACTTGCTAGTTCTTATGTTTTCATGCATTTATTTTAGAAAATTTTTTTCCCACAAATTGCATATCAACAATGGAAAAACTATTTGTCTTCCTAGTCCAGTGGGTTTTGAATCTCCTGCTGGTTTCATCATTCTTGACACTCAATAACTGTTTGCTTCCCTACCATATGTTTGCTAATAAATCATCTCCGACTGTAGATGCTCTTGGAATGTGGTGATGAATTCTTCGGCTTCCTTGTCAATGTGATCCGGTGAGGACAATGTCTCCCTACAGCATTTGCAGTGCTTTGTGGAAGGCATGGTCAAGGGAGGACTGAGGATGGCTGTAGCAGATGTTATGTGGTTAACTTTGGGCTGCTTGTTCTTGAAAGAGAAGGTGTAGGTTGGAGTGCTACTACAGCTATGCTCATATTCATCAGCACGAAGTTTGAATTAATTGCAGGTGATGAAATTTGCGATGCATTTCCCTAAGCATGCGCTTGCCCTTCTTCATCATGCCCTGGAGGCGTGCTCTTCGCACGTAATTGAGGATTGTCATAATCTTTTCTTTCATAAAGAGAGGGACAGGTGCATGCTTCTTCCTATCTAATACCAAAAAGAAGAAAATGTAGGTTTTCAATATTGTAGTTTTTAGTAGTAGGGATTACGTTTTAGGTCACAAACATAACATAAATCAAATGGCAGACAAAACCGACATCGTGTTTTGTTCTTAAAACTATCAAACGATGGACCAAGGCACAAAGCACACAAATAACAGGACTGACAAAATAAGGGGGATCATGTTCATGGTAGATCATTGAATCAAAACCTTAACAATAGCGGAAGCGTACATGAATCCATCTGAACTGCATGGACGGTAGATCGCAGTAGGATCTTCCAGGGTCTGTGCGGTGCACGTGTGGTCTCTCTTAGATGAGGAAGAGACAACCCTAGAAACCAATGTTTCGAGCAATCATTGTCCGACCTTAGGGACCACTACCCTTTTATATTAAGAGCAATTACATATTCAATCCATTAAAGAATCCATAATTACGTACTTGTTTCTATACATCATAAAAATACCCCATACCATATAAAATGACGTAATATCCTAAAACGCAATCACTTAAGCGGATATTAACGTTAAGATAGCCATAATGTCTGAAATTTCTCATAAACATATGTCAGCCCACAATCCTTACATCTTCAAGTTGGAAGGCTTTAGCAGACATTGATGCATGCCTGTTGAAGCTCCTCTCATCGTCTTCACAGCGACCCGAAGCCCCACTCTGGTGGAAAAGGGCTTCAGACTGCTCGCTGCTCGTCACACGTAGCTTGGGTCGTCTTCTGTGTGGTAGAAGCAAAGGAGGACGTCTTCCTCATGGTGGCGGTGGAGGAAATAGATAATGTGTTCACACAACGGATCTGAGCAGCGGTGGGTTTCAGGTTCGTACATGCCCAATTTAGACCCATAAATATGAGAACATTAGGGGCCGTTTGCATGAGATCTTCTTGCCTTGATTACCATGCGTTTCAGCTTGCCTTGAATCGCCATGTGTCTCAACAAATGGTTTGGAAAAGGCGCATTAGCTAGCAGTGGATTACAGAATTCAGAATTCCCAACCCTCTGTCAATTGCTTGTCGATGAATTTTGCTCTCCCCAAAGGGCCAATCACTTTGAGACAAAACTGTGCTTGGTGCCATTCAACATACCTGAAGCAAAGGCTATAGTGATTCAAAGTCTTTTTTAGAGACCTAAGTTTTCCAAGCAAATGTCATCACCAAGTTCCACGAGCATCTACGATCAGAGATGATTTATGGGCAAACATATGGCAGGGAAGCAAACAGTGATTGAGTGTCAGGAATGATGAAACCGACAGGAGATTCAAAACGCACTGGACAAGGAAGACAAATAGTTTTCCTATTGTTGATATGAAATTTCTGGGGGAAAAAAATTTCCAAAATGCATGACAACATAAGAACTAGCAAGTCAGCACAGTTTGCTAGCATCTCACTTTTGTTGGCTACTCTATTTCTTTTTTCTACTTAAAAAGAATAAGAAACCTACCTCCAATACCCTTGAAAGCTCTTCATACATGATAAATTAAAAAAAAAGAAAAGAAAAAGTAGGATCTTTATTGTGCTTTTTCACCAGGGAAGGCTATCATTGACCTCATAGATCAATAGTATGAGATGAGATATTTATACTTTTTGTTTAAAATAATATCTAGATATCTTGTAGATATTTTTCCTTATTTTTTTGCAACCCATCTCCACGACCCTTCCTGTTGTTAGCAATCCTATTATTATCTTCATAGACATCATTTCTTTATGGGCCACAGCATTATCTTTAACAATAATGACATTC
Organism: Nymphaea thermarum; assembly: GCA_011799765.1. Taxonomy (NCBI): domain Eukaryota; kingdom Viridiplantae; phylum Streptophyta; class Magnoliopsida; order Nymphaeales; family Nymphaeaceae; genus Nymphaea; species Nymphaea thermarum. The sequence continues at coordinate 68,239 of JAANDH010000092.1, read as the reverse complement.
CTGTTCTTGTGAATATTTTATTTGATAATAAAAAGTTAGATATCTTGCAAGACACTTTCCATTTTGCAAGGCACAAAAGTTAGAAATTTTGTAAAGAAAACTTAAGACAATGAACTTTAAAGGAAATTTATTCATAGTCTGTAAAGTAAACAAAATCATCAGAAAAGGGCAGACAAAAAGTCTCGCACTGAAATTTGCTCAACTTATTGCCTATGCATCAACACACCAAAGCCTTCTAACTCACATCTGAAATCCATGTTGTGTATAATCCACTGTTTAGATACACAACGGATCTGAGCAGCGGTGGGTTTCAGGTTCATACACGCCCAATTTAGACCCATAGATATGAGAACATTAGGGGCTGTTTGGCATTAGAAACTATGAATAAGTTTCCTTTAAAGTTCATTGTCAAACAATTTTCCTTGATTTATTCTAAAATTGTCAAACAATTTTCTCAAAAACATTTCAGAACTCATTTCTTTAGATAAATAATGGATACAAACTCAAAATGATCATTTTGGAGCGCGGCTTTTGGATCAAAATTTCACCAACTTGATAAGATTTTGTGACTTCGAAACTCAAAGGGACATCCTTTAATAGAAAACTAAAATGTAGGTTTTTTGGTACTGGACCATGAGAACATCCACCCAACAAGCAGAGACTATTTGGCATTGCAAACAAGGTGCTAGTGTTCTATAAATCTGTCTCAAAATTGGGACTTGAATAAGTATCCCACAAATCTATCTTAATTTTGAGGTGGATTTATGGAACACTCGCATGTTGTTTCTAATGCCAAACAACCCCTAATGTTCTCATATCTATGGGTCAAAATTGGGCATGTATGAACCAGAAACCCACCGCTGCTCAGATCCATTGTGTATCTAAACAGTGGATTATACACAGCATGGATTTCAGATGTGAATTAGAAGGCTATCAAATCCCGTCTTTTGGTATGTTGATGGATGGGCAATAAGTTGAGCAAATTTCAGTGCGAGACTTTTTGTCTGCCATGATTTTGTTTACTTTAAAGACTATGAATAAGTTTCCTTTAAAGTTCATTGTCTCAAGTTGTCTTCACAAAATTTAACCATGTGTAACTTAGACATAACAATCCACATGACTTAAGTGGTTGTAGAAACCTCATCTCTCGAGCTTGAAGCGGTGTTTGGCAACAAGAACACTGTCCTTTTTAAAACATAAACAAGACATTTCAGTAAGGTCGAGTTGTTAGGCAGACTGGATGTCCAACCCTAGTTTCATTTGATACTACCACTAAGAGGCTGAAGACTCGATCTCCTTTCTTTAGAGTCCAGAACTGCGTTGAGACTTATGTGAAGTTATGGCTATAATTTCAAGAAGGAATAATATTATTGTTTATGTGTTAAACAAAGTTGGGAATAATGTTTTGCTTATGTGGTCGTGTATATGTTTCTATAGAGAGAAAAAGAAAGAGAGAAAGAAAGACCTGGGAGTTTTTCCGGGTGGGTGTTACAAATTCCTTCTTCGCCTTCAATGGTGCGGATGAATTCACCAATTAGAGGATGAGCCTTTGACTGCTCGCATTGAACTTTTTCCTACTCATCCTCTAATTGATGAATTCATCAGCACCATTGAAGGCAAAGATGGAATTTGTGACACCCACCCAGGAAAACTCCCAAGTCTTTCTCACTCTTTCTTTCTTTTTCTCTCTATAGAAACATATACACGACCACTTAGACAAAACATTATTCCCAACTTTGTTTAACACATATACAATAATTCCTTCTTACGCAAAAAGGAAAAAGGAATAAACAAAAGTAAAGCAGCCCAAACCCCATAACAGCTACAGCCTCGGCCTTCGTCCGATGGTGTCTGCCAGCAGGGGTGAAATCAGGATATTTTTTAGGGGCGGGCCGAACAGTCCAACCTCATGATCCGGGTAGGGTCAAACTGAATTCGAATTCAAACAATACATGGTGCAACTAAATTTTTTTAATTTTTTTAATGTAATTTTTTTTTTAATTGGCTGGGGTGGGGCCATGGCCTAGGTGGCCCTCCCCCTCCCTCCGCCCTTGCCTGCCTACCAGAAATCACTACAAACGCTGTTGATTATGGCAGTAGGGAGACATTGTCTTCACCGGAAGCCGAAGAATTCATCACCACATTCCACGATCTAGATCACCCTAAACCCGAGATGATTTATGAGCAAACATATAGCGGGGAAGCAAACAGTGATTGAGTGTCAAGAATGATGAAACCGGCAGGAGGTTCAAAATGCACTGGACTAGAAAGACAAATAGTTTTTCCGTAGTTGATATGAAATTTGTGGGAAAAAAAGTTCTAAAATGCATGATAACATAAGAATTAGCAAGTCAGCAGAGTTTGCTAGCATCTCACTTTCTTTGGCTACTCTAGTCTTTTGTTCTAATTAAAAAGAATAAGAAACTTACCTGCGATACCCATAAAAGCTCTCCAAAAACATGAGAAATTTAAAAAAAAACAGTGGGATATTTAATGTGTTTTTTTCACCAGGGAAGACTACCATTGGCCTTAAAGAACAATAGAGTGAGATGTCATATTTATACTCTCTGTTTAAAATAATCTCTAGATATTTTTCCTTATTTTTTTGCAACTACAGCTCGACGGCCCTTCCTGTTTTTAGCAATCCTATTATTATCTTCATTGGTTTTTATCTTCGTAGATATCATTTCTTTATGGGCTGCAGCATTATTTTTAACAATAGTGACCTTCCTGTCCTTGGGAAGATCTTATTTTATAATAAAAGTTAGATATTTCAAATGATTTGTTTTTGCATTGTTGATAACAATGTCATTATTATTTTTACTAGTGTCTTTACTTCTGCATATATCATTGTCTTATAGGTCACAACAGTAATTTTTAAATAATATCATCATTCCTTTTCTGGTAAATGTTAAATATTTTGCATTACACATTCTATTTTCATTCTCCCTCAAATTGAATAGCACCTTAGGAAAGTCGTGCACAGTTTTCAAAATTTTTATATAGGACAAGTGAAATTTTTTAAAATTTAGATATAAATTTTAATTTTTTTTTTGGAGGTGGGCCAGGGCCCATGCGCCCACCCCCCTGGCAGATTACTTACATTTATGTTGTAAAATTCAAATTGCATTTAAAAGGGTATTTATGTCATTTCATTCTTGGTCGAGTAATGAACAATGATTGATCGATCTCCAAGCAAAATACGACTGGAATAGCACAGGGATTCAAAAATTAATTATAAATAATTTTGTAGAAAATTAGTTTCCTTCCTCCTTTTTCCTCCTTTTATGTAGAAAACAAATTATATATATTTGAAAATGTGTAAGAATACAAAAAATGACTAATTTTTTAATCTTCATGTTCCCCAACATTGTCTAAGCCTCGTTAAGATCTAATAAGACTCACAGTCATCAAATTTTAATAATTCTCAAGTGTTTCATGCAATCAATCAAGCCAAGAACATATCCAGATATAGGTTAATTTGGATATCGGATTGTTCAGACCTGAGATCTAAATAGCTTGTGAACTCCAAATATTAATATGAACTTAGAACTCGAAAAACTTCTATTCAAATCCTCCCATTGGAACGTCAAATTGTTTAGGGCAGTTCATTGAGTCTTTTAAAAACGTTTGGGTTATTATAAATTAATTTGGAACAGTATTATATACAGAAATTTGAATTTGATTGTCAATAAGAAACAGGTTCGTCAAATGAATCTAAGCATATTCAAGTCATCAATGATGCATGGTCGGGTTAGGAGCATGAAACAAAGCAGGTCTCTAGTTCGATTCCTATGGGCGCTATGTTCTTGTGTCTTAAGGTGGTAGGGCGCGACATAGAAGTTGAAGGGTGTCCTGTTTTATCACTGACACCGACGCAGCTCAGGACCCCGGAGGCAAGGGGAATGGGGGCCTTCGGGTTTCACTCGGGCGGTGGGATTGACCCTCTCGCTCACTCGAATGATGAATGCATGAAACGGCAAAACGCAGCATTCTAAAGAACACAAATAATAAAGTGTCTCTGTTTTCAGATGCGTCTTTAGATACAACCCCACAACATTGCAAAGCCTGAATCTCAAGTGCTTTCTTTCTTGTAGGCCTGGGCATTGGGTTGGTGCGCCCCGATAAGGGGTCGGGCTCGGGTCAGCCGGACTCTCGAAACCAGAGTTTAGGCTCGACTCAATTAAAATAAAAAAGTATTTTTTACATATAAAATAAAAAATTTTAATATAAAATATATTTTCAATAATAATATATATATGTACATATATAACATTGTTAAAACAAAAATATAACATTAAAAAAAAAAAAGAAAACATATCAAGCCGAATCAGGGCTCCGTAGAGACGATCGAGGCCAATCTTTTTGGGCCCAATCGGGTCGGGTACCCAGCTTGATGTTCAGCCTTAGTTTTTTTGGTAGTTGAAACATTCTGCGAGTGTACTATGAATCAACCTTGAAGATTATGGTAAATTCATAAAATACTAAAATGATGGGGCCATGGATTTTCCCTTGTCTTTAGGACAGATTCATCAAACACATACAAAGTGTTCAGTTTACCAAATGACCCCTAAAGGATATGATTTCGCGTTAAGGTTTATCAACTACCTACTATTTTAAATAAATGAATCATAATTAAAAATCAAGAATGCATTTCCAAAACGCTTGAACACTAGATCCATATTGCCTTACTGGATCAGATCTCCGCTATTTGAATCTTGATGCGGTTTTCGTAACACGTTCAACATACCAATTTGATTTAGATACATTGTCCATGAAAGACTAGTTTCCGACTCAAACTCGATCTTTAATTCATTATTTGAATCTGGACAAGTAAAGTTGGATTGTGAACTAGAAGTTCAATTCAGATGGAGGTACCGGGTATGAATTATATAGATTCTGGATATAGACCTCCATCTAGTTCGTGACGCTTCATTGGAACCAAGATAGGGATTCTGGTTGAGATCTGAAACTGAATCAGAAGCAAAAAAGGGTCTGCAAGCAATGTGGTTGGATTTTACCTTAGTCCAGAATCCAAAATCTTCAATCTAAAATCCAATTCTGAATGTTAACCAAAATGAATCTGTATCAAGCTCGAGGTTGGTTAGCTAGACTCGAGCCCAATAGTAATTAACGGCCATTTAAATATTTTAAAAAATTATTTTGTTAACTATTTAATATAGTGCTGCCATAGGTTGTGAATGACAGTGGGATTGGATTAATTGAATCGGATTTACTGTTTGCCATATATAATTTATCCAATGTTCATACACTGAGATCAAAATGAAAAATATATATATTTACATATCTTACTTTGGAATTCACAATGGAATCTAATCTGAATTCACTTTGAAATTTGTTGTCCATATGCATATCACAATATATACGTCTCAATAGCAAACAAATAGATCAGACATCCATCTATATTTTGTAAACAAGTACTAAAAACTTTTTATTTTTTTATTACCACGTATTTAAACTTTATTTCTTAAGGCAGATTTTTAAACTTGCTTCCAATTATAGGAGTTTGGATCTCAATATATGGATCATATTTATATTCAGAATAAAAAAGGAGGATATATATAAAACAAACTCACAAAACAATTAAGATCTAATATGCGTCGGATATGGATCTTATCATCTTCTGCTCGATCTTTCATCATTCTGATACTCAATCACTGTTTGCTTCCCATCATATGTTTGCTCATAAATCATCTCTGATCGTAGATGCTCGTGGAATCTGGTGATGAATTCTTCGGCTTCCTTGTCGACATGATCCGGTGAGGACATTGTCTTCCTACTATCGTAATCAATCAGCATTTGCGGTGCTTTCTAGAAAGCACCCTCGATGGAAGACTCAGGATCGTTGTAGCAGCTTTTGTGGGGTTAACTTTGGGCTGCTTGTTTTTGAAAGAGAAGGTGTAGGTTGGGGTGCTACTACAACTATACTCATATTCACCGGAATAGACGGCATACAGTTTGACCGGCATGTGATGAAGTTTGCGATGTTTTCCCCTACGTGCTTGCCTTTTTTCATAGGGGCAGAGCCAGAAATTTTTCATAAGGAAAGCCGAATTAAAGTTTATACATTTTGATTAGGGCCGAAATATCATTTTCCAAAATTTTTATATAGTACAAATAATTTTTTTTTAAATTTACATGTAACTTTAAAAAAAAAATTGAGGTCGGGCCAAGGTCCCCGACCCTACTTTGGGTCTGCCCCTGCTTCTCCATCACGTTGCGGAGGCCTGCTCTTCACACGTAATTAAGGGTTGTCTTTGTCTATTCTTTCATGAAAGACAAACAAGCAGGGGCAAAGCTAGAAATTTTTAATGAGGAGGTTAAATAAAAAATTTTAAATTTTGACATGGGCAGAAATATTATTTTTCAAAATTTTTACCCCACATAGAGTAGACAAGATCTCCAAATCTAAATGCCTACACTGCAAAAGAACATCCCATCTAAATGCCTCCACATCCAACATATCATGTCATTGCCTAGCTACTGATTTGCCATACTCCATGCGAGTGACTGGGTACATTGCTAAAACATCCCTTTACCATTCTTGTGGATACCGGTTCAAGCTTCAACTTCATACATGAAAAGGCAGCCGGTGTGTTGGGGAATGTTGCGGACACACGAGAACCCTTTGCTATAATCGTGGGTGGTGGGAAGTGTCTTGCTTGCAACTCGGTTTGTAGGGATGTAGAAGTCATGATTCAAAATGTACCTTTATAGTGGACCTACACATACTACCTATCCGTGGAGTGCAGTAAAATTTTTTAATTGCGCCATGTATTTTTTGGATTTGAATTCAGTTCGCTCTACCCGGATTCAGAGGTTGAACTATCGGTCAACTCTTGAAGAAAATCGTCGCTCCGCTCGTGGTGGAGTGGATGTGGTTCTTGACTTCTTGGAATGCCTTGGCTGAGCTAGTTAGGAACCGTACGATTCAAAATGTACCTTTATAGTGGACCTACACATACTACCTATCCATGGAGTGCAGGGGCAGAAGGGGGGGGGGGGGGGGCGCTTAGGCCATGGCCCCACCCCGGCTAATGAAAAAAAATTACATTGAAAAAAATAAAATTTTTTAATTGTGCCATGTATTTTTTGGATTTGAATTCAGTTGGCTCTACCCAGATTCAGAGGTTGAACTATCGGCCAGCCCATGAAGAAAATCCTACCTCCGCCCCTGGTGGAGTGGATGTGGTCCTTAGAATGCCTTGGCTGAGCTAGTTAAGAACAGTGGCATGAGATTTCAAAACCATGGTGATGAGGTTTGCTAAGGAGGGTGGTCAAGGCCAGATTATTCTAACGGCTGTACATATCGGTGCAAAACAAGAGGGGGCTTTGAATTGTGTGACAACCCAGCCATCACCTCTATCTATTGAAGAGGAATCGGGTGATCTGAACCAAGAGGGGACTGAATGGAAGCCCGGCGCAGCCATTGTTCCACAAATATCATCGCTTTTTATGCTAGAAATACCTACTGAGCATACTACATGGGAGTCTATGATTGACGACCAGAGCCAAAATATATCCCTTGTAGAGGAGTTCAAAGATAAAACGGGATCGGCTTTGGCAAGCACATGACCGAGGCCGATTGAAGGATGGGCAGTTATCACATGACTACGAGGGAAGCCAAGGACCTCCCCTACAGCAAGCAAGGACCCTTGTTAGCTTCCTTGCCAAGGGCTGGACCCTTGTGGGCATGTCGAGTGACCGACTTTGTGCAACCCGAAAGCCGAGGAAAACAGGAAACACCCGCAAGTATAAGCAAGCATAGGCCGGGAAACAGCCAGCAACCTCTCGGCTAGGGAAGGAAGAGAGAACCTATAAGGAGCAGCCCAAGCTGGTAGAACACAGGAGCCAATTCCTAGGCCCCCAAGAAACGTGGTTGGAAGGGGAGCTACTTGCCAAAGTGGATGTGATATTACCCATGCAAGCCGAACTCTTTGCCAGCTACTTGGCGAATATGGAAGGGGAGCTACTTGCCGAAGTGGATGTGATATTACCCATGCAAGCCGAACTCTTTGCCAGCTACTTGGCGAATATAGCCCCTTCAGATGCATGCACAAGGCTCGACCTTCTCAAAGAGGAAAGTAAACGACCGCACATAGCTGATGATAGACTCTTGGCACGAGGAACGTCCCTGCTAGATGCTTCGCCAAGAGATTATGGCTAGGCCTGGGCATCGGGCCGGGCTGCCGCTGGTTCGGGAAAAACCTGGCCCGGCCTGATTTGGCACATTTAGAATAAAAATATATTTTTTAAAAAAACATCGTTTGCAAACCCTCCTCCGCCCATCCCTCCTCCTTTCCTCTTCGTCCTCCTCCTCTCGTTCACCATCCTCCTTCTTCCCCCTTCCCCCCCTCCCATCTCCTCCTTCCCCCTTGCCCCCTCCCCTCCTCCCCCTCTCCTTCCCCCATTGGCCTTCCGCCTTCCCCAATCGAGCTTCTGGCTCCCCCTTCTTCACCTTCCCCCATCGGGCCGGGCCCGGGTTTTTTGCCCAACTGGCCGACCCGGGCCGGGTCTTAGCGGGCCAGCCCGGCCCGATGCCCACCCCTAATTATGGCCCCAAGAGATATCAAGTAGGCCTGGGCATCGGGCCGGGCCGCCGCCGGGTCGGGCCCGATAAGTCAGATTGGCAGCGGTCCCGGGCCAGGCCCGATAGGGCGGCCCAGCGGCGGCCTCTGTCAACCGCTCGCTCCCCTTCCTCTCCTCTCCCTTTTGATGCGCATCGCCGAATAGAGAGAGAGAGGGTTTCGCTTTGGAGACGAACGCCTTCTGAAGATCAAGCGCATCAAAGGCGGCAGAAGACAAATATATATATGACAGACGAAGGTGGAGATGATCCTTGAAAGTGAGGATAAGGGAGACAGACAGAGAGATATATGAAACGGACTGAGTTTGCTTAACCGCCGACGGAAGAGGAAGGAGACAGGAAGCCGAAGAAGGGAGAGAGGGAGATCAATGGTTAGCAAAAACTGGGAATGGTGGGAGAGATTAAGGAAGAGTACGTTGTCTGTTGTCTTCGATTGTCAAATGGGGAGTGAAATGCTCCTTCTCTATCTGTGAATGTCTGCGGAGAGAGAGAGAGGGTTTGGGGGTTTCCGCTTGGAGACTCGCTTTCTCCCTGTATCGCTAGAATTTATTCGAGCTATCTTCTGGTTCCACCTCGCCTTCGTAAGACCCAGGCCGGGCCTGACTTTTGGTGGCCAGGCCCGATAAGACCCGGCAATATTATCGGGCCGGGCCCGGTCTTCGGCCCGACGGGCTGATCTGGGTTGGGTCTTAGCAGGCCGGCCCGGCCCAATGCCCACCCTTAATACCAAGTGGTGTATGGAAGAAAGCGGAACCGGAGATAAGGAATGAAGAACATTTTGGTAATTTTTTAAAAATGAATTTCATAGTTTTTTTTACTATTTTTCATTTTTATTTTTGTCTTTACAAAAAAAAATATCAATGTGAACTAAGGGTATTTTAGTTATTAATCATGTTGACCCACAAAAATTCATGCATGAACAGGAGCGGAGCCATAAATTTTTCATGAAGCGAACCGAATTAAAGTTTCTAAATTTTGACTAAAGCCGAAGTATCATTTTTCAAAATGTTTATATAAAACAAGTGAAATTTCTTAAAATTTACAAGTAAAAAATTTTTTTTTAGATGGGGCCAAAGCCCATGTGGGCTCTACCTTGGCTCCCCCCTCACAAAGATGGTGTATAGAACCAACTTCATCAACCATGGGTTTTTTTGGTCATACATAAAAATGATGCATGAAATTATATACACTAAATTGGCGTAGATAACTAGCTTTCGGTGAATATGAATGTACACTTAGTAGCACGCCATTCGAGCTCGGGCCCGGGTCCTAAAAAACAGACCCGGGTTGACTTGACGGACCCGATTCGGTTCGATAAACAAATAAAATTTATTTTTATTTTATTAAAATATATTTTTTATTATTTAAAAACATATTTTATATTAAAAATAATTTATGTTTAAAAAATAATTTTTTTTATAACCAGTTCGGACCAAGCTGGGTCGGGTTTCGGGCACTAGGTTCAGGCTCGAGTTTCGGACTCTGGTCAGCCCAATGCTCAAGTGAGAATGAGAGAGAGGGATTTCGAGAGCAAAAAATGCTATAAGAACGATTGGCATGATGGTTTTGCTTGTAAGTATTTGCTGCACCAGACCTCTTTCCTATCATGTCAGTCTTATTTCTTAGTTTCATATTCATCGATCACTTTGAATAATGCAATCTTTGCATATGAATTAATGGTTCTATTTCGATCCTTAGACATATGCACGCCATGGGTTGCCTATTGGACCAAGGGTAAGGAACTCCTGACTTCAGTTCTACTCGCAATATCTAGCAACATGCAATCTGGAAAATAACTAATGAATAACTTGATTGATATATCGGCTCTACATTGTGCCATGGGGCATGAATAAGGCCGTGACATATGTTAAAGAACGCTATGGAAATTCAACCATGATTCTATCTGAAAATGGTGGATCTTACCATCTTCTGCTATTCGTCACGGTCCTTCCATCATTCTTGGCTTGCTCATCAATCATTTCTGATCGTAGATGCTGGTGGAATGTGGTGATCAATGCTTGGGCTTCTGATACGGGCCAGACTAGGAGCCCGCCGAAAGACCAGGCAATTGGCAGCGCCTTAGGATCCGTCCTACCAGCTTCCTTATCGACGTGATGTAGTGAGGACAATGTCTGAGGATAGCTGTAGCTGTTATGGGGTTTGGTTGGTCTGCTTGTTCTTGAATGAAAATGTGTAAGATGGAGAGACAATTTGACCTATCAAACACGCCCTTAGGGTTTGCAGGCCGGTTCTTCGCACAAGTGCATGATTATTCCTGTCTGGTACCAGAAACAAGAAAATGTAAGTTTGCAATCGGTGCGGGTTTGGGTCATCGGATTACTTTAAACAAAGAATGGATTTCCAAACTTGTTTACATTGAGAAACAGTTCTGATATGAGATCCACGGTTTCCAAATCTGGATAGATATTATATAAGTGATGCATGCACCATAGCATGCATGCCAACATTAAAAAAAAAAAAAAGAAAAAAAAAAGACCAGTCTATTCTTGAATGGAAAAGATATTATTTCATATGCTTGAAGCTCATTATTTCCCTTACAACTTGACATCTTTCTTTCAGAGAAATTTGTTACCTCAGAGCATGTTAAAAACTGCAGACAAAAAATCTTGCTTTTTGTGTTCCACATTAAAATGAGCTTGTTCCCAAGGGAAAGAGTTGTCATTTGTATGTATTAAATGCAATTATGTTTTTAAAAATATAAATGATTTTCGAGTGTGATAAAATGGGTCATAATTTAATGTGCCAGTTTTCAAAGAAACTCTTTCTGAACAAATTTTGACGTTTTTGACCCTCTGATTTAGGCAAATATAAATTTATACCATAAAATTCAGAATGCATGTAAAAGGGTATTTTAAGTCATTTTATTCATAATAAACCATGGTCATCGTTTTTGTAGCCAATACAATTGAAACAACACAGATATTCAGAAATTAATTGTAAAAATTTTTAAAAGTTAACACATGATTGTGTGCTCCTTCCACTTTTTTTTTCCTTTTTATTTGCAAATAAATTATAAATATTTTAAAATATGTAATAATACAAAAATTGATTAACGTTTTAATCTTCATGTTCCCAACATTGTTTAAGCCTCGTTAAGATCTAATAAACCTCCTCAATAGTCATCCAATTTCAACAAGTCCCAAGGGTTTCCATGCGATTAATATGTGGCAAGAGATCATAGAGAACGGAAAGCAATCCAAACACGGTGTCATCCTGAATGACGAATGCAACAATGATCGGACTATATGGTACTAAAATTGATAGGCACTAAAATCTAGATCCGTAATTGTACCAAAGATCCGCCATGCTCCAAATCCAGAATAGAAACAAATTCTAAGGACATGATCCACAAATATTTCAAATTAGTAGCCTTAATATATATATATATATATATATATATATATATATATATATATATATATATATATATATATATATATATATATATATATATATGGTTGAGAGGCAAAGCGGGTTAAGATTTGTTATTTGGTGCATTTCTTGTTTGATTGGTGGGAGGCAATGCTCTTGTATTGCCAGAGGAGGGCGAGTTCTATATGCAAATTGAAACATGTGGCGATCTCACCATTTATGACTGAGATAGCTCTAAAATCTCTATTTAAAAGGAGTGCAAGTTGTATGTACAAATTGAAACACGTGACGGTCTCACCATCTAATATTGACATAGCTCCAAAATTTCAATTTAAGAGGAAGGTGAGTTGTATGGGCAAATTGACAATCTCACCATCTCTAATACTGGCATAGCTCCAAAATATCAATTTAAGAGGAGGGTGAGTTGTATGTGCAAATTGACGACCTCACCATCTAATACTGGCATAGCTCCAAAATATCAACTTAAGAGGAAGGTGAGTTGTATGTGCAAATTGAAACACGTGACGATCTCACCATCTAATACTGACATAGCTCCAAACTATCAAGTTAAGAGGAGGGCGAGTTGTATGTGCAAATTGAAACACGTGACGATCTTACTGACATAACTCTAAAATATCAATTTAAGAGGAGGGAAAGTGGGGGCTTCGGCTCTTGTTTAAACAATGGATAGATCCAACCCAAGCTATCAAACAGGCAATCGTGGTATATCTTTCTGTCAAGCAAGACCGCAAAGTTGTGAATGTGATAATCAATTATTTTTTATTTTATATTAAAAAATATTTTTTATTTTAATTGGGCAAAGCCCGAACTCAGGTATCAGGTTTGGGCCCGGGCCTAGGTTTCAGGAGTCAGGCTTGGCCTGGGTTCGGGTTTCAGGCCGGCCCGACCCATTGCTCAGGTTTACCGCTGACATAGTAGATAGTGCTACACTTTCAAGGTAGGGCTGCAAACCCATTGAATTGAGCTCGAGTTGGGTCAGTTCGACTCAACTATACAATGTCCAGTTCAAACTAGGCTCATTTAACCCATTTATCGTTTATCTTAAGCATATTTCGTTAGTTGCTACTCTTTTAACCATTATTTCATTAAAATTCAGCATTAGTCTAAGTTCTTACGAGTTGAGCTTGACTCGTTTAAAGTTTTGATCAAACATTTGAACTCAAACTCGACTTATTTATAAACAAGTAGTGTTTGAATTGAGTTTTAACGAGCAAGTTTGAGTCGAGCTCAAGCTAGCTCAACTGGTTCCACAACGCTACCTCTAGGCCGCTTGGAGCTGTCTAAATTATCTAAAATGCCTAGTAGACCTCACAAACCATGATCTACATATATAAGATGAATTTTACGCCTATAAACATTGTTCCAAAATGGACAAAATAAACTCAACCAAAAATATGAAATAAAATTATTTTATTAATGTATCAGTTAATTCGAGGCGGTATCAGCCGATACAGCCTGATTTGGCCGATACATTACATTAAGTATTGAAATCGCCAGGGTATCGGAGTGCCAGTCTATTTTTTCTATTTTATTTGCTTAGAATTATTTAAAATAACTAAAAAAAAAAGCACCACTGATTACTGACCTATGATCTGAACACTGTACGCTATGCTCTAGACCACAGCAAATCTTTAATCGGAGGCTGTCTAAATCAGCCTCATCAAAGTCGGTGGAGACCGTGGACTGATTTTTTTTTTTTTTTCAAATTCTTACAATGTAATATTGTTTTTTTTTTACTGATTCAGGAACGAATTTTGAATTTTTACTAAGACAGAGTTTAGCTACGCAATTCCATCATAAACCGGTTTTTAAAAAATTATTCTAAATCCAACATTTAGGCTGTGGTTTAAAAAAATTTTGGTTGAATCAAATTCTTTCAAAGTAAAATAATAACAAATATTATTCTTTAGAATTTAAAATAAAAAATTACAAAAAATAAAAGAAAGAAACAGTAATTGGGCTTGAATTGCATTTAATTTTAGCTATTTAAATTTTTAGTCTTTGAAATCTAAGATTAGAACTTTACATTTTTTAATATTTTATATCATTAAAGGAATTGGGTAGGTTTTTTTTTTTTGTCTAAAAAAAATATACATAAATGATAGCTTTAGAAAGAATGAATCTTGATATCGAATCGATTTAGTTTTTTTCTTCTTCCAAGTTCTCATAGTTTAAATCCTAGGTGATATGAGATTTTAAGATATTAAATTTTAACTTTGTAGATACTTAAATTTCAAATAAGATTTTTTAGATAATTTGAAAACGCATAAATTGAATTTGTATTTGTACTTATCTAAAATTTTGAGATGAAATAAGTACAGGTACAAATTCCAATTTATATCAACTGTCTTTTCCAAATAAGATGTCGAAATTTCTCGAATTAAGAATTACAAATTTCATAGTTACGGCAATGATTCAGAAAAATAGCAAAAAGCCACCTAATAAATAAGTTAATAACCGATCACTGCCGTTTTCCTACAACTCAAGGGGGTTTTTGCAATTTTCTGCGTAAATTTAAGGGGATTCTTACAATCGTGCGTTGTAGCTTTCTTATATCAATAGTTATGATTAACATATTATTAGAAAATAAATTAAACTTTTATTTATTTAGCTTGGTCCGATCTGATACGCAGCTGACTCGGCGTATCGTTTATGTTTTGCCAAACTTGTTTTTGTTGGAAAATTGCTGTTAGTCGTGTGAAAAGATAGATTAAACTGCGCAGAGAGGCTTCTTCCTAAATCGAGATTTAGCGATTTTTCTTTGAAAATTGCAGTCGTTTTAGTCGGTGGGACATCGCCGATCGGATGACGATTTTCCGGCTGGATTCGCTGTTTCCGGCTACAGTAAAAGCGAAAAGGGAAAGAAAAAGAAAAAAAAGGAAAGGACATCAATGGCCGGTGATCTCCATCTGGGCCTGCATTGGTGCGTGATGACAGTGGGGATCCGCCACTTCTCTATTAACTAGTCATTATTGTTACGTCACAGCAGACAGCAGGAGCGGCAGCGCCAGCGCCAGCTGAGGGGGTGCTGTTCTCGTTGAATAAACTCCTCTCTCTCTCTCTCTCTGTCCTACTACTGGCTGCTGGTATGGCCTAAAGAAAAAAGTGCCGTCGTAATGCCGCTCATCATCGACACCGTCATTGATTATCGTCCTTAAAGTCTGTTGAGCCTTCGCTTTGTTATTGTCTCTGCCGTCGCCCCCACCAAATTTACCAGCTGCAGAAGCCAATATTGTTCCTTCAGAGGAAAGAAAAAGAGAGAGAGTGTGTGTGCTTTGGAATCAAATACATACTAAAGGAAGAAAAGAAAAAGTGCGGCATTCTGCAGACTTTGGTTTCTTGAAAGAGAAAGAGAGAGAGAATGAATGAGTGAGTGTGTATGGGTGTGTTGGAATCAGATCCATACAAAAGGAAGAAAAGAAAAAGTGCAGCCTCCTGCAAATTCTGATGTTTTGAGACAGAGAGAGAGCAGGAACGAAATTAAGGAGGTAGAGCAGGAACCAGTTTAAAGAGGCAGAGCAGAAACGGATCTGACGAGGTTAGGGCAAAATCAAGAGGATTGGGACTAGGTGAGTGTTGACTGTTCCTGCCGGTGGACCCGTGCCTTGGTTTTGTACTGTTGTGGAAGATCGTGCCGTTAATGGAGGAAATTTTTGACGAGATTGTCGACGGCAGATCTGAAGTAGGCAAACTTGAGAAAGAGTGCGCGACTGGGAGTTTTGTAAGATTTGTTTTGGTTTGTGGACGGTGATCTATTCGTCTGGGGTGAAGTTGTTAGAGTCTTATTGGTGTTCGTCCGGGGAGGGATGGCGGCGAGGCGTGCGTCGTCTGGCGTCAGCGGCCAAAGGAGTATGGCTGGGAGGTTCAGGGTTTCGCTCGCTGTTTTTCTTGTCCTTTCGGTCATGGTGCCTCTCTGCTTCCTCGTCATCAGAGGCAGGAGGTCGGCTTCGACCGGTAAGACTTGGAGAGTTTCCTTCTCTTTTCTTGTTAGTCTTTTAAAGTTTAGTGTTGTTTTGATACTCATTACTTTATTCTCGTTTCTGATCTATCGGGATTTTTTCCATGACTTGCTTGAAGTTTGCACAGACTGCACAGTATCCTAGTCGCATTGTTAACTAACTGAAGTGCGTCGTCCGATCTTACTTATTTTAGCTTTAACTAGAGAAAACTTGCCTGCTACTGAAAATAGATTTCCAAGGCACAGATCTTTTTTTCCTTCTTTAACTGAAGCTGTGCACTCTCGTTTCATTGAGGTCATTACATGTTACTTGTGGAGCTTTTGTAGAAAATTGTCATCCAGGCTTGCAATTTATTCTCTTGTTCCTCGTTCTCGTAGTTTTGTTTGTACTCGTTTCGGCATTGGATTTTACGTCGGCACAAAGACAAGCAAAATGCTAAAATGTGAATAATTTAAATTTTTGGAGGATTTGTATGAAAAATGTATCCAGAAGGCTCTTTCCCATTTTCTACTGTTCTTGAGAAAAGGAAATGTAAACGATACCACAACTGGAAAAGAGTTCCCAAACAGGTCTTCTTCTTACTCTGTTTCATGGTTCATTTCTTTTATAGAAGAGGTGAAGGCAAAGTTTCAGCCTAGGATAAAATCATAAAACAAATTATGGTTAATTTATTGTGAGATAACTATATGTTTGCTATATTATTATCTTCATATTAGGTGGTTCATACATAATGCTTTTGTCTGATTTTCAAGTGTTAACATGCATTTTTTCCAGGCAAATAGATCCTCCAGTTTATGTTCTTCCAAATAGTAGGAGTTTCACTACCATATCTTCTCGTATCTGGTTGACAAATTGATAATGAGAACCTTGGTTGGATACAGTCTTATAGTTGTTGATGGTTCCTGTTTGCAGTTTGCTCTCTTGAAAACCTCCCCGCTACCATGGTGTTTGCACCTTTATGGATTGGGATCCTCTGTTACATGATAAAAGAAGTTGTAATTGCTGATTTTTCCTCTTTTTTACCTTCTTCCGGGCCCAAGATTGTTCTTTTTTTTTTCCCTTCTTCTTCTTCCTCCTTTTTACAGAAGCCTACAAATGCTCCTAGCCAACCTTTTTTATTTTTAGTTTCTTCCTCCTTTTTGTTGCATGACCCTCTTTTTGTTTGTGGAAGGCTGCAGTTACAATATATTATATACCCCTTTTTCTTTTCTTAAGTGCTGCTGTTGTGCTTAGTGTTTCTTTACTGTGTACTTTGGTTTTTACAAAATTGTGAATGAGGTCAAATGTTAAATTGTTAAGGTGTGCTGTTAGGTTAATGTGATGTTATTTCATCCTCTGAATTTTTTGGTGCTCTGGTCTTCTTTACATAAAAAAATAATGGCATGCTATTGTATCCTAAAATATGATCAAATAAACCCTTATAACTCACCTTGTTAGTATATGGAGCCTATTTTTTTTTTTTTTGTATATTCTCCTAGTTTCTGTGTGACACTTTTTCAGTATAAAAAGGAAAGCCATCTATGTTGTTGTAATTTGTTGAAGAAAAGTCAGACGTGGCTGTGAGCATGGGAGTATTTTTCTTTGAATTGCACAAATCTTGGTGTTCTTTTGATTTCTCATATTTTGCTAGATTGTAGATTGGTTTTGGTCAGAAATTGATTTTCCTCAGAAGCTCTTTATATACAGGTTTAATGTGATTTTTCAACAATGATGAAAATATAAGGAATCAATTAGATTTTTTAAAATAAAATAAATAAATAATGAAAATCATCTACTGAGAATATAAAATCAAATCCTTTTTTGATAATAGGAAATTTATATAAATTCGGTTTTCAAAATATTGGTGATATTTTCTCTTCAATATCACTGAGCTGATTTTTCTTTTAAATATTGAGTGCCAAACTATAATGATGATTGAGGCGATATTTGAACATATGGAATCAACATTCTTAGGATCTCTGCCTTGAACATTAAAATTTTTAGCTAATTAAAGTTCCCCAAATGGAAATCAAGATTGCCAACAATCGCGATTTGGAATTCTTTAAGGAATCGAGGTCCCACAGCTGGAAAAATCAGCATTTGCATGTAGCAGGAATAGGTTATCTTGGGTTTCTGATTGGCTCAGATTCCGCTTCATGGGAATCCAGATTCTCATTTCACATAAATGATTCTAGCAACTACTTGGGAAACCTAATGTTTGTAATGCATATATGAGATCTGGCTGGTATATCAAAATATATTTTTTCATGCAGGACATGCTCATCTTGTTGTTGCCCGTTTATTTTTCAGGTAATGTGGATTTCCTTGATTGGCCTAACGGACAGGTAGTTTGCCTTTAAGGATATTTTGTGATCAATTTACTTGGCACTGAATGCCAATTGCAATTTCTGTTTGCTTTAATTGCATCCTGATTCATTATGCTGGTTCTATTGGTGTAGGTCTTGGACTGGAGGAAACAACTTGCTTTGCTACAGATTGAACCCCTTCTTTCCAAAGAGGCATGGAAATGACATTTAATTGTTTGTTAGTTTAGATATATACATCGGAGAAGCTAATCCGATTAGATGCACTTTCAGGTTCTTGATGTTGTCACAGCCAATATGGATGATTCTGGTCCTTTGAGTCTCAATTTCTTAGCCCATAATGGTTTGCCTTCTTCATGGATATCTGACGATGCTGATCATATTGAGGAGGTAGTACTTTTTCCAGCAGGAATTTTGTTGTTAAGAGTGCTTCAAGGTTTACTGACTTCAACTCATGTAACAGAATCAAGTCCCCAGTTCCTTAAAAGAAGCTACATCTGCCAAGGACATAGTTACTGATGGTCATACAGGAACTGAACACAGAGCATCTAAGGGTACAGAGACCCGAGGAGAGTCTAGACTTGGTATTACTGACCTGTCCATTTTCGGTTATGCATGAACAGAAGCTTATGAAAATGTAACCATGATTCATCTGTTCTTGTTGCAGCTCATGCTCAGACTACTGACACGCCTGAAAAGTTAGCCCGGAGGGTAATGTTCCTACAGTTCTCTTATTTCTGTTAGATTGTGTGAGATCAATGTGACAGAGAAACAAAGTTTTGGATGCACGTGCCCTACGTGGTTGCAAGTTCGTCCATTTTTTGTCATTGATTTTGATTATTCTTGAGATCATCTGAGACAATATGAGAAGTGAATCATATTGATGTTATTCTAATAGCATCAATATTATTTGAAATGTGTAAGGTCTATAGGCTTTTAGGACCTAAGTTGACAAAAGCACCAGGTGCAGCCTATGCTGGTGGGACTATGTGCATTAAGTAGTCCAGAAAAATGCACACGGTAAAGCAATACAGTACAACACTAAATTCTAAAATTAACAAAAATGCTAAAATATTTCTCAATGAAACCTATGACTATCAACTTCTAACAACAAAGCAATTACAATCCTGATAAATCTACCAGACTAAACATTGTGTACCATGATAGTCAACATAAAGTTTAGGGATTCTATTGAACAAAGGGAGTATGTTTACAATTTAACACCTCTGCAATGCTACGCATGCAAAATTTTCTAATTTCATATATGACAACTTCTAAATCTCTAACTTTAATTTCCAAAACCTAAAAGTCTAAATTAAAAGCCTGAAATTGCCAACTTTTCTTTCTGCTAATGTGGGAAGTTAAATCCTCAATTAATCATATGCGTGTAGAACTGCATTCTATTATAGTGCTAAGTGCTAACATAAAAGAAAAGCTATTGGGGAGCAATCCATATATATAAAGCATAAAAAAACCTATAAAATATAAATATTTAAAGTATAACAGTATATCAAATATAACTGTAAATAATTATTAGTGTGCACACACACATGTACTTTCAATGCAGAATCATATGGAACATAAAAAAAAAAAAGAGGAAAAAGAAAATCAGCACAAACACAAAAGGAGAAGAAGATTAAAAAAAAAGTTTGCTTCAGATGCTAGAAGAGGAAGAGAAAAGGACGAGGAAGAAGAAAATATATCTATGCTGTTGAAGGAAAAGGCCCTAGGCTATTGAATGCCTATACTACCTAACTCCCTAAGCATTGTTTAGGTGTCCAGATCAGCAGGAACAGCCATCCAGGCCACCAGCCAAGTCTGGGGGAGTAGACAAGCCTAGACACATGTTTATCAGCATGCTTTAAAACATCCCGAGTTTGATTCACATTTTATGCAAGTACATGTTATGTAATGTTCTCAACATGGAAGAAAGTATAATTATCTTTGAAGTAGTTTTGGACCATGCTTGTGTCACTATGCTCGAAGGGGTGTCTCTTGGACCAGTATCATATGACAAGGGAGTATCTCCAATGAGCAGCTCCTGTAGCTTCATGGTCTCCTGAGCAGTCTTTGGTTGGTTCATGGCACTCTGGAACTTTCTTCATCATCTTTCTCTTCTCCTGTGATAAATTTTTTGTTTAATTGGTGATTTTATTTTCATGTTGTCTTTGAAAAGACTGCGAAATAAAATATTGAAGCTTTTTCTTTCTTGAGGTCTCGATGTATCGATTTGAGAGGTAAACTTTCGATGAGATTTTAAAATTAAGAAGCATGTAGAATTTGGTGTCTTCTTGTCAAAGTTGCAGATATCACCAAACATTTTATAAGTTCGAATTTACATAAATTTTTATTAAATAATATTAAGGATAAATATCAGAGGCTTCTAAAACCAATTTTGTAGCAATTTCTTGGTGATTTTATTGATTTATTGCAACAAAAATATGCAATTGTAACATGGATATCTTTTATATGTTTTTTATTTTTTTCATTCTTTGATAATTTTGTCAGGGTTTTCCATTATATATATATGTGTGTGTGTACATCAAAATTCAGTCAAGACTTAACTAGGAGCCTGTATAATCATAGAGTGCATGTTACTGACTATGCTTATTATTGGTTTAATGTTTTACAGATGTTAAGACACAGGCGGCGAGAAAAGAGGGCAACTGAGCTGGTTCAGCAAGATAGTGAAGCTACTGTTAAGCTTGAAAATGCTGCCATTGAACATTCAAAAATGGTGGACTCTGCAGTACTTGGGAAGTATAGCATATGGAGGAAGGATAATGAAAATGAAAATTCTGATGCGACAGTAAGAGTCATAAGAGACCAGATAATCATGGCAAAGGTTTATGCAAGTATTGCCAAGACAAAGAACAGAAGTGATCTATATGAAGAACTAATGCTTCGTCTGAAAGAGAGCCAGCATTCTTTGGGAGATGCCAGTGTTGACGCAGATCTCCACCAAAGGTGTCCTTCTGACCCTCAAAAGAAGATTCATAGAGGAAATTGAATTATGCTTTTATTATCATATGATTTATATTACATAATGTATGTGACAGTGCAGCTGAGAAGATGAAGTTAATGGGTAGCACATTGTCAAAAGCTAGGGTGCATGTTCATGATTGTGCACTGGTAACCCAACGGCTACGAGCAATGCTTCAGTCTGCAGATGAACGGGTGAGAAGCTTGAAGAAGCAGAGCACATTCTTGAGCCAACTTGCTGCTAAAACCATCCCTAATGCAATTCATTGCCTATCCATGCGCTTGACAATTGCCTATTATATGCTTCCTCCTGAGAAGAGGAAGTTCCCTAACATGGACAAACTGGAAGACCCAAGTTTGTATCATTATGCCCTGTTCTCGGATAATGTCTTGGCTGCATCTATTGTTGTTAACTCAACCATAATGAATGCAAAGGTATGGAAATAGTCTATCCTGTTGCTTTGTCTTTTACTTTTTTTTTTTCTTTTCTTTTTTCTGGGGAGGTCTCCACCTCATGGGTAGTTGGTACTCTGAATTTCAGGAACCAGAGAAACATGTATTCCACCTGGTTACTGACAAGCTGAATTTTGGGGCCATGAATATGTGGTTTTTGCTCAATGCTCCTGGAAAGGCCACAATCCATGTTGAAAATGTTGACGAATTTAAATGGTTAAATTCATCATATTGTCCTGTCCTGCGGCAGCTTGAATCTGCAGCAATGAAAGAGTACTATTTCAAGGCAGATCATCCAACGACTCTTTCAGCGAGTTCCTCTAATCTCAAATACAGAAATCCAAAATACTTATCCATGTTGAACCATCTCAGGTTCTATCTCCCACAGGTTTATCCGAAGCTGGATAAGATTTTATTTCTGGATGATGACATTGTAGTCCAGAAGGACTTGACTCCACTATGGTCAGTTGATCTGAAAGGCAAGGTAAACGGTGCAGTGGAGACTTGCGGAGAGAGCTTCCATCGGTTTGATAAATATCTCAACTTCTCCAATCCTCACATATCGAGGAACTTTGACCCAAATGCCTGTGGTTGGGCATATGGGATGAATCTCTTTGATTTGAAAGAATGGAAGAAGAGGGACATCACCGGTATCTATCACAAATGGCAGAATATGGTGAGTTTCATGCTGTATGTTTTGTTTTCTTCGTTTTTCATCCATTCTATGCTTTTAGGCAAAAATTTTCATGTTTATCTGATGACATCATGTCATCTGTAACTAGAACGAGGAGAGGACGTTATGGAAGCTTGGGACACTACCTCCTGGTCTTATTACATTTTATGGATTGACGGAACCATTGGAGAAATCATGGCACGTCTTGGGGTTGGGCTACAACCCTAGTGTGGACCGTTCTGACATAGAAGATGCTGCCGTTATTCACTACAACGGAAACATGAAGCCCTGGCTAGAGATTGCAATGTCCAAGTACAGGCCATATTGGACCAAATACATAAAGTATGACGACCCTCATATCAAGTCCTGCAGACTTAGTGACTAAGATTGTGGTCTAAGTTGCTATCTTCTTGGAGGAGATCGACTTGTAAAAGGCAAGCACAGAATGCGGGGGTGGGCCTACACGTAAACCACAGTATGTTTCTATGTGCACCCTTGGTTTTGCCATTCATTCCATTCATTTTCCAGGAGAGAAAAAACAATATTTTTCTGAAAACGTTGATCACATGTATATACTAATATATCAATTAGCATTGTCATATTTGTAGCCGCCTTATTGTTATGGATGACTGATCTCTTTCAAATTTGCCTTTTTCATTTTTAGCATCTTTGATCAATTTCAGTTTCCTTTGAAGGTACCATTTTGTACTGTAAGGAGCAACGATCATGCACAACTAATCAAAGTTTAGCCATGGAAAGCAGAGATCTGAAAATTCTTCATGATAATACAGTCCACATTTTGCATACGATTTTATCCTTTCACCACTTCCATGAACATAAATTCCTTATCTTTGTTAGAGTTGGAATCATGCCATGAGTTTTATCCATTGTCCTTCATATTATTGTCACAAAAGACATGTGCGGGTATTATATTAGGAGAGAAATTTCTCGGGTATAATACGGTAAAGTTGTATATCTTGGAAATATCTCTTTGAATTTTTAAAAAATTTAAAACATTTAATAAGTTTTAAAATTTATAAAAAAATAAAAATTAATAAAAAAACGAAAAAAATGGCAAAAGGTGTAATATGTGTCTTCTACGCGATCGCATGTCTAACCAGCTACGCCCCTTGGGATCAATACCCTGCTATTCTGAAAAGAATGAACTAAGTGTGGGTTTAATGAGTGAATCAAACTCTTTCAATCAAATGTTAAAGATCAATTTTGCGGATGATCGTGTTTAAGAGTAATCTGCTTGCCAATTGCATCAGAACTGAGCATGGTTGTCCGAATGCCGGCCAATATATGTACCAACCTATTTGAGCCGAGACCAGCCTCATGTGCCCAAGAAGAAGGCAAAAGAAGGAAGGATGAAGAATCATGTGAAGGGTGTTGTTAGCTCCGGAGATTCCTCTTGTGCAATACAAAGTCTATGACAAGGACAAAGATTTGGTCTGGGGCGTAGGCAGGTGTAGGCACTATATAGGAAATTGCCCGCACATCCTCACAGAATTGCTTATTTTCATTGATACTTCAGGGTGGTTTTCTTTGTTTACAGATTCAGTGCCCCTTGAAATTTTAAAATTTTATAACTAGTTCCCCTTAGCGAGAATTTTTAGCTCCACCTCTACATTTAGTAGTTTGTTGCATGTGATCGTGATCGTGATCGAGTCAGTTCTATGGAGTGGGGAGTTCAGTTTTAGATGCATTCGTCATGCAAATCACTTCTAATTGCTTGCAAAAAAAAAAAAATAGCACTTCAATTCAGCTTATTGATGTAACAAGATGATGCAATTGAATTTGGTTTAACAAGATGATGTAAAGATTGCAAAAGCAGGGAAGAATATGGGCGAACTAAGCAGCGCCAAACCTTATTTAGTTGGATCCAAGTGTTGGTTTTGCAATGGAGTGGAAATAGAGAACACCGGCGACATCTTACGGGTGGGGTTGGACATGCAGTAGAATGCTAAATTTCAAAGAAAAACCAGATTGTGTTTTCAATGAGTTGTTCATCTGACATCGATCCCGTGAGAAACGAGCAGGGAAACCTTTATTCAAAGGCGTCGAACTCAATACATGAAATCTCTGGGATGCTTGAGAGCCTAGGATGTTAAATCCAAGGACCTGATGTCACAAGATTTCCACAACAAAATCTATGATTTAACAAATTAAGGATATCGGGTCAGACTGCCCTTGGATCTGATGTTCACTGTTCTAGTATCGGAATGTATGATCTAAAACTAGAGGGGACTGAGTCTGATTCTACATTCACGGACAACATGATATGAAGATCACGAGATTGGATCAGGTCTGAGGTAATCAGATACTTCCTAAGTCGCTGTAGTTTTGGCAAGTTTTGAATTCATAGCAGAACCTGCATGTATGTTATTCCCAAATGCGACACACGAATGGGTATGTAATATTTTTGAGAAGGTTGGGAGTAGGGGTAGAAGATGATAGGTGATCAGTTTTTGTTTCGAACTGCTATAACATCAATCCTATGTATTGCAAAAGGAGAAGGGGATGAGAGGTACTGATGTACAAGTTGAAGCATAGTAGAAGCATTATTCCAAAACATCAAAAATAGTATTATTATCTCGATGAATGAGAGAGATTTCGACATTCACTCGAGCGGTGGGATCAGCCTCATGCTCGCCAAAATGGACATGTAAAGTGGTTAAACTTCAATCAGATGTATTATAACTATCAATTTTCATCTGGCCTAATTGGATTTAGAGCCGGATACAGTTCTAAATGTAGAAAATACGATCAAAATTTTACATCAGATCAAGGCCATACGCACCAAAATCAGATATTTGGTAGAACTGAGCAAGAAAATTGAATATCGAGTCCGTAATCACTTACTAATCATGTTCAAAGCTCGGATTCAAGTCGAATGTCGCCTGAATTCGAACCATTGACACCCATTAATCATGGAGGATTGTCAGCCTTTGTGGTCCCTTGCTTCCTAGTTGTCACTCAAAAATCTGGGGAGCACCATTTTCGCCAAAGCACAGCCGCAGTTTAATCAAAGGATGGTTTCCCTCCACACGTTCGCCCCGCCTCGTTATCGTCTTTCCTGTGCACCAGGCAACAGCCACCACCACCACCATCTCACTCTCGTCCCCTCCTCAGCAGGAGAAGGAGCAGCGAAGGTGAGCCTCCACAGCACGCAGACTAGAGTCGGTTGAACTACTCTCCCCGGCATGGCGATAGAATTCGGGTTCCCGGCTGCTGCCGCTCGCATCTTCAGCTCCCTTCCTTCCCGCCTGTCCTGCTCTCCTCTCTGTTACAGGCGCTTCCCACCTCCTTCTTCCTCCTTCTCCCTCCCTTCTTCTCCCATCAGAATTCCCTTTCCCAACCACGGCAAATTCAACCTGAGTGTGTCGGCGACGCGCCGAAGTTTGTGCGTAGCTGCCCAGTCCGCCGAACAGCAAGGTCGGTTATTCTTTCTCTATCTTTATGGTCGGAATCATGATCTTATTGGTCGGATTTTTGTGGGTGGCTCTTGGGTTTCTGTCGTTTGCGAGAAGCCGTGCGATTGTTTTGCATTGGTGGTCGACGAGCCGGTGAAATTCTTGAGAAGTTGGAGATCAGTGGCAAATGGGTGCACCAAAGTTGCATCATTACTATAAAAACATTTCACGATTCGTACCAATGATCAGTTCCTTACATTTGAATCCATATCAGGTCAACTTTTTGAGTTTTAAATTCAGCAGAGTTACAAGCTCAGTGTCATCTCGCTTTACTTGTAGATGTATGAGCACGTGCTTTGCAGCTTTGCTTTGTTGATCGCCGTTTTGTGTTCCCTCTGTTGATGATTATGTTATCTGTGAGAACAATTGAGCATTTTACTACAATCACTTGTTCAACAACCGATGCTGAAGCACGATTCTTCTAATAAGATTTTTCACCGTTCACATTTTTACGTCCAAAACGACAAAATCTAGGATACCATATCTATCAGTTAAATCATGCGGCATGTATTTAGAAATCTTGTAAAGGAAATTGTAGCCGGTATCTCCTCCACCATGTGCAGCGATACATGCCACAGAAAAACCAATAATCCTTGTTGCATTACTCTTGGGTGAATTCTCAATGATTTCACCTACGACACGTTCCAAGAGCAGGTGTGTCTTTCACAATCTGTTGTTGGTAGCTCCCCAATTTGCATTTTTCTGTGCATTTCCACGTTGGCCCTCAAGGTCCTTCTTGTCGCTGCCTTGTCGCAGTATATCCATTAGGATCCGTTTTCTAGTCTAATTAAAGGGAATGAGATTGAAATGCATATCCCTGGCATCTTTAAAATTTGTCATGCTCATTCGTAGTTCAAATAGTTCTTTTCTTAGGGCCACAAGCATGTAGACGTACACAAAATTTATGCTAAGACGTTGTTGCTGTTCCAAGCCCTCTCTTCATGGTATAAG
Source organism: Nymphaea thermarum (assembly GCA_011799765.1). NCBI lineage: Eukaryota > Viridiplantae > Streptophyta > Magnoliopsida > Nymphaeales > Nymphaeaceae > Nymphaea > Nymphaea thermarum. The sequence continues at coordinate 41,420 of JAANDH010000092.1, read as the reverse complement.
AAACAAGGATGCTCTCAAATCAAGAAAGGATTTACGTATCCTGTGGTAGAAGTAATAAGACTCTTCGTTATGTTCACCATGCCCTTTCTGTATTTTTCACACGACGTAGTGCTTGCATGTTCTTGTTTACTAGTTCCAGCTGCTCTCAATGAATGCTCTCTCTTTTCTATCTTCGCTATCCTTTTATTTAAGAATGTCGCTGTGGTTACTTGGTTGTCCCAGTAGCTAGCTTTCTTCCCTACAGTTCACTCGATTGGTGCAGGCCAAGTTGAAGAAAATGAGGTTGTTGATAGCAAGATCTTACCATACTGTAGCCTCGATAAAAAGGCAGAGAAGAAGACGCTAGGAGAACTTGAGCAGGAGTTCCTACAAGCATTGCAAGTACATGATATGATCTTGCTTTCTTTCCAGAGTAGTTTTGGAATTAAATTTGACACTGAATATATCTTACCATGATATTGATGCTAAGCTTATATCTTTGCTGGAGCAATAATAATGACACGTGTTGTAATGCAGTCATTCTACTATGACAAAGAACCAATAATGAGTAACGAGGAGTTTGACAACCTCAAGGAGGAACTAATGTGGGAAGGCAGCAGTGTTGTCATGCTAAGTTCAGATTTTGAATTTTTTGCTGTCTTCTTTCTATTAGTCAATTCCTGATTCTATTTTAGTAGTTGGCATGTGACAAGTTCGAAGAGTGAGCAATATAATTCTTGCTTTGATTCAATATTCAGACCCTGACGAGCAGAAGCTGCTTGAAGCTTCAATGGCTTATGTGGCTGGGAAGCCAATAATGTCGGATGAAGAATTTGATGCACTGAAACTGCGCCTGAAGGTGTGATTCCACCATCTTCTCATCCTCTTAATGAGTTCGGTCTGCAAATTTTTGCAGTCTATGCCAAGGCATAATGTTGTTCAAGCAGTTCAGAATTGGCATTTAGTAATTAAGACATTTTCCAAGTAAATCTCCTGCTCATCCAAGTCTTTTCTATTTTCCCTCTTTCAAGTAATGTAGGAAAAGGGAATAGCTAATGATTAATAGAATTTATCTCAATGAATTGTACACCTTTGGTGCTTGGATGATGTAACAAAACTACCTAATGCATCATAGAATCATGAATATACCATCGCAATCATTATGATTTTATGGTTTGGAAGCTTTGAAGTGTTCCAAGTTTGCCAATAATCATCCCTTCTGCAGAGAGAAGGGAGCCAGATTATGCAGGAGGGTCCTCGTTGCAGCCTTCGCACTAGAAAGGTATGGGACATTTGTGCCTTTCTCTTTTTTTTCTTTTTTTTGCTAGAACTGCATTGGTGCATCCTTGTTCATCGTTGGTTCATGTGTTCCATACGCAGCAATTACTGAATGTCACTTTTTAATTTATGCATCTGATAGACTTGTATTTCCATTTTGCTTCAGTGCATTAACTTTTTATCCTAAATGGCTGTATTGGTAACATAAATTACTTGTTTTGTTTCATAGGTCTATAGTGACTTGCAGGTTGACTATTTCAAGATGTTCCTATTGAATGTTCCAGCTGCTGTCATATCACTTACTTTGTGAGTTCGATGTTTATTGTATGTCACCAAAATAATTTTGAGTTCTTGCATTTGTTCCGTCAAAATCTGATTTTTTGTTTTTTCATAAACAGGTTCTTTTTTCTTGATGACTTGACTGGATTTGAGATCACATATCTCCTGGAGGTGCATAATGTTCTGTATTTTTTTTCTTTTGTTCATGAACCTTAGTAAATTTTTGAGTCAGAAAAATCCTAGTCTGTTATTCTCTTTTTTTCTTTCAGCTAATACCACACATTGTTTTAGCAAGAAATGTCATCATAAAACCTATCTTTCAGTTTAGCTTCCAGACTTCCGGCCATCATCTGCATGTGAGAACTTATTCATGAATTAAATGCTGCTGATATATAACTGTTTCCTGACAACAGTTATTCCTATTGCATCATTTACATTTCATCCGTTATCAGTCACCTTACGATGTGCTACTAAATCTTATTTCTTTATGGTCTTTTTGAATTGAAATTATGGAGTATGATGTAAACAAGTCTTTGTAGTTCCAAAGATTGCGACTTTGCTTAGAAACTTGACAGGCATTTTTGCTTGAGCATTCGGTGCTGTTTCTGGTCTGCCTGGATTTTCTACTACACCTGCATTTCAGTTAGCGTACTCATTAGTTTACTCCTTGTTGGTGCAGCTGCCAGAGCCATTTAGTTTTATTTTCACATGGTTTGCTGCTTTGCCTCTAATCTTTTGGGGAGCACAGGGTATTACTAATGCCATTGTGAAGGATTTTTTGATACTGAAGGTATGAACAGAACAAGAAATTCTACAGTAGTATGAAAGAAATCTTTATATTCCCAGTTTGACTATATTAAATCTTTCAACATGCTCAGGGACCCTGTCCAAACTGTGGAACTGAAAATACGTCCTTCTTTGGGACAATACTTACAGTACCTAGTGGTGGATCTGCAAATACAATCAAGTGTTCAAAGTAAGAATTGCTTCCTAAATTACTGATGAAAAAAGAATCTTATGTTTTTTAGGTACTTACGGTTTTTGGTTGTAATGCATGGTCAATCTGTTGTGTTTAACTTTAAGATATTTTGTGAAATTCATTGACAAGTATGATCTTTTTCTTTTTTGGTTCAATCAGTTGTGGCACTGCATTGGTCTATGATTCTGGAAGTCGCCTGATTACTGTAGATAATGTAAGTGAATGCCCCTCTACTATCCCCTCTTTCCTGAATTTGTGAATATGTTAATCCTGTAGCTAAGAGCCTAATCTCTTTGAGAATCAAGGATCTGGCAATAATGCCCCCTCAAGCTGTTTCCAAGTCTGAGGATTTGGCCTGGTTGCCCAGCAAAGTCCGAACCTTGGATACTTAGAACTGAGATCCCTTGTTTCCAAGTGATCCTGGAGAGTGAACCTTGTTTTCGTCTGCTTCTTGCTTCTATTATTTGATTGTTGTCTAGTCTTAGAATGAAGATAGCATAATTCTGATGACCAGCATGTAATATTAAATGATAAACATTGTTTTTAGTGCAAAATTGTTTGGTGCGTTAATATAAAACTTTGTGGTTCATCCTTTTTTTTTGGTTAGATGTTAAAGATTTCCTCATAGTTTTAGAAGCTTCTCTCAAGCAAACCTACCTTCTAATGTATGCATTTGCTCAGTAAACGTTAGCTTCATTGTTTGCCCTTTTTTCATGGCCTTGCTTGGTCTATTGGAAGCTTTTTCTCATTTCATTGCAGGAACCGAAAGGAGCAAGTGCTTAGATGAATATGATGAGAATATGCAAGGAGACGTTCTCTCTAGGTGGCACTGTATAGCTGAGACGGGATTGCACCCAAGTAATTGCAGACACTGCTAGGTGTATATATAGGTTGTATTCTCCTGTTTTGTCATCTCCAGAAGGGTTTTAGAAGTATGCACATGGTTTTATGGACCTTGATTTTATAATAATTTGGCATTTCTATTCATGTAAATGCTCTAAAACAAATTGAAGATGAGCATGACATGCCCTCTTCTATTCATGTTATGTTACTGCATGTGACTTCTGTAGTGAGTTGAACCTGCCACATAGTTTGATTTAAAAAAAAAAAAACTTATTTAATTGAATCAGCGAAGCGCTCCAGTTTCTCCACTATTAGAAATCTAGATGCAACTTAAAGAATTGAGTGTGTCACATATTCAGATCCTACATCTTTTCCTCAATCAATGTATATGGGGTTGTTCAGGATATTGATAAGCTCAGGTACATGTGATTCCTACTCATCTGATGACCTTGGTCTATGAAATTGTAGGACTGTGATTCGTCAGAAAAAGGCATGATAGCTACATCATTTTCGGATGAGTAGGAGGATTATTCCCACCGCCTGAGTGAGAGACAAATCCCCTTCCTTCTTTCTCCTCATCCACCCTACCTCCCTCCCTCCTTGCTGCTAGAGTCAAGTAACTACTAAGCGCCAAAAAGATGAAAATGCCCTTAAAAAGAAGAACAAAGAACCCCTTAGAGGAAGAAAATGAAAGGGTCAAATAATTACTGTTCTTAGCAAAAATGCAAATACCCTTAAACAAAACCAAAAATGCCCTCACATGTCAAAGTTTACACAAGGAGCCACCTTACTTCTCATTAGGGATATCAATGGATCAGCTTTGAATTAGATATACTTATTAACTTTTAACCGCTTTTTCTAATATCCATATATTTGAATTCAAATTGGGGTTCGAATATGAATGAAAAAAAAAAATCATATATGAATCTGAATCTGAAATTTGATTTCACATTTTAAGTCGGATCTGAATCTAATTTTTACATTCATATATGGATCAAATCTTGATCTGAATCCAATCGACTTTCAAAATGTAAGAATATCGGATATAGGTTATATATTTAAAACTAAATCGGACCTGAACCCAAACTGATATTGGTGTACATCTGAGATTCTGAATCTGAAATTCAAACCCAATCGGATGTCATTTTTTAAATTTGAATCCACCTGATTTCTTTATTTAATGTGAAATCTTTTTTATATTTAATTTTTTTGGAATGATTCAATCGAATATCCAATCCACATACATCACTACTTCTCATTGACTTAAAAGTTTGCAGACCATATAGGAAGTTGAACTTGAATGGGGTGCAAAGAAGCTTTCGTTATTATGAATTAGCTTGTAACATTTGGATGGAGTTGAGCGCGGGGGCGCGAGAGAGAGAGAGCACGGAATTGTTGGTTGGAGGGCACTCCAAGTACGCGGGCCTCGTGTCCGTTGTTTGCTTCACACAATGGCTCCACCACTTACGGTATTGAAGGGTATCCACCTGGACATCGGGACATGTTGTCTGGTGCCCCTGGTCATGCATGTGTATATGTGTTGCTCTTAAACATGGCCCAACTGGGCTCGACCCCTGAATCTTGAGCCCAAATCCAATACCCGAATCACGTCTTAAGGTTGGACACCAAACCGAACCGCTGTCGAATAACCGATACCCAACCCAACTCGCTATCGGGCTAAACCCATGTGGGCCTGATAAGCAAGCCGGATAATTTATGTTTCAATTTTTTTTTATTAATTTATATATACAATATTTTATTATAATTAATTATATTTATATATTATTTTATATTAAAAAAATATATTAAATTTTTAATCTGGCCGGCTCAAGTTTTCTGAATCAGGCTGGGACTGAGCCCGGTTCTTGAATATCGAGACAAGCCAAAGGTTTTCCAAGTCGGGCCAAGCTCGACGACCTGTTGCACATTAGGAGAGATATTCTTACAGATTCATCTCTAATCAAACTATACGCGACCAAGGCATTGAAAAGTTCAACACAGGATCAAGTACATCAACTATTACCAGATCTGACATTATGTAACATAAAATCCACAACCACATCTAGGTCTAGAAAGGCTAATATAGTGAAGGATCGAAATCTAACTTGTGTTAACATTTGTCTGGGCATAATAACAAACTTTGATTCATAAAAAACCCTTCCAAAACCCAACCCAAATAACTATTTGCAGCACCACCCCAGGCCCAGGATTACCGTTCTTGGCCCTTCATCAGTGTTTAACCACATCCTGGGCTGGATGACCCAACGACCAACTTCTAGTTTTTTGCAGATGCATATAACAAACAACTCATGATTGAATGGTGGGATAGGCGCATCTTTTTCATGATGAAGCTTCAACAAACAGCTTCGTAGAAGATCCATCCTTCTACAGAATGGCCACATCAAGGTAATCGCCGATCTGAATAGACAGAATCAAAGTGGTAGAAGATAAGCAAATGAATGACGCCCAAGACATGAAACAGCTGCTATGCTACATGAGCAGAATAACCAAACAAGCTCACACCAAGCTTGGTTTTTCTCTCAGTAACAGATGCATGTGCACACACAAACACACAGCACACAAAACGGGCAAACAGATGTAATGCGATCTTACCTGAAACTTCAGTTCAGATAAAGACTTCCCATCATCCAAGCGCCTCCCATTTCCATAAGAATGAGTCATTCCAACCTTCAGGGCAAAAAAACGTCAAAATCAGAAAACAGAATATACTAAAAATATCATGTGCATGCACATTGCACACATATGTGTGTGTGTGTGTATGTGCATGTTAGAGAGAGAGAGAGAAAGGAATACAGGATGAAAATGATTCTGACCTGCGTCACAACAAAGCGACCATGTTTGTCAGGATAGACAAATGCAAACGATAATTTTGCATCCCTTCTCCTGGCAGCAGGAGCAACCTCTTTGACCTAGAACATTTGAAGTTATCAGCCAACTATATAAAGTATACTTGAAAAAACTGATAGTGAACTATAAAATACCAGATCCGTTAGCTCCCGTAGAGTGGCATCTTTCCATGTATAAATCTGAACCTCATCTTTAGGCTCTTTACCTCTTACAGCAAAATCTTCCTTGGTGTGATGGGTTCCAATCTGCATAACCATCACATTTCTGAATCAGAAAAATAATTAGATGAAGATCTAGAAGCATACCCCTTGAACAGGATAGCAGTAGGCCACAGATGAAATTGAAGGCTAATGCTTACCAATAAAATTGAACTAGATTCTTTTCCCCTTTTTTTCTTTTTGTGATCACTATTACTTTGTTATCATATTTACTTTGGCAGACATTGATATTTTAAATTCCATATTTTCTTTTTACTTTTGTTTTAGTATACCAATTTGATTCAGGTTATTTTATTCTTATGAACAACACTTACATTCGGAAACCAGCATCGTTGGAGATCCCTTTACAAAGGCATCACCATTAATGTGTTTAAGATGGTTCCCGTGCTAACTCCTGGAAGCTACCATCATCAGAAAGGAAAAACTCACACATGTTCATGCTTCTTCTAGTAATGAAGGAAAACGACGCTTGCTAGCCAGTTGCATCAGGTGGGCCAACGAGGAACTTATAGGCAAAAGTGTGCAGGGCCTGTACAACTATCTCAGTCGGTGCTAGGTGCTTGATTGTTGATGGACACTTAAAAATCCTCAAAAGGAGGGATCGCAATATTGTGAACTTCTGTATTACAGAAAAGATAGGAGACAGAGCAGCACAGACGCTGCAGAGTGCTCCATGAACTGGATTTTGAAGAACATCTTTATCTAGCCAATCCTGCAGGACCTGGATTTTGGCAGAGAGGGAGTATGGCTTTCTCTCTGCAATTGGATATTCTGTTGCTATGAATCTAAATATTCATCATCTGCTTGCTTCCTTTTATGCCCTTAATTAGTAAAGCATTTAAATAGGCAGAAAGCTTGTTCCCTCGAACAGCCAGAATATTGTAAGCTTTCAAACTAAGACGGTTTCATTATGCATCACTTAATACAAGATAGAAGGGAAAATAGTGATAAATCACCACAGGCAAGAGCCCCACGTTTAGCAATAAGGAATTAAGATTGGTTCAACAAAATCAAATAGCCTGAAAAGAAAGTGAAAAATACAACTAATGCCATTAATTGAACAACCTAACCAGCAAGTAAAAAAAAATAGGAAGTACAAAGTATCATTTCCTGCAAAAAAGCTTATGGGGACTAGTTCTCACAACCACCAGTATAACATAGGGTATAGTGCCAGTCGGTAAATTTGCTCAAATCACCAACTTAATTGAAGGGGCCCAATTTCTTGACATACTTTCAGAACTTTTTCTTTCAAGAAAAGCATAGCAGAAGATAGAAGGTTAGAAGCATAGATTGCATGGCAAGAAAAAGTTAATCCATCATAAAATGTAAAGATAGAAAAAACTAGAAAGCTATCATTATGTTGAAGATGATGACAAGCTAGATTAAACAAGCATACCTTAGTAAAAACTCGAAGAAGAAGAGGACAAGTCTGCAGCAGAAACAAACATGTAAAATAAGTAATTGCACCAGAAAATCAGAAACATAAGCTAAATGATTATGTCATTCAATATTACCATTAACACATTGGAAATGAGACACGAAAACAGCAGATAACCAATGCATGGAATAGACATTTTCTTCACTAACACTAGTGTAACGATCTTAATTACCAAATCGAGTCTGTAGAAGAAAACTACAAATACTGATCATAATAATCAATATCAAATGATTGGTGAACCACAGAAATAATAACCCAAACCAAAAGGTAAATCGGGTCTTGTAGGAACTGGAATAAGTTTCTCGTATAAAACACTAAAGAAGCCCAGACAAAAAGAACACGAAAAAAATGCAGACGAACAAAGGATTGAATAACTAAAAGTCTAAAAGGAGAAGGATCCATCCCAAGCATATATAAAGTGATCCAGGATTGATCCTCAACAAACCAAGTCCAAGGATAGTAAGTAATAATACAAAGGATTCATGTCTAGAAAAAATGGATGAGAACTATAAAGACCAGAGGTTATGGACAAAGTGGCAGTTCAGACAGAATGTCTCCTGTATGTAGGTATCCTAATTATGTATCACGAGGTAAAAGTTTAAACAGGTATATCATACAATCAAAATACTCCCCAAGCAAAATTGGAAATTTTCTTCATGTACAGACAATCTAAATTATGTATAGAGAACTTTAAGGTTTAATGACTTAATCAACAAACAAATATTCTCCGAAACAAGTATGTTACATAATGCACTATTAAATACAACACAATGCCCACACAACTGCCTTTGGTGCTGCATCTAGCTGACTAAATGACTTCCCTACAAGTGGTGGAGCCACATATGGGCATGTACGGGCTGTTGTCCCCCAAGATCCACAAAAATTCTTTATACTCACATTGGTGCCTTCAGTGATTTGCTTATTTACATGCATTTATGCCCCTATAGATATGAGAGCTTTTAAATTAGCGCTCCTCTGCCCAAAATTCCTGGTTCTGCTAGTGCTCCCTACGGTTTGCTATTTTTGAGACGAACATGTTCTTCATATTGCAGCAGACGAGTCGCTAATGGACACCCTTAAAAATAGTTTTCTGGCAAGGTTTATTAACTTTATAGTTTATACAAATATGGAAACAAGAAAGACACCAAGCACGAGCTTTATTGGCTACCATTTGCAAACAAAACCTTACCGAGCTCCTACAATTTATACCGTTGAGAGTCATTAAGAAATAGGCACATATTAGAAGCTGAAGCACAATTTTTAAATAAAAAAAGAAATCTTAACATTCAGTAAATTCTAAAGAAATCCATAAAGAATCATAACTAAAATTTGGAATAACCTAAAATCTAGTCAAGGGGATTGAGAAGGGCACAAGCAAAACATAAGAAAATAACTCTAAAAGCATGTCTAAAAGTTAAAACAATCACCCAAAATTCTCAACACCATTTCCAAACAAATTAAAAAGTCAGAACATTTTTCTCATTAGTTTTTACTTTAATGCTCTTCATACACCTTTCAAAAGCCATCAGCAATCCACTGATTAAGTGCTAAAGCAATAACTTGCCTTGGAGTTTGAAAAGATTACAAAGGTTCAAAAAGAGTTTGCTTAACACCTCAATTCTGTGAAAGGACTTCAGAATAGTCTTATATTGATGATGGTTGGAAATAATCAGGGATTTATATATTCGTTTGACATGCTACCTGGTATCCTAGTTTCTAGCCCTTTTCCTATGAACTGAAGCTGGCTATGAGATGTATCTGAACCTGCTGCATCAGGCACTAGAGTCAAATTTGAGGCGGATAGTTAGAGTTGAATATCAAAGCCAAGTTCAACACTTGGAACTGAAATCTCACACGTGCAGACCCTGTTCCTTTAACAGGTCGGCTGTAACACCCCATGTCTGTGATAAGACTTGAGAACATCCTTACATTGAAATTTTCAGGGATTCACATATCTGTTTCCCAGACTACTGATTATCCTTGTCCATAGCTCTTCTAGATAAGAATGAAATCCAATTACTGATATCTGCTATACTGCGCACTGGCATCAGTTTTGAACTAGGTTTTTATCTCCGTACCAATATATCGAAGCATAGATTGAACAAACAACTATCCAACACTTGAGCAAACAAGTGAAATTTCATTGCCATCGTCATGCTGCATAAGTGAATAAGGAAATCAAAATTCTTTCTCCTCATATACCACTCGACCAATGCTGTAAAACCCCGCACTCTTTCACGCAAAGCCTCATTTTGTTGCCCTACTAACAGTCTCAGAAACAAGGTCACCAGAAAAGAGGAGATTTTTAGCACAAACAAACCCCAAGGGACTGACTAAGCTCATTTTCACTCAAAAACCGTTTTCTCTTCTCTATGCACCCAACAACAAGAAAAAAAGAAACTCGCCCTCCTGGAAAAAAACCACCCTGACGAAAGTCTAGACGCAGTAAATTGCTGTCGCGTTATAGGCAGAAAGAAAGGAGTAGCTTGTTACTGGAGTGTCCGAATGCACCATTCATCCAAAACCCATAAGCTGGTGGAAATAACTTGGATTTCCATCATAGTAAGCAAAACACAAGAAACACGACAAAAGAAGTAGATAGTGTTGAGAGAGACAGAGTACCTTCTCGCGATCGACCGGCTCGAAGCGAGGGCGAGGGGGAGGGCCAGGAAGCCCTCGTTGTTGAGGTGGGGGTGGGAGTGGCCTCCCTCCTCCTGCTCCTCCTCTGCTCTGGCCTTCCGCCATTGCCGCCATTGACCCTTTCAATCCCTTTCTTTGCTTCCCTTCCCTTCCCTTTTCCTCTTCCCCGCTGCAAGACGCACCCAACCCAAGACAAAGGCTCGGTGCCGGCATCTCCTTTTGCCCTTCGTTTGGCTCCCTTTCTTCCCGGGTTTAGATTTACCAAGTCCAGACTGTTAGACCCGATCCGACTTGTTTGATGGAACCATGGGTTCGAAATTTCAAATCCAAGTTCATAATCATACCAATTGTACTCGACCCGTCCTGGTTTGATGGATCCGCGGGTTCGGGTTTTCAAATCCAAGTTCTTGTTTTTAACAAGTGAACCCGACCCGTATTGGGGTTCTAGGATGTAGAGTTTTAAATTACTTACATACAAGCTTGGAGCAATTAGACTTGGTACCGTTGGATCTAAGATACTAAGCTGATATGAGATTTGCATTGAGAAAACTACTATTTAACTAAGTCACATACATAGGTGCAGGTATCGATTTAGATACAGATATGCAAAGATTCCAGCTTGGGCACAACAAGTTTAAACATATAAGTATATAAATGTATATATACAAATTCACAAAAAAAAATCAAAGTAAAAAATAAAATAAAATAAGTAATCTAAATAAAAACAATATAGGTTAATGCCAATAACCTGCAAAAAAAAATAATGGAAATTGAGTTAAATCAAGCTAAATCGAATAAAAATAAGTTGCTCGGATTGGTTAAAGAGTACCCAAGTATGTCCTCGTACCCACTTTACTGCAACATGTCATACCCACTGGCTTTCTATTTTATAGTATAAAAGTACTTTGAACCTAGGAACCTTCTCTTGTAGTTCTCTTGTAGGCTACAGCCGGATTTGAACTTCAATTCATTCAAGAAAATTGATGACATGACAAATGAGTTGATTTGAAAGAATTATATGAAGCCTTAGAGTAAGAAACAAGGATGCAATGGTCAAGAACAATGAAGTGTAAATGCATTTCTCAAATGCCCATGATTTAGTGACTTCATTGACAAGGGCAGGAGAAAAAGAAAACAAAGACCTGTAACTTGTTTGAATCTGACTTGCTTCCCGCCCACCTTACGTTGTCTGTGGAAACTGGAAACCCAATCCCATGCAACCGTGATTAACATTCATGCATTTTTTTCTTCATGATTCCTTTGGTGAGACGTTCAGCGCATTTCTTTCGGCAAAAATTTAGTTTTCTTGTGAGTGGTAAATCTTTTTCATAACATAAAGTGTGAATTAAACCCATGTTTGAATTGAAACTGAGATACTGATACAAATTATTTCCTTTTGAATCAGGTAGATTCATATCTGAAAAATGATGACAATAAGTTGAAAAAAATTGAGATTAGTACAAATTATCTGTTTCGTCACCACTTTGTAGCAAATCGTTAAGTATGAATATGTTAGATACATGTGACTTGGTGAAATAGTAGCTCATGTTAAAGCCTTTTTTTGTCATATGTCAAACAGGGAGGGCTTAATGTAGCTTTATAACCAACCAAAGTCATTTAGGGGGCGTTTGATTGCCCGGTTGAAATCAATTTTTTTCGGAAAAAATGGTACGGGTGGGTGAAATTTCACCCACCCGACTTAAAACGCATCAAACGGGGTGAAATTCACCCCGTTTAACGCAAATAGTGAGCGGGTGGAATTCCACCCGCTCCCTCTCTCCCCCCCCCCCTCCCCGTCGCGTATCCTTTCCTCCCTCTGCCCGCACCTCCTCTTCGCTCGAACAGAAGTCGCGCCGTCGCCTTCTCACCATCGCACAGAGGGATCTCTCACCATCCCCGCTCCGCTGTCGCCACACTGACCGTCACTGCTCCGCCATCACCACACTAACCGTTGCAACTCCGCTCCTCTGCCAGTGATTTTTCTCCCTTTCTCATCCGGCCAGACTCTCGAACCTTCGTCCTTTCTTTTTTCTTCTCTATTTCTCATTTCTATCATGTGTATCAAACATGGTTAAATTTACCAGGTTAAATTCTTCATTGTGCATCAAACATGATTAAAATTACCAGGTTAAATTCTTTTTGTGCATCAAACATGACCTCAAATCGAAAGAGGGTTAAATTTAATCCTGTTTTTTTTTCCAATAAAATTTTACAGGAAAATTTATCACGTTAAATTCTTCCTTATACATCAAACGCACCCTAATTAGGATGCTTTTCCTTGTTGGTGAAATCTATCTCAAGTTTGATTGAATGATTGATTTGAGATAAAACATATTTTCTTATAAATATTGGACGATACATATTTTTTCTACACCACAGTATGCTGGATTATTAAAAATTTAAAAACCTACTGAAATCGTTCTTAAAGTTATTATGAATCGTTGTGCATGATAAATTTAAGACAATACTCATGTGACTGCTGTTTTTCAACAACATATTTTTAATCTTGAGCCATCGAACAATATCGGGCATATGATAGCATAAAACTTCCCCCCATATTTTTTTTTTGAGGAAATTTATACAATCTGACTAAGTTGTCCTAAAACTTGATCAAATAAGTCTTCACATTGGTCCAGGCCAATGTACTATTCTGCTTGTGTGCAAAGAGTTTGTAACCTAGCATGCATTGTGTATATATAGTTACTTCATCCCTTGCCCTAAACTTAAACGAATATGAAATTAACTTTTGAGTTGTATGTGAGTTTTGATTGCCTGTATAAATCCTAAATAGGAAAAGTATGCAACATAGAAGAGCATTTAGACCTCGTTATAAAAGTCATAGTTAGCTTCTCTAGGTTTAACTCATGCATCGCATGAATTTTCTATCCTTTTTCTCCAGCTTCTCTAGGTTTAACTCATGCATCGCATGAATTATGAACTTGCTTGTGCATAATTTAACCGACATGGAAATAACTTTTACGCTCTTCTCATCTGAATCCGTCTGCGGATTAGGCAAGATTCCGTTAGCCGTATAAGAGAAAAAGTTTGAACGTATTTCTGAGTTCTGACGCCATCCGATCCATTGAGGGGTTGACGGCCCCAACCCGAGTCTTCCAGCCCCGTCCTCCGCCCGCCGGCTCCGTAAATTTACCGTCACAATTGGCGTAAAAGCGTACGGCATCGGGGGCAGTCATCGTTTAGAGGGTGGAAAGCGGGATCTGGTGCGAAGCAGGCGCTACACATCGTTGTCCGTGCCGAATTGTCAACTTGGTATGGCGGGGATCTCCACAACGGATACAGAAACCCAAAAAGAAGCCGAGAATTCCTTTCTGCTTTAGCTGTTTTTCGATTTACTGAGGAGTTATTTGAGTGGTAGAAGGATTTGTTTGTTCCCCATCTGCAATGGCTTTTCCTCCTAATTTAGCTCCTGAGATCGGGCCTGATGGGATTGCTAGGGAATCACCTGTCATCGCGTACACAGAAAAGGTGAATCATGTCTTCTATTTATTTACTTTTTTTACTTTTATATGAAGAAGGCGGTGTTTGATTGTTGCTTCTGTGTCCGCTTTAGATTATCTTGGAGGAACAACTTCAAGTGAAGAGGTATGCTCCCTAATGCTTACAGATTTCGTTCATTTCAAAACATTTGGTATTTCAGTTTGATGCTGAATTTGGTCTTAGATGTGCTTTTCAAGATGCCTAGTCTTTGATTTTCTACTACCATCTTTGACATTTTGATTCACTAGCATGAATTTGTTTAGATCTACAGGCAAAAATTGTGTTTTATGAGTATCTTGTTGCTTGCATTTTTTAAGGAATAGACAATGTAGGTCCCGGCCGATTAATCTTATGAGGACATGTATATATGGGAAAAGATGGGCGACGATTTGAATTTCAGGTCAGACCGCAAAATGTGAGCTAGAGTTGTGCGTATCGCGACCTGTTCTGGAAGACATTTTGTTGAAACCGATGCTTAATAATAATATTGTTTGAGGACTTAGATTTACACCCACCATCATCGTTTTAGTCATCCAATGATGGCTAGTATATGTCGAATACTTAGTTTTACATCACCATTATCATCTCATTGAAAGAATGTATTTTCAGTTCCATGGCTGTCAGTTCTATTGTTTCCACGGTGCAGCGCCGTTTTGACTTTGAAGCTCAGATGGAAATGCTAGTGGTGGTGGCTGATGAATAGACATCGTTTAAGCTTATTTGTTAAGAACGAAGGCCTCTTCATCAGTGGCTCGTGGACTTGTTATAAACCAACTAAGCGGAGCTGAAACTTTTATAGTCCAGAAACAAAGCCGGCTTATATTGAAGAAGTTTACTATTGAAAATGATTTTCGAAAATTAATTTAAAATATAATTTCAAATACATCCATCACTTGATGCACCTATTATATGGATGTATAAGCATATAAGATCCAATATAAGTGAATAACTTGACACACACAAGCAGCTAGTATAAAATGTGAACATTAAAGGATGCAGAAAATGCACATTTGTCAATGCCTACGAGTGCCTCCATAGTCCTCTCCGAAATGATACCTTTACAGACTTATTTCCAATATAACTAGACACACACGCAGCTAGTATAAAATGGGAAAATGCACGTTTGCCAATGCCTACGAGTGTCTTTGTAGACCTTCTCAGAAATGATACCCTTATAGACTAATGTAAAGCCAAACAAATTGCTTCTGTTTCAAGAACAAAGGATCGAGTAGGTTGCAAGCGATGTGCATATTATTGTCTAACAAATTTCTTAGTTATGCAGGTTTATTATGGCAGACAACCCACAGCATGTGTTTAGCTTGTTAATACATGTTTAGCTTGTTAATACATTTACAGAAATTCCCAGTTGCATCCATTGACTCTTCTTCACTGACAAAACCCTTAGTAAATAACGAAACAGACTGTAGGTTTTTCTGGTCAAGCTGTCTTCACTACAAAATAATTTTTATTGGTTAACCTCTACATGGGAGTTGAGCTTTCGCGAAGGAAATAAGGTAGTTCTTTAGTGCATTATCTATGTATGTTATTCAAGCTTCTTTCAGTTGCCTAGATCTATTAATCCAATTGGAAAAGGATTTTGATGAAATAAGTTTTTGTTATCTGATTGACAAGGTTTAAACACTACTTTAGCTACTTCATTAGGTTCATGGTTGTTCCATGTCCTGATGTTAGCAATAACTTGAGAGATTTTGTCATGCAAGCTACTGAGCTGGTTCCTGCTGGCCCACTTTTATCCATGTGGGAAGGAAATAAACAGTTCTCCATAACTCCATAGATGCAAGGTTAATCTTGTATTCATCAGGAGGTTCCTTTTAATATATTTTTATTTTGCAATAATTGAAAACTTTATTTTTTTTCTATTTTTTTATTTGGAGATGAGTTGCAGTAGTTTCTGTTTTCTGTAAAGGGGAATGAAAGAGAATGAAATTGGAAGAAAATGATGACTTGCCAAAACCCAAAACCTATCCTTGAGAACTTTAATGATAAATAAGGCTAAAATAACAACAGATAAAAATTTAACTATTGAAGTTTTTTTAAAGTTATCATTGCCCAAGAAGAGAAGATTTAGTCAGTTAGAAATGATCTCAATACCCTTAATTAACGGACCTATATGGGCTGTTCTGAAATGAACAACCCTTGTTCATATTCAATTCATCCAATATACCGTGGACATCACTGCTTGTGAGCATGTTTAGATGAACATGACAAGCCTTTATGAACTGAACTGAGTCAAGCCATAAACTGGCCAATTCATCAACCAGTGGAGGGGCCACCTTGCTGGACTCATGAATATAAAAATGATGTAGCTTGTGCACTGTTTCATGCTCGCCTGCAGTAATACAGCCTCATTGTGGTTAGCAGTTAAATTTGCTTGTTTTTGTATGATCTAAATCCTCTCTTTTGCTTTTCCAAATCCAGTTGGATATTTGTTTTCCTTGTTTAAGGATGTTTTGTCTTTGCATGTCAATCCAACCCCCATAAAGCAGATTGCCTTTTTGGCTGCTTAGTAACATCAATATTACTTCTGGGGGGGGGGGGGGGGGGGGGGGGGGAACAAGTTCTTCATGTGGAGCTAAACATACTCACTTGTGGGTCCGTCTTTGTTCAAAATTTATTTTGCAATTATGGCAATTGGGTAATTATATTAAGGACAGGTCTATGTAAAATGAGTTTTTTGGCTTTATTGATTATTAAGTAATATTATCTTTTGTCTCAGTTAACGATATTTGCATTCAATAGGATGAGCATTGTCTTACTATCTTTCTGACAGACATCCATCCTATGGGTAACCAGATACATTGAAGAAAACTATTCTAAGATTCGTGATGTTGAAAAGGAGCTAGCAAACCTTTCTATGGAGATGAAACTGACAGCTGGCCCAAAGAAGGCAGGTTGATTCATGTGATCTTCCCTGAAGGCTTCTTATCTGTAGTCTTCTGCTTATAAGTAAAGGTGCATCAGCCTGTAGAAATGATTATAATTTTTTCCTTCGTTTTTTGTTTAAATTCAACTCTTAGCTCTTGAACACTTGCGGAAGAAGATTGAATTGTCAACCGAAAGGATAAAAGCTGCAAAGTTGAAGGAGGAGCAAGCACGAAAGGTTCGTTTTAGGTGTGATCTGCCTATGCATAGTTTTTGAGAGAACTAAACACAATCCAGAGAAAAAAATAAACTTCTAGCACCTGGACATTTTTTAAACAATTTTTTGCAGTCAACTATCTATCTTGGTTGTGCTCAGGTTTTGGAAAATTAAATGTGATCCAGATAAAACCAACTTCTAGAAAGATATTTCTGTTGTTCCTAACTTTTTTGTGGTCAACTCTCTTTCAGTCCCGACCATAATTCTGGATGGAGTTTCCATTCAAGAAAACTAAACACAATCCAGATAAAACAAACTTCTAGCAATAAGATTGAAATTTCTTTCTGGATATCTTCCTTAGTGTTTCTTGCTGCCAGCTATCCAGGTTGTGGTCAGGTTATCTGTAGATTAAAATAACTCCAGATAAAGTGAACTTCTACCAACAAGATTTTTTTTCCCTGGAATTCACCAAATGGTTGGAAATGCATCTTGAGTGCCTGCATTGGTATGTTATGGTTAGTCCCAGTTACCTTTTTGAGGAGTTGTTGAAGCCTCCTGTCGTTTGTTACAATGTAAATTTTTTTTTCTAAACTTTTCATGGTCCATTACTATCAGTTTTAATCATAATTCTAGTTCAAGTTTCTATTATTTGGAATGCCAATATACATCATCTGGATATGATCTATGCCGCAGTGCAACTTTGGGGGGCTAATCATTTGAGTGACATTAGTTTTGTGTTTATCCCAAGTCACAAACCATTGTTACAAATATCATTTTCAGATTTTTATCTGTGCGGTTTTTCTTGGGTATTAATCATGAAGTGTGTTTCTTTTCGGAAGATCTCATGAATACTAAGAATTAATAAAAAATGAAAATTCGATATTTTCCAATTTCCTGTATTTTTCTTACAAAACATTGGTAAATTTGAGTAGTTATTAAAACGTGAAGGAACCTCAATATATATATATATATATATTTTTTGGGAAGCAAAAAACATGATATTTTTACATTGGCATTTCTCTCAAAATATTGTTCTTTTTTTGTTTTTATTCAATTTCCCATTTTGTTCACATTTTTCTGTGAAAAATGGTGATATTTGTGACATTGTAAGTTTGTAACAAACCATTGTTTTATTGGTATCTGCACCTTTTACCTTGCTCTTGATATGAAATGGGTAGGTTTGATTATTGCAGACCTAAGATCCGTGGTGATTAGGATCTTGGGTTCTTAGATTCCAAGATTTCAGATTTTGATTTCTGGGAAGGATATTAAACCCTTTGTTTGAAATATGCATGAATTATATCACAAATTTGTAATCCTTGCATTTTAAAGTCCATGGATCTCGAGTCACGGAATCAGCAACCCCTCCCTTTTTTTCTCAGACTTGAGATCCGTGGAGTTGAGTCATATTGAAGATCTTAAATGCATGGTTCTCAAATCCACTCTGCTGGTATCAAGGAATTAAGATGGGCCCTGCCAAAAATCAGACTCTCGTATCTAGCATCCAGGGCTATCAGACACCCCTAAATTCTTTCATCTCCTGATTTTCATAATTTGCTTAATCACTTCCCAGAAATCAATTTTAAATATTTTTCGGGCAGTTCTTTCTCATGGCATGCCAGAACTAAACTGGGGGGATTAGTTTAGCTTTATCATGCATGATGGCGTGCACTGTTATATGACTATAGCTTGTCTAATACTACAGTTGTTTAACAATTAGTTCTCCAGTAATACCTGCATTGTTTTTTGCCATAGTTTGATTACTGTAAAGTTAATTACATTTCAGGTTTGGGAAGCAGCTGCCGAGGCTTTAAAGGATGAAGAAGCAAACAAGGAGAAGCTCTGTAACGACCTCAATCAGCTGGTATTTAATTTATTAAGTATTGCAGATGACATGAGATTGTTTTGCCGGTTGTCTTGATCTACAGTTGTTTCTGTTTATGTAGGTCCAAGAGAGTGCAACAACTCAATTTTCACGACTGGAAGAACTTAAAAGACGACTTGAAGCTTTGAATCCTAATAGAGCTTCTACATGCGATCTTCCTCCTGTTAGTGACTTATTTGACGGATAGTTTGCTAGCAAATTGCATGCACAGACATGCATATACTTAGTCTTTGTGCATATACTTGTCCATATGTGCACATTCCAGTTACATCAACACCTTCAAATATGCTGGTTCTATAACTGAACATGTGCAGAAACATGACTGAAACAGAAAAGCATCTGTGGTGATTCGGTCAGTTTGTGTTTTTTTTCCTTGTGCAGGATGGTAAGCAGGTGCAACAGCAACCCATGGACAATAAACTGGCCTCAAATTCTGCTTCTGCAAATAGTGCCTCACCTGTGCAAGCGACTGGCACAGCAGTTCAGCAGAGCAAAGCTACAACTGGCAATGGAAAGGATGGTGGCAACACGTCGAACGTGGCTACTTCAGAAGTCGATGGCGACATGAAACCGAAAAAGAAGCCTACCAATTTTGGAAGAGGGAGGGGGAATTTGGTGCTACCAAAAGGTAGAGGCACTCCACAGTCTGGCTGGACTGGTGCTGGATTTGAGACGTGAAGCTTTCATGGAGGTCTCGACATACCTTTGGTTGGACAAGACCGTGCTGAGAATGCCCCGAAGCAGTTTGTTCATGGTGCATGTTCTTCCCAACGTGAACAGAACCTACGCGAATTCAGCTAAATCTTTTACCATGTATTCATGTAACATTTTTGGTGTTTCATATCGAAGTTGGATGTAGGTGGTAATTGGAAAATAAGTTGCCTCTTAAAAGCCTGGGACATTGATGATGATATTTCTCACATCTCATTTCTTTTATTTGTTATAGCATGTGATTTTTCTGAATGAACTTGAAATTCTCCTGCCATAGCTATGAAACTGCTCGCTCGGACGAGTCTTGAAACAGTAACTCTAGCAAGTGAAAATAAAATTGCAGAACATAGCCACCGTTGCTTGAATGGATCTATTCAAACCAGGGTTATAGTTATCGGTGCATGTCAGCTTGTATGCAAGTGTTTGAAACTTTGGACAAATTGATACTTTATAAGTGTCTCATGAATCTTTCTTAAAAATTTATAAAACAGTCTACTATTAAGTGAACCTGTCCTAATTTATAGGATAGCTTCACGAAACGCTCACATAGTGGTCCATTTGCCAAACATCATTTACAGGATTCAGGCTGGCCGATATCGATAAAAAAGTAATATAACATTGGTATAAAATTAATTTAAATGTTTAAGCCACCGTTTAAGAGGCCAACAATATGCATCATTTTTCAAGGTTTTCAGTACAAGTCCGCGCGGATCCAATTTCATGGCCTCGCATTTCACATTTTCTTATTTGTTTTGCATTGTCAGGTCATATAAACAAAAGATAAAACTTAATAGAAAGAAAGAAGACATGAAATGAAGATTATAGAAGCACTCTTTTGACTATCTCCTTACCGTACACTTGACTTCTAGGCTCATTCTTTCAAGTAGTTTGGTTGGTTGGATTTAGTTTTTTGACATTATCATTTTTTTTTATGACATATAGTTTCCATGTTGTAGAGATGTTTGAGAATAGAAAAACATTGACATAAATACCTCGAGGGGTGGTAGTATATTAGGCGGTAAGGTGGTCTACCTCATCTAAAGGCTCGTGTTTAAATCTTTGAGGGGTCACTGTCATGTTTCAGTGCACTCTACTTATAGACCATAAAAGGTCACGAAGCATGCTTTGTGAACCTAAGATGGCAGGGCGGGCACAGAGACCTCTCACGTAAACATGTGACGACGATTAAAAATGATTAGCCATCTTACACTAGGCGGAGATTCCGTGGGGCCCAGTGCTGTGCAAATAGTTTGGGCCCGTTCAATTTGGGCCGTTCGGGTCAATTCATGTGGCGGGTTCAGATGCAGGTCTATTGTCCATTTCTTCTATTGTGGACCCCATAAGGGTTATGTTCCAAATTGGAACTGTTTCCCTGTCTTCATCGACACATGTTATTAGTTGAGGTGTCTAAATCACTAAAATATCATTCATAATAAAAATAAGAACTATGTAAGGACAAAAATCAAAAGTGAGAAAAGAAAGGGAAAAAAAAAAAAAAAACTCCTCACAGTGACGTGGTAGCTTGTGCGGACCCGAGGACCCGACGCCCGATTACCTCACAGCTCACCTTTGTAATTTTCGTATGGCTTTTATCCACAATTTTAGTCGATGATTAAATATCGAAAATTTTAATTTTATGTAAAATGAGCCCCCATTGATCATGGTGTCATGTTTTTTCGGAAGTCAGAGCTATTACTTTAACAAAATCTTGGAGTTCATAAAGATTTATATATATATATATATATATATATATATATATATATATATATATATATATATATATATATATATATATATATATATATTCGATGTTTCATGAAATAAGAACTACAACAATATTTATAACAAAATCCGATCTAGTTTAGATTATTATTATTGAACCCCAAACTGAAAGAATTTGACATGGAGATCACTCACCACTTAGAAAGGTGCTCATCATTGGATCCATGTCTGGTTCTTGTTCTGGTTAGATCCATATCCAAAACCCAAATCCAACATAACAAAAATAACTTTTCCCCCATTTTGTTAGAGAATACTATGTATATATGGACGGTGACCTTTAACTCCATTGAGATATTTATGAGAAAGGCGTGACACATTCACGTGAAAACTGCCAACATATCAATTTCATAAGAACCGGATCTAGACAAAATCCCAATGCATCAGAAATATAAATATATATATAAACGATCTTTTTTAATATATATATATATACATATATATATAAACTGTATTTTTTAATAAAAGAGCTACACTGCTCTAGCAATTTCCTGCCGTTGATTCGATCTTATCTCAATCATTAAGTGTGGAAGATGGTAGCAAGATCGGTGAGATATTGATCTTCACTTGGGAATACTTTTGCTTTTTCATTTTGTCGCCTAGTCGGAAAGTTTTTCAAGATTTAGTAGGCAACCTGAAGTTGGGCAACTCCTACCAGTTAAAGTATAAAGGCTCATTCACATTCTATTACTTTTTATTGAATTCTTTGACTTCTTTTCGGGTTAAAGGGAGAAAATCATATTGCTAGAACCGAAGTAGGGATGCTAATGGATCAAATTTAAATCAGATACATTTTTAATTGTATTCAATTTTTTGGATTTAGGTTCACAACCTAAATCCTATTTTGCTATTCATGTCAAAACCCAAATCAGAATTTTGAATCAGATGAATGATGTTTATTTAAAATTAGATCTTATCAGAATCTAAATCTGATAAGATATTTATGTATATCTGAATCACCACATATTTAAGTTCAATTTTATAGTAAGATAAGAATAAAAATAAGTTGAAGAAAAATGTCACTAGGTTCCAGTTTTTGATCTATTTTGGAAAAATGAAAAGGATGGTTTAAAGAATTACACATGAAAACTACCCAACAAACATAGAAGGCAACTTGATGTTACTAAATTTTACAAACTATGGGAAAGCAATAAATGAAGAAAAAGAAGGCAAATTTTTTTTTTTTTTTGGTCTGAAAGCAAGTTAAGCAAACATAATTTCCATAAAGATGAAAGATTTTCATCAACTTGGGTAATTCCTTTTCACTTTCTTAATTTTGAAGCTGGTTTTGTCGCCTAAAACAGCTACAGCGGATCAAGAAAGGAAGCAATGACAGAAAAATTAATTTTATTTCTGATTAACTGCTGCATATTTTTTCTTTTGACTTTTTCAAAAACAATTTTCGGAATAGTGGTTGCAAACTTGCAATTCGTTATATAAAAAGACATGACATGGGAAACCGCTCATCCTCGTCTCTCGCATGCACCCAACCGTTGCAAACAGACTTTACCACTCAAGGGCCCAACTTTTATAAGAAATTCGATAACGCCCACAATCTTTTTTCACGACATCTGCTTGCTTCTATAAAAAAAATATTGACGATGAGATGAATGCCATTCTTTGCATTGGAAAAATATACTTGACGCGTATACTTGACATTATTTTGAGTGTTATATTCAATAAAATCCAAAGGGGAGCGTATCTTTATGTATATGGAAGTATACTATCAGTCATTTAGGGATTAAAAATTATTTGCATGATGCCAATCACAACTTTCTTTGTTGTTTATTCTTCTCAATAAATAAGTAGTTGAAGCAGTCATGTTCATTATTTCTCTGAAATGGTGAATATCACGATCAATACAGGGAACTCTACGAGTATTTCATGAATCTACTTCAAAGATTACGTCAGAATCATGAAACATTAGTTCCAGTCTCCCAAGAATTTGAGCTAGTTTTGGGGCAGATTTATGAACATTCACCTGCTACCGAAATGACTCCTTTAGACGGGTAAAACTTTAAAACAAGTCCTTTGATGCCTGTGATGTTGTAGAAGAAAACTCTGTATGTGATAATTTTGTGAATGTCGCCTCTTTTAAGCAAACTAAAAGTTTTTAAAGATTGAGAAGGTACAACAAAAGGTTGGAGAGGTATACCCAAGGACACCTTATATAGAGAGGTGGGTTCAAGTCTTGATTTTGTATGTAAGCTTTCCAAAAGGAAAAAAACCCAACAGAACAAAGTGGCAATTCCAATGATTCAAACTTGATTTGAAAGCAAGACTTGGCTTTTCATTAGATGGAAGTTCTACAAAAGCATCTTTCTTTGGAAGAAGTATAAGACTTGGAGAAATGAAGAACTCTTTCCTTGGGGAAATAATGAATGACCAAGATACAAAGATTGTTGCTCCTTATAGTTTTAGGAAGACATGGGTGAGCAGATTTTAACCAGCACCAGTAAGAGAGTTAAAGAGATAGCAGGAAGATTTTATGAATTTGTTTGTGAGCAATAAGTGTTTCATGAATCTTTCTTAATTATATGTTAAATTCATGGGAAACTCACAGAATGTTGTTACTACCAAATAACCCCTTTAATATTAGGAGTGCGTACAATATACAATCAGATAGGTACCACCCCTGGAAGATGAAGTAACTATATTCATGAACTTTGTCTTAATTTTTTTTTTTGCCTTTTAATAGCCTTTGGACACCTTCTTTAATTTGTTATAATGAAAAAGAAGAGGCCTCTTTAGGTGTTGATGATGTTGTAGAAATGCATGGTAGATAAATCTTAAGAAGGTGTTTGATAAGAAAAACAATCACTAACTGCCCTAGAAACTCTAATCCTAGGGCCTTGTTAGCCTGCTAATATGATGCATGGCCAATATGGCCTTATATTTTCTTGTCTTAAAAACTAATTTAAAATATCTTTTAAAAAGTCTTAAAACAAGAAATAGGACGACACTTCATTGTAAGAGGGGTTTAAAGGAAGAGGCTTCAAAAATGGGTCTGATTTGGGATTATTCAATAGCAATAGGGGCAAGTGCTGTTATTTTTGATATTTTTTTTGGAATATTTTTAATTTTTTGAGTTTATATATAATTAAATTTTGGAAAGGACATGCTAATCCAATTTTAGATGTTTACAAGATTGCCCCTGGGGGGGAATATGCCGCAGGCCCGCAACAAGGTGACCGTGACTCCGTGCGGTGCTGCGCAGCGGACAACTCCATTGGGTGGCCCGCGTCCCATTCAGCCGCGAGATCACGTTCTATCGTTCCTCGGTGGACGTTAACACTCTTCTTCTCCGAGCTCACATCCCTCTCCCAGAGAGAAGTGCGAGAGAGAAAATATGGCTGCGATGATGAGAGCGGAAGGGTTGATCTTCTCGTCTTCCTCATCTTCATCCTCAGCTCCGGTGTGGAGACTATCCACGACTGTCGGCCATTACAACCCTTCTTCCTCAATCAAG
The DNA here is from genome assembly GCA_011799765.1 of Nymphaea thermarum. Classification (NCBI taxonomy): domain Eukaryota; kingdom Viridiplantae; phylum Streptophyta; class Magnoliopsida; order Nymphaeales; family Nymphaeaceae; genus Nymphaea; species Nymphaea thermarum. The sequence continues at coordinate 16,456 of JAANDH010000092.1, read as the reverse complement.
ACGCTCCCATTCCCGCCTTCTGTCATCCCGACGACTGCCCTTGTCTCTTCGATCCCTCGGAGGCCCGTTTCTATGCTGAGAATTTCGGCGACGTCTTCGTCGTCCTCGTCATCAGCGTCGTCCACCATTGTCAACCTGGAAGGAAAGCTCCAGGTCCCACCTCTCTCTCACAGATACATAGACCCATGGACATGCATAGAGTTGAATATTCCACAACTCTCTGAAGGAATGGAAGAACTATTTTTTTTTGTGGGATCTTTCTGATTTGACACAATATTTTTTACAAGCTTGTCGGTCTTTTGTGCAGGTGAAATCGGTGCCCACGAAGCCCGTAGAAGGCCAAAAGACCGGAACCAGCGGTCTGCGAAAGAAGGTTTTAACTCGTTATGCTCGATTCTGATCCCTATATGCGGAACTGGCGTTCCCTTGAACTGGGTACTTTCTTTTCGACGTCTGTTGCAGGTTAAAGTTTTTGTTCAAGACAATTACCTAGCTAATTGGATCCAGGTACTCGTTTATTTGGTTTCTGTCATTCCATGAATTTGTGAAGACTGAAGGGTGTTATGGCTTGTGAATGGTATGTATTGTGGAGTTTACTTATTCTTGGTCACGTATTGATCATGCAGGCATTGTTTAACTCCCTGCCGCCAGAGGATTATAAAGATGGAGTGTTGGTCTTAGGTGGCGATGGCCGTTATTTCAATGAAGAGGCTGCACAGGTCTAATTACAGTAGCAGATGTGATTATTTCATCCTTGTTTTACCCTTAAGAAGAAACCCTTTGTGCTACTCCTTATGTTGAACAAGTTGGTGAATTACTACGTGCAGATAATAATCAAAATTGCAGCAGGAAATGGTGTTGGAAAAATTTTGGTTGGCAGGTAAACCAGCCAATTACTGCTTCCGTGGATGTGTTTAAGCAATGCTGTATCGTCACAAGGAACTAACATTGAAGCCCTTTGTGTTTTGCCTTTAGTGTATTATTCGGCCCTATAGAAGCTTAGAGCTATATATTCGTACGTTTCCTTTTGTTTGATCGCAACACTTCGTAATTCTTGCGATCAAAGACTTTATCGTGTGGGCTGTTATTCTGCATTGGTTAAAATTGCTAGTGCAACGAACTTTCATGCAAAGTTTACTTGACGGTCCAAAATGATGGTGCTCCCTTCAACTTCTTGGAGTCTTGGGATCCTGATTGCATGTCGTGATTTCCCAATTTTTTTTTTCTTTCTAAACATTGTAAAGCTACAGCTTGAAAGTTGTCACTCAGTAGCATTTTCTTTTAGGTTAATGGAAATTCTTGTAAAAGTTGTGAATAACAGTATATTCACTAGGTTATTTTTTTATTTTTTATTTTGCTGTGCTTTTTGTGTCTTTTAGTCTAAAGATATGATGCTCAGGATTTCTGTACCTTATACAGAAATGTGCAAGATTACTGATGCTCACTCAAGAGTGATTTGACTTGGAGTATAAAATTCGTCTTCCACAAAAAACAAAAACAACCAAACAGGGTGGGGAAACTGTTAGGCTATTGGTATTCATTTACTAGCTTGTAGAATGCAATCTGATCACTATGATTAAAGGTCATGCTTCAAAGTCAGAAAAAGGTTCTGATGGTGGGTAGCTGAGGCATCAATTTGGCAATGACACCCACATGTGAAAATTTACATATAGAAAATAACATTCAAGTAATGCACACTTCATGTAAGATGGCACCAATGATTGACTGATGATGGGAAAAATTGAATTAGCATGAGTTTCTTGAACAATTATAGGCTGCATGAAAATATGGTGGTGCTAGATTTTCTCTCTGACTAAACCAGGTGTGCTTTGCAATGTAAATCTGTTTTTAATGCAAGCATGAGCATTTCCGATTAAGTTTTTGTCGCGTAACTTATAATTGGTTGCTTTATGAACTGATCCTAGGCCCCTAGCAAACATAGAACAATGTTAAGCTTCTGTCTGTCTGCATATAGTTGGAGATAAGCTCCAAGACAGTAAGGATATGCACTGCTGATTGAGGAAAATATCTTTGTTTGAATAAATTGACCAGAATGCATAAGCTTACATTAATCAGAATGCTTCAGTTTTATTAGACAACAAAAAAATAGCATTTCTTGTATATTCACCATGCCTTGCTATAATCTGATACCTATGGGTGTTTTATGCCTGTGCATCCCATTCCTCATCTGAATATATGGAAGAAGTCTTTGTTGGAGTACTTAAGAAGTACGTTCCTTTTTTTCCAGTGAATCTGGTGGAATTTCTTCTTAAGACTACCTTCTTGGAAACACGTAGTGAGGACATGACAAAATGCTTTCAATGTTACCTTAAAATTTCTCAATGTTTTTTAATCTTCTGCAATGTTTGTCCTTTTTTTCAAGATCAAATTATTTGGTCGATACACTTGTATTGTCTGCATGTTTTGCATGCTCACTTCTGACTTCTAAGCTCATGTCAATTTCCATTCAAAGGTTTCTTGTTATTTGGTTTTCAAATTCGGTTCTTTGGTTTCTTAGTATTTATTTTATGTTCCATAAGCTTCTTGACATGGACAACATGGAATATGAGAAACTATTGTCTAGTGGTGTGAGAGAGCAGTAAGCTCAATCTGTATATACACATGATGCAGGGATGGTATTATGTCAACTCCAGCTGTTTCTGCTGTCATACGAGAGCAGAAGGTGTGTCTCTGCTTTACCCTCTCAGTGCTGGAGTAAGGATGCATGTTTTTTGCTATTTTAGAATCACACAGGCTTGACTGAAACTGCTGTATTATTTTGTGCAATGCTTTTTGATAGGCCAATGGAGGCTTTATAATGAGTGCCAGTCACAATCCTGGTGGTCCTGAAAATGATTGGGGCATCAAGGTAAGCATGTACTAGGTCTCCTACTCTGTACCGTGTCAAATGTGTGTGTCTGTGTGGCACAAAGATGAATTATTATTGTAGCAAACATGAAAATGTTGTTTAGTGGCTTCTACTGGAAAAACAGCTACATTGCAAATTAACATAGCTAAATTGAAAGCAGGTCTAAGAAAAAAATGATGCTGTAGTCAAAGAAAACAAATTAATGAATCAACAAATTGTCAGTACATTCCGTCTGTTGGTAAATCAACACCTGATCGGCATCTATGGCAACCCATGCATCAGATGTACATGAACAGTCTGCTAAATTAGCTAAATGATTTGATACACTCTAATGTCTTTTCCTATTTGTGATGCCTGAATTACATTGTCAAAGTTCTGAGTGAAATCTGATCCTGAAATAAGAACACATTAATTCTGAGAAAATTTTACTTTTTCTGTTTAGCCTTTTCAGACTTGCAGATTTGGCTGGATATTTATGGGGTTTTGCAATTTATTGCTGCACTATGTTCAGTTGATCCATGTCTCATCCATTTGCAGCCCTACCTTCTCTAAATGATCACCATGCTTAAGAGAACCACACATTGTCTGGCTATGATTTAACCTTCTTGTTAGTTAGCCTATATATGTCTGTGTTTGTACGTATAACTGTTCTGACTGAACTTTGTAACTAGATTGTTGAAGTCCATAATATCAATCTTGACCATATTGTGTTATCTTGTATATTTTCAGTTCAATTACAGCAGTGGGCAGCCTGCACCTGAGACTATCACTGACAAAATATATGGAAACACACTCTCGGTACTTGCCTTATCTTCTTATTATTTGTGACAAAAAAGTTGGATGTTCTGGACCCATACTACATGTCCACAACAACTCTTCTAACATAAACTTAAGCAGTTAAGTAGTTAATCATAGGGTACATAATGTTGTGGATTTTCTGTTGTGACTATGCATCAACATAAAGCCATACATTCAGAAGAAAGATGAGGATTGGAAAAAAGTAGAGTAGACTTGAAAACACATGATTGAACACAGGAAAACACATAGAAAAACACATTTTGCTCATACAGTTATTTGAAGTCTTTATGATATTCCCAATTCTGTGGATAGACCTTAGCATGCATCTGCGGCCAAAAGCCACCATGTTAGGTTTATGGGATACTTATTCAGGTCAGACGGTATGAAATATCGATATAATTTTTATGTATTTAATGACAGCTTTATTTTGTCTTTATATTTATCCTAAGAAAGTCAAAATGGCAGATTTCTGAGATAAAAATGGCAGAAATTCCAGATGTCAATCTGTCTCAACTTGGTGTTTCAAAATATGGGAGCTTTTCTGTTGAAGTGGTTGATCCTGTTTCTGACTACCTGAATCTGATGGAGGTAAGCCGTTGGGCAACTCTGTGCATGTGCTTGTATGTTCATGCATGTTATGACATTTGCTTGTCGCAGATTTCATTCTTGGGTTTTTATTGGCAAAGTTTTTCTCAGTTATTAAACATGAAGTTTGGTTTTCTCGGGAAGATCTTGGGAATTCAAAAAATTTAAAAACATAAAACTAATAGAAAAATTATGAAAATTTGAGTTATACTTTCTTTCAGAAACAATAATCAAAACCAAAATCAAAAGCAACATAAAGAAATATAAAATATGTTAATTTTTTTTGAAAAGGGACAAAACACAATGTTTTTGGTTTGATAATTTTTTTCTAAATAAATTTTCCATTTTCTTCATTTTTCCTTGTTTTCTTCCTTTTTCTTTTTATTAAAAAAATGCACTCAATGTTCCTGTATTCTATCACATGACTTATAATTAGTTTCCTGTCATATATCTATGCAGAGAGTCTTTGACTTTCAACTTATCAAAAGTTTGCTGACTCGACCAGATTTCAGGTACAATTTACAAAGGATCTACTTTTAAGCATATATTTCTCTTTCATTTTTAGCCTGACATATCATAGAAGAAAAGTCACCTTTCAGATCTACAAATTTGAATATTGCAATGAAATGCTTTATGGCATATCATGTACTTTCTGGTAAAATACTTGGCAACATGAACAAAACAAAGCAGAAGGAAGTTTTTAATTCCTTCAACAAGTTAGCTCTCATAGTTAATGATATGTGTTGTTTCTGAGTCCTGCGTTTTCACTCACTCATTCACTCTCTATCGCTCTCATGCATGCACCTCTTTATTTGTTTTTATTTTTCTGGCCTTTTGTCAAATCTTGAAACCTATAACAAACATAATGTATCCATGAATGCTAAAAAGATCATAACTCATATAGCAACGTCAGCACTGAGCAGAAATTGTTGTTGCAATCCTACATTCTCTTTGCTTTGCATGCACTTCACACAAAATTGTATTGGTTCATCAGTCTTCGTGGTCTACTGACTCCATAATAAGTTAGTTTCCTGTTGATGTCTGAACAATCTGGTATTGGCAAGGGGGTTTAGGAATTTGTGGCATTTAATACACATATGGTCCAGAGAATGTTGTTACAATTTATTTCATTTTGCCTACATGGAGGCTTTAAGTAATTCCGCTGCCTTCTGGCTGAAAACTGGTTAATCTTGTGGAACCATATGATTCCATCAGTGCTGGAATTTTTACCACAACTTTGCTGGTATTGATAAGGTTAATGGCATGTATGCTAAGAGAGGTGAAAATGATATTAATGCACATGCGAGCTGAAAACAACTTGTGCCAGGACATTGTGAACAGATGGTGCAGTTATATATATTGATACTATCTCACAACCAGTGCAAGATCCTCAAATGGTTGTACTAATGCCGAGTTAAATGATTAGCCAATAATCTATACCCCAAAATATTAAAGCAAACCCAGTATATAGATGTCTGTGACTGTCAACACACCTGAGTTTTTGAAAATGCATAAGCACCTATGTCAGCACTTGCACCCAATCCATGTTATATGATACAGGCTTACATCTCTGCAAACTTACAGGAATGCCCTTGGAAGGTGTTCTTCTGTGCAGTGTTATGTATGACCTTTCATTCCTCTGTTACTTAAACTAAAAACAGTCAAACACAGCCTAGGCTCTTGCTGCATAGATGAAAAACTTTTATTTGGAATTTCTGCCATACGCCTAGTCATTGGGAAACGTGCCTTTTTTTGAACTTGTATGTATAGGTTATTTTAGAACGTGGAATGTCTTAATGATACTTGATATAATATATAAACTGGAAAGGAAGTCCAATAATATGCCCAAAATATCTGGGAAATATCACTATGTGGTTTAAAAGTAACATCTTGATATTATCGTGATATCCATCGAAGGTTTTTTTGGTTATAATATGTATTTTCCTTCCTTGGATTATTTATATTTAAAATCTTATGTATTCTTCTAAAAACGTTTTGATTGTTACTTTAAACTTTAAGAGAATGGTACCAAGTCTTTAGAAATTTTCGAAATTTTTCCAAGAGTAATCATTTGTGAAAGAGGCTATTACTAAGAAAGTGTACAGAAAGAAATTGTATAGTCTGCATGAAACTGGATCAACATAAACTTGATTCCGTCCTCAAAATAGTCAGCATGTTGTTCTTTTTGAGTATTCTTTTTCCCCAACATTTGTGATAACAATTATCTTTATTAATCTGAATGATTTTCATGAGACAACTATTTTTTGTGAGAGTGGCATTACACTAAAAAATGTTTTTTTGATTTATGTTCGTCTACTAAGGTCTTGCTACATATGCAATCTCATTGTGGGCCAATTTTCAGGTTCGTATTTGATGCAATGCATGCAGTAACTGGTGCTTATGCAAAACCTATCTTTGTGGAGAGGCTGGGTGCAGACGGGGTATGTTTTCCAGACCACCTACTTAACATATTCAACTAATATTGAGCCAGTGTGAGACATGACTGATCAAAGTGGAAAGGCAAATTGGCAGAGTTCCATTGCAAATGGAGTACCATTGAAAGATTTTGGCCAGGGCCATCCAGATCCCAATCTTACGTAAGATACAAAACCATTAAACGGGAATTGATTCTTTCCTATAAATTCTAATAGTTCTCCTGTTTCAGGTATGCAAAGCAATTAGTCGGAATAATGTACGGAGAAAATGCACCTGATTTTGGTGCAGCAAGTGATGGTAAGAATGAAAATCATTTCCTGCGTTGATGAACTAAATGATGCATCATAAGTTCTATGTTTCACCATGATGATGAAGGATACTCGTAGATCTGATGGGCTGTCATCAAATTGTGGGCTACGACTAAAGGAACATCATGCAATATAATATCTTTGTTTATAGGCTTCTGTCTTTATTCTTTACTTGAAGAGTTCTAGTAATGCACAGATGGCATTTAGAGCTTCATGTTTTCTTCTGGTTAGATTGAGCTGGAACATATATATACTCTTCCTTTGCTACCACAAAGCATTTGTTACAACTTACAAATATGGTTTTTTCTTTTCTAAAAAAGAAATGTTAATGTTGAAAAAGAAAAATGCGAAAAACTGTGAAATAGCTGACAATAAATCTAGCGCATTGTTGTTGTATTCTTTTTTGCATTTTTCTCTGTTGTTTTCCCCTTTTTTGCTTTTCTCTTTTTAAATATCATCATGCATTAAACCTTAAATTAAGCTAAATTATTTGTTGTCATGTTTATCATCTTTAAAACATTATTTTTATCATCTTATCTACTATCTAGTTATTTTTTATTTATTCTTTTTAGTTTCTCATTTATTTTATTTTTTCCTAATTTCTTTTTTTTTTTCATTTAAAAGATTTTCCTGAGAAAACAAGTTTGCAGAAAAATCCCGAGAAAAAAACATCACCATTAAAAACCTAAGAATGATATTTGTGACAATGCTACAAAGTTATCTTGGCATGTTTGGTACTTCAGCTGGCAATTCTTAATGAGCTTATCCGTGGGATATGTTTAGCTGTTACTCTGACAATAGATTTCATTAAGCATAAAATGTGGGTGTACCCTACAATTACATATTTTTTTGGGCTTTGACATTGCTTGAATGAGATACTTTCCTTTTACCCAGTTAACCCCATGATAAAGCATCTCTTCACTGTTCCTTTTTGATGATGTGGGAGCATCTAGCTTTTCTGAATGTAAAACCAGATGAACCAAGGAGTCCATATTTGCCATGCCTTGTTTTGAATGCCTCTCGGTGTAAAGAACTGAGGTGTCCTTTTCTTGAACATAAGGAATGTCTCCCAATCTTTGGTATTCATGGAAAATGCATCCCCCTGGTATTGAATTTCGACTTCCTTTAACTTGGAGGTTTAAGCCAACCCACCTAGTTAGGAGCTCTCGTGGTCTTTGCTCAACCAATTGGTTCTATGATAAGCCAATCATGTGGGCCTAGATGGTTCCCCATGGGACCATTAAGCCTCAACATGAATATGGGCCTAGATGGTTCCCCGCGGGACCATTAAGCCTCAACATGGATGTGGGCCTAGATGGTTCCCTGTGGGACCATTAAGCCTCAACATGGATGTGGGCCATCATGTTATTAATTTACCAAGAAGTGAGCTCCTGGTAGACTAAAGTTTTCTCTACCTGCTAGATTTTCATTAGAAATCTACCTCAAGTTTCCCGGGAAGTTTCTTACTTAAGTGGCATCTTCTCTTTGCTTTAGGTGATGGTGACCGAAACATGATTCTTGGCCGAAGATTTTTTGTTACTCCTTCAGACTCGGTGGCAATTATTGCAGCCAATGCACAAGCAGCAATTCCCTACTTTGCAGATGGAGTGAAGGTTCAAATATTACACAGCTTTTGAGCATGGTTTTTGACATTGCAATCCAGGGAGTTCTTTCGTATCTTATGCTGTCATTCCCTCTTAGGGTCTAGCAAGGTCAATGCCAACAAGTGGAGCACTTGATCGTGTTGCTGAAAAGTTAAACTTACCCTTTTTTGAGGTTTGTTTTGGTGATGTTACTGGCAATTTATTTGTTGCAAGTAGCACAGCGCTCTAACTGTTTCCACTGAAATGCAGGTACCAACTGGCTGGAAATTTTTTGGGAACCTAATGGATGCAGGAAAACTATCTATATGTGGGGAAGAGAGCTTTGGAACTGGTTCAGACCACATTCGTGAAAAAGATGGAATATGGTACTGTTCATAGTTGAAAAATTGGTCATTATTTTTGTTAAAGAGTGGGACCAATGCCAATATGTTGATTAGTTATCTTAATCATTCAAAATAGAAAATAGAAAATCTTTAGCATTGGAGCAACGTCACTTCATTATGGTTTCAATTGGGATGCAATGGAAAGAATAGCCTGTTCCCCCTAACCTGTCAAGGTCATTTTTTCCCTTCTTTCCATAACACTTTAAAATGTTGGAATTGTAAAAAGCAAATTTCAGGTGAAATTATAGGTTCAATGAAATTATATATCAGAATCAGGAAAGAACCTCTAGCCTGTTGTTCTCCTTCGATAGCACATAATTCTGTTTTTGGATCTCTGTAATTGTTGTTTCTACATAGGCTCGCATGGGGTTCATTTACTGTGACCTGCAACTTAGGATGGTCATTGTCCACAAATTCCTAGTAAAATATGTATCTTAAACTTCCTGCTTCTGCTGCTAAATTGCATTATACTTTGAAATTCAAATTATCCTATTGTGTGACAGGGCTGTCTTGGCTTGGCTTTCCATCATTGCATACCGTAACAAAGATAACAAGGTTGGGGAGAAATTGATTTCTGTTGAAGATGTTGTCAAGGAGCATTGGGCAACTTATGGGAGGAACTTCTTTTCTAGATACGATTATGAGGTAAAATATCACAACTTCAGTACAGAACTTTGTGTAGAAAGCTAAAGGATGAAAATAGCATTGATAGCATTGATTATTTCAAGGAATGTGAATCTGAAGGAGCAAATAAAATGGTAGAGCATCTGCGCGACATAATATCTAAGAGCAAGGCAGGAGACAAATATGGTATTTTCCTGTTCATGTGTGTTATGATCCATTCGACATCTTGAGTTGATTTGATGTAAAATTATTTCTTTTTTAATAGGGAGCTACACACTACAGTTTGCTGATGATTTCGATTATACAGATCCTGTGAGTTGACTAAGTTTACTGGCTTTCATTCTTGCCATCATTGAGTTTGCTCCAGAATGCCTTTTGCATGCTCTTGTACGATATGTTTTCATGCTCTTATGTACTTGAAAAACACCAGGTGGATGGCAGTGTAGCATCAAAGCAAGGTGTACGTTTTGTCTTTACTGATGGATCAAGGCTTATATTCCGATTATCTGTATGTCTTCTAATCCACCTTGTGATCATTTTTGACATTTTTTTCTTATTCAAAAGTTAATGTGCTTTGTTTTTCCTATGTTTCAGGGAACGGGTTCAGCTGGTGCCACTATTCGGATTTATATCGAACAATATGAGCCAGATATAAGCAAGCATGAAATGGATGCTCAAGTAGCACTGAAGCCTTTAATAGGTTAGCAGTCTGTTGTCCAAGTGACCTTATTATATCTATTTGATCATAGATAATCCTTGAATGTGCCTGACAATGCATCTTCTAATTGAATTTCATCATAAAGTAGATAGCTAAGATGCCAATTTGCCTGAAGTATGAATGATTTGACGGCATCATAAAGTAGATAGCTAAGATGCCAATGATTTGCTGTTTATTGTCCATGTAGGATCATGTGTATCTTTAGGGTCACCGTTCACGATTTCCACTTCTTTCTGTTCGTTTGTTTTTTGCTGAGCTTTTGTTTCATGTGTTATTCTGTGGTTCTGAAATGACTCTTGTGCATTCAGACATTGCCTTGTCAATCTCAAAGCTGAAGGAATTCACAGGACGGGAGAAGCCTACAGTCATCACTTAGAAGGCTTTTATTCCTTTTCTCTTTTTTGGGTCGAGCAAAACTTTACATACTCCGAGGAAAGTTCTCTATATTATTCTTTCAAAAACTGTCTCCCTCTCTCTCTCTACAGCAGCGTGAAATTGGTCGATTCATGCGTGCAAATAGTTGAGAAGAAATAACTTGTAACGACTCCACTTAATGGAGTTCAGTCCCTCTACTCGAAACACTGTACACTGTACAAAAATAAGTTCAGAGCACTATCCAGAATCATGGCAGAAGCAGACGGTGTTCAAATCATGGAATAAGTAGACATTATTTTGCAGACCTGAATCGTTCACCTTCTCCAATATGGTTTTTTTGGCTGGGATCTGCGCTACAGTGGCTGCATGAGGGAAATCATTGCAAACGTTGCTCCTGAATCCATGGCCCCAACATGAACAGCTCTTGAGATTCTTCCTCAACTTTTGCTATCAAGAAGCTCTTGGCGTAGATCCCAAAACATGAAGACCATACATACCACGCATTCTACTCCTAACCGAGAGTATTTCGATGGTCTCTGACAAATCTCCTGCGGGTGTCTGTTCGTGAAGGCCAGCTGAATATGCCACCATTCTGAATTGCTAAATCTTCTCGATGGTAATATGAAACAGTTGCAGCTAGCATATTTTCAACCATTCGTATTGGAATCTACTGCAAGGCTGCGGACGAACTACATGCCGCTGGCATCCTTGCACTATGAGTGGGTCAGTCGTTAGCTTCCTTTGTACCCCACCGCAATCTCCAGTTGAAACAGAGCCAATGGCCACCTGAGTTCCTGTGTTAGAACTTCCATGTCAATGATAAATGGGGTAGCGGGAAGGCGTTCGGCCTGCCTCTTCCGTCCTTTCAAACACCATTTACAGGCATGAAGAACGCCATGAAAATGCATCCTGATATATGTGCGTGTGTGTGAGAGAGAGAGAGAGAGAGAGAGAGAGAGTTTATAGCCGTATGTTCTTCATTTCATAAATCTCCACAACTAAATCCAGCCAGAGTTTTTTTTACTCTAGACGTGTTCAAACCATTTGGGTTCCAGCATCAATTTTAATGAATAAGACCATGAAAATTTGCCCTTGAATCTCCATGGTTTAAGTTGATTGAGATAGTCAGATTTGCATTTATCAACTTCTGAATGGTGGTTTCTTTTGCTAGAATATGTTCTTTTTTACTGAACAAAATTGGATATTTTGTGTGCAACATTTGCGGAAACATGTGAACAAATGTGCATGTAATAGAGCCACACTTGAGTAATGAAAGTTTTCATTTAACAACCCAAGGTGCCATTTTTGTTTTCAAATAACCTCTTTTCAATCTGCTAAAAATAACCGTCTCCTTATTTGGATTAACAAGAAACAACGATAGAAAATGTTCTTAATCATCCCTTAGACACCCCCACTTTTTTTTTTTAAATTATTTACTTACGGAAAACTATCTTTAGCATAAAACCTTGAGGTTGTGCCCTTATGCCCCCAAAGTTCTGGCTTGCTTCGGGGTTTGAGGAACTTATGATACATCATTCAACTCGAGTCTCATGCTTGCTGCAAAAGTTACGTCGGAACGTGACAATGATCTTAGAATTCAAATTTTGAACCCCTTAAATGTGATCCACCTTGCCCCTTGATGCTGCTATATCTCTTCAAGCTTGGATCTTATATAAAAGTAATTAAAACAATAAAGGTGGGTTCTCTTTGATTGGACCTTACATGCATGTAATCAAATTTGTGTTAGGTTTTGTTTCTCGTCCTATTGTCTTGCTTAGGTAGATAGTTGATTATTTAAAGAAAAGCAAAATTAAATTTAGTGTTAAAGGGTCCAAATGAACTGGGATATTGTCTTATCTGTCACTTTTCACTAACTCTCTTGCGGATTTTTCAAACATGTTTGGATGAAAAGGACTTCAAAAGGAAAAGATGGTCAAAGCTGCATCCATCAATGTGGACTTTGAAAAGTAAAGGACAGTTACTGGGGCGGAGACTGAAACTTTTCGTCAAGTGGGGCTCATCCAAAAAATTTGGAGACATAATAAAATGATTAAGGGGCATAAGCCAAATAATTAAGGGACACATAGTGTATAAATAAATGAATTATTGGAAACATTAAAATGAAGATAATTAACATTTGTGGGACATGTGGTACTAGGGCTGCACAAGGGCAGAGTCGCGCTTGAGCTCGACTTGTCTTAGAAAACTTGAACCCGTCATGAAACTACATTCTCTGATAACTTATATTATGATGGAGCTGAACCCAGGTCTACTAACATGCCTTTTTAGAGTCACCCAGACATCTAATTTACACTGTCTGATTCAACATAATGAACGGTTAAAAAAAAGTGATGGGTATTTTTATCATCTAATATTAGTTTACATATGTTTTTTTTTTTTGTTTTTCTCTCAATTATCTATATGCATTAGATGGACTGCCTTGGTTACATGGTTGGATGACTATATATATATATATATATATATATATATATATATATATATATATATATATATATATATATATATATATATATATATATATATATATATATATATATATATATATATATATATATATATATATATATATATATATATATATATNAAGTAATGGTCTACAGTCCATTTAAACGGCTTATGAATCAGTCCTTCCTGTATGGTCAACCTCTATACATGAAAATGGTAATGCATATAAAAGCTTAACATATGACCAAATTACTCTGAATGATAAAATTTTGTCTTACCAAGATCTTTCCTTGTAAATCTAGATAGAGAAAGAGTATGTACACAATGATAAAGGACTTTCTTTTTATTTTTTTTATTTTCATATTATCCTTAAGGGTGGGCATTTTTTTAGTTTGCTGCCATTAGAAGCTCCACTATAAGGCTTTTGTTTTTAATGTATGAGAGAAAAAAAGTCAACTTTTAAAGAGAAAAAGCCCTAGCACAACTAGGTGGCAAGACGATTCGCAAACAAGATGTCCGAGGTTTCAATACTGTAGTCGTTATCACGCTCTGGTAATAAACACGACACCAAAGTTGAAGGATATACCATAGGTTGGCTCAATTTTAAAAAACCATAGAGAACCTTAGCTAAACATTTTTTTTAAATGAAAGTCCTAAGTTGACACGGTTTCTCCTAAGTAATTTTAAATATATATATATATGGGAGAGAGAGAGAGGGAGAGAGAGAGAGAACGTCAACTGTTTATTTGTGTGGTTCGGTTTTCTCGGTTGACCACCGTGCATCATATTAATCCGGTGTTGCATGTGACTAAAAAAAGGGGGGTTTGGTACGTCAGCCATGGTAGCGTCACAGCCATGGCATCATAAAAATTAAAACGCATACAGAAAAAATGATGAATAGCATGTGGAACACGCTACAGTCCTCTATAACGGTACTTGAATGATGTTTGAAGCCGCCATTAATCAATTTGCACCTTCATGGTGCCTTGCAGAACGCCGGCGTGCGACCTTTGACGACCACTCTTTCATCTCTGCTCATGCCCCCTTGAATCTCTTGAGAGAAGATCGAAGTGAAGACGAAGATCACTGCGTTGCTTGTTTGACCATCTCTCTCTCTTTTCCCTCTCCCTCTCTAAACAGCCGTGAGGGAGGTGGTTTCTTAGTGCAAGCAGCAAGGCCACTGTGCCATCGTCACAGTTGATCATTCTTCTTTGGCGGGTCCAAACTTTTCATAATGACAACTTAGATTTTATTGATTACTGTGAATATATCTTGGGGTTAAGTCAAATAACAAGGGACATGCTACAATTTGCTTGACCAATATTTCCCATTTCTTTTCTTTCTGCATGCCCTTGAACTATTACAGAAACAACATAAACAAATCATACATGAATCTAGCTAAAAGAATTGGCAGATTTTTTATTGGTATACAACTCTGTGGTTCAGTAAACTTCTATTGCTCTTGAATCTTGAATTCTGCAATCTACAGAGAGAATTGGATGCTCTCTTTTGGAACGCTGCCATGATCACCAACTTTGCAGGATATCTGCTGCCCATTCGGCGACCATGCTGTTGTCACCAAAGTTAGAGACGGATTCCAAATAGAAAGGTTGCTGTTGTTGTGGTTGGTGGTGGTGGTGCTGTTGTTGTTGTTGATGATAATTACTGTATGATGTTTGTGGGCTCTGGCTGATCCTTGTCTCTGGCATGAAGCTGCCACCGTTGTAGCCCATAATCGTAGGTGTTTCTGAGGAGCTCCCTTCTGGTTGTTTCTCGTGTTGCTGTCCTGCATTGTTCTTCTTTTTGTATATTCTGCAGAGAACCCAATCGTCCAACTGTGTATTCACAAACAGAAAACATCAATTAGCTTACAAAATGCATGTTTACTAGTTTGCGCGAATGGCAAAAGGCAAGAGAAAACCACTAGATCAGCTGTGCAATTGCGTTATCTAAATTTCAGCAATTTCAAGTAGTTATATTTAGTTTAGAAGTAAGATCTAGCTATTAATTAGAGAAATAAATTTTCAGTTTGACTCTTCAATTCATTTCTGAATTAGTATTGCTATTCTAATGATGTCTATATGCACTAAGAAACACAAGGGCATAGAGATTTTAATCAAAGTACAAGTTATGAAAAGCAAATCAGAATTGCTATATGCAAAACAACCTTTTACATTTAAAAATGTGCTGCATATTATATATTTTTATTAAAATTAGCCTGAGACATGATGACCTGCAATCGTTTATTCTTATTGATTGAAACAGTAGTATATCAAAAGCAACCTCTATATACAAAGAAACTAACTCTAAGTCGTGACAACTACAAATATGACAACACGACGAACACTTAGCTAGAATTGCCCGAATATTTTCCATGTCATAGATGTCAGGATCTAATTCCTTACTACAAACACGAGAACATCCCGCCATTAATGCATCTACTGCAAGTGCATACGTTAAAGGAATAAGGAGAAATTCTCACCCTGAGAGTCCCTTTGAACTTGGACTCACGGCTCTCTGCGAGCCTGTACTCATGCATGATCCAGTTGGTCTTGATGCCGTTGGGTGCCTTTCCTTTGTAGAAAACCAGCGACTTCTTGATACCGACTTTCCTCTGAGAATTCATCACGCTCGTGCTGATCGTCTTGTCGGTGCCGGTGGCCTTCCAGTAGCCGGAAGCCGCCGCCCGGTTTGGCCTCGACCCGTTGGGATATTTCCGGTCCCTCGGACTAAAGAAGTACCACTCTTTCTCGCCGAACATGGCCTTCGCTGCCGATCCAAGAAACCAAAACTTGTTGGACCACCGCCGTGCAACCAGCTTGAACCAAGAAATAAGTACATAAAAGAAGAAGACGGTAGAATCTTACCAGGAAGGTCCCATGGATCGAACTTGTAAAGATCGATGTCGGTAATGACAGAAACGGAGAAGGAAGGAGATGCCACCTTCTTGAAGAGGTAGTGAACCACCAGCTCCTCATCAGTCGGGTAGAATCTAAAACCAGGGGGCAGACCTTCCACCATTTTCCTTCAATCCTCACTGAGATCTTCTCCTCCCTCTTTTCTGCTGGTTGGTGTTGAAGTAAGAGGGGTTTTCTGTTGTTGGGGATCGAGATAGGGTATGTAGCTTATGCTTGGTGTTCAAGTGAAGGGATTTCTCTGAACATCTATTGGAGACACTTGGCGAAAAGAGGGGGTGGATGTCTGCATATTTATAGAGATGAAGAGGGGTGGGGGGAAGATGAAGTCAAGGACACTGTAGAAAGAGATGTGAATGGATAAAGCAGAGGGAG
>JAANDH010000091.1:335175-510872 GCA_011799765.1 Nymphaea thermarum | reverse complement strand
CTATATTCAAGTTACCGTTGTTAGCGTAAAGATGAAACTTTTGTATCTTTTTTATACTCCATCCAGCGTTGATTCTGTAAGTGTTAGTCATTTAAGATTAATCTCCCCAGTGAGGAGGAAGGGCGAAGCTGGTTATCAATCTCCCATGTGTACAAAAAAGATTAATCTTTTGTCAGTAAAATACAAAAAAAAAAAAAAACTTTTGTCAAGGGCAAAAAAAGATAATGGAAAAGTTAAAAATAAAAAAGGATATTTCTTTTTGAATAATCATCAAATATCTGCTCAGTCGTGCGCAGATGAAAAATGACGATCTACCCACTCAGCTTCTGCACACTTCCACAGCTAATTTACAGCCTTCCACAACTTAGTTAAACAGCAAACTTGATGGAGCTGATTTTCTCCATCCCTCTAGGAGCTCTCGGGAGGGCGATCTTTTTGTGCATCACATGATTTTTCCAACCTCTAGAAACCACTTCCATTGCCATAAGGAAAAGGTAGGGGGATAGAGGATCCCCTTGTCTGGCTCCTGTCGCCTCCGATTAAATGAGAAGGTCATCACCGAGGGAAGATGGAAGTTGGTATACAGCCAGCCTTTTCTTATGCTCCAACAGTAGAACACTAATATGTAAATGGGCAAGGTACAAAAAAAAAAAAAGGTCTGGTATCCTAAGGGGATCGGGGGAAGAATGGAAGCTTTGGGTCTCAATCGAGCACTAGAATGAAATACTCCTTTTGTTCATCCCAATTAGATCAGAAGTTCAATTCATTTTCATTACAGATCGATCGATCGATTCTATCCGATATTAAATAACCAAGAGTGTCAACTAACCATCAGTTTGGTTAGGTGGAATGGGAGCCAGTAATGAGCTTTCACTTATTATAGCAACTGATCATTTACAAGGAGTTGGTGTAAGCAACTCTTTCATTAAGTTGGTGGCATTTAAAAAAAAAAAATTGTCCCAACGCCAGTTTGAATGATTCATGCCTTTTGAATCAGGAACTAGTTAATGTGGTTTATTTCTGGCAAAATACTTGGAGTACCTTCTCTTCCTTCCAAATTAATGAAAAAAAAAACGATAAATTAAATTGTTCGTTTAAATTTTTGAAAAGATCAGTTTTTAAATCTCATTTTTTCACTTTTTTATTTTTTTTAATGCCAAACAGTTTCTTTTTAATTTATATTTTTTAGTTGTTGTAAATATACATTTTTTATGTTTATGTTGTTAGTTTCTAGCTTATTTTATTTTTTTCTTCATTTTTTTTTTATTTTAAAAAATTTACCATATTTTTTTTTCTCAAGCTTGTGAAAAATCTCACCGTTTAAAACTCGATTAATACGAAGCAGTTTGAGAGAGGAAACAATGTCTACACTGCTGCCCACACACACCCACATAAATTGGTTTATTTCATATTGGTACCTCATACTATTTTATTATACATTTAAAGGGTCAGATATTTTTTGAAAGGTCTGAACTTGAGTTATTGCTGTCGGTGGTGTCGTCGTTGAAAAGTTGATTTCTGCCCCTGCTCGTGTTAGAGTCTTTCTTTCACAGCTTTTCTTTATTGGGTTCAATGTGAACTGTGAAGAATGAACAGCAGTTTGAAGGAAGACTTGACTGAGATCTGATATGTTCCCCACAAGAAGAAAATTTTCCAAATTTCCAAAGGTGAACCACAAACAGAGTTCGTGTGTTAGGTCTTCATCCATTGTAAAGTTTAGGCCCATATGTGCCAAACTGAGTTATTGATCTAGGATTGACGACTTGCTGTTTGATTAGATTTTCAATCTTTTAGGTCTTGTTGATGAAATCTTGATCATGCAATTGTGACTTCCATATATCTTACCAGAATCAGCCTTTTGGATCCCTAAGCGTGTGTTTGATAACCTTGGATTTCAGATCTTCGGGATTTGAGAACCATGAACTTAAGATTAGACCCTCCACCCTCCGATGTTAAATCTGACATTTTCTCAATTCAAAGAAGTAAAATTTGATTAGATTTTCAATCTTTTAGGTCTTGTTGACGAAATCTTGATCATGTGATTGTGACTTCCATATATCTTACCAGAATCAGCCTTTTGGATCCCTAAGCGTGTGTTTGATAACCTCGGATTTCAGATCTTCAGGATTTGAGAACCATGAACTTAAAGATTAGACCCTCCACCCTCGGATGTTAAATCGAACATTTTCTCAATGCAAAGAAGTAAAATAAGGATCATAAATATGGATACTAAGACGGGCAGAAGATCCTCAGTTCAATGAACTATAGATGTTATGTCGTGTCAATACAAGCACGACATGTCAGATCCATAGATTTTGTGCATGTCAGTTTTTGGGTCATAAAGCTAGCCTATGGTGTGAACATTCATACTATGTCATGTATTTTTTCTCACCAAAAACCTTTTTTAAAGAAGGAATCGGCTCAAAAGTTTTAAGATGATTCTAAATTAATTAAGAACAATCATCTATCTTATGAAATCTAATCTATAAAATCGGGTTCCATGTAGACCTGGGCATCGGGGCTGGCGTGATGTCCAAAACTTTTGCCTAGGCCTGCGCACGACCCAGCCCGGTCATAATAAAAAATCATTTTTAAAATATAAATTAATTTTTTTAATATAAAATACATTTTTAATAATAAAATATATGTTATTATTAATAAAAACATTGTTTACAAGTTATCGGGCCAACTCAAGCCGACCCGATCGCCTGTCGGGCCGAGGTTTTTGGGCCCATATCGACCGGGCCGGGTACCTGGTACCCGCCGGTCGCCTGGCCCGGCCCGATGCCCAAGTCTAGTTCCATGTCGACGATAACGATGGGGAGTTTTGCCCCCCCATATGTTTCCCGAATCTTCATGTACACGCATCTACCGTTGTCCTAATCAATTAAGCCTGATCTACTAAGTAGGCTATCAGCTTTCTTTCGCTTTCTTATTTATGACCAGTTGAGGTCCAGCTAAAGATTTTTTTGGACAGCTTGTTACTGCATAGTTATCTATGAATTCAGAATCAGACTCTTCTCCTTCTGATGACAACCATCATTAAACAAAGAACTATTAAAATGTCAGATGTGATAATACCTAGTTATATCAAATTGAAATCCAATCCATTCACATCCTTACTCTTGAAAGAGAAAATATCAATTATTTTACTGACCAAAATAGCTGGTAGCCACAAGGTCTAGACACCCAACTCTTTGTACTGCGAAATAATGTTTGTCGGTACAACCGCTGCAGTACGCTCCTTGGGGCAGCGCTACATGATACCAAAAGCAGCCTAGATCCTGGAGGGATAAGGGAAAGGAAAGAGGCTTCGGCTTTCACTCGAGCAGTGGGATCTCCTCGGGATCTCCTCCCTCTCGCCCTTACGTTAATCAGTTTGAATATTCTTTTGTAAAAGCTTCATAATCTAACATACTCAGTTCTTCTGGATGTAAGAAATAGCAATGGGATTCATCAATAAGTGCATATAAAATGTAATTTGATGGATAATATGCGCTGCATTGCATGTATCAGATCCATTCTCCTTTTTCCAGTTGGCGCCATTATATTTATCATCCCATGTGCTGAGGAGTCTTGCCCATAGTAAGTGGCTATGCTCACAAATGGATTGGATTTGGTTTTAGGGTTTTGTCATTTTATATTATAGTAGATTCTACTTTATCTGGATTTTAGCATATCCGCTTTATTTTAGATCTGGCCCATTTGCAACCCTAATTTTCGCGAAAACGGCCAAGTTCTTATACTCGAAATTTGTGCTAGATTCAAACACAGCTAACCAGGTGGGCTATGTCTTTTTTGTTTCTGCTGAATGATGTAGAAGTAGGCTGAGTCGCTGACCCACTTGCCGACTGCGCCCACTTTCCCGAAGAATAAGGTCAACGGGACCGAGCCAGGCCTGGGCGCTTGGAGCCATGAGCCATGGTAGACAAGGGGAGCCCACCTCTACGTGGAAGAGTGCTCGTCTTAATTTCACCACTCCTGGTGGGGCTAGTGGTGTGTTAGAAGCACGTCGTCTTCAGTTTCATTCAGATGGGCGATACTCCCCACCAGGGGTGGAGCGCATGGGCCCTGACCTCACCTCAAAAAAAAAATTAAAAAAAAAATTGCATGAAAAAATTAAAATATTTCACTTATTTTGTATAAAAAATTTTGAAAAATGATATTTTCACCCTAATCAAAATTTAAAAACTTTAATTTACCATCCTCATGAATAATTTATGGCTCTGCCCTTGCTACCTATGTTTTAATCGACGTAGAGTGTGACATCAAGTTGAAGGTGCCCACGCAACTTTAGGTCAAGATGTATTGAAACATGGGGGCTTCCGCCTTCTAAAAAGTTGAAAGTGACCGACCGACAATTTAAAGATAAATAAGGACTTGACTATATTTGCTGTGGAAACTGAGTTTTGCCAAACTTTAGTTTGTGTAAAACCTGGTTTCTAAAAGAAAGGCCAGTAAATTATGCTTTGGGTGTGTCACCCAAATGCAAAAATTATTTTTCAAAAACTCATTTAGGTAAGGTTGCGTTTGTTTCATTGCGGATCTCAGATTTGCCGTGATCTAAGATCACTAGGATCTCAAATCCTTGGATTTAAGGTCGGACCCTTCCCCTTAAATCCATGGTTTTTAACATATAACGTAAATTAGATTTCCCAAAACACACCTTTTAATGTTGCATCAGATTTAAGATATAAGGCTATCAAACGCAACCTAACTCTTCCAACTTACCCTTATAATTGGAAATTCTTTTTTCTTTTTTTTTTTCTTTTTCTTCATTTGGTTCAGGAATTTTCATCTTTTAGCTTCAATATTTACTTGAATCCTCAATGCCCATAGGATTCCCCAAAAAAAAAAATTGGAGTTTATCATTGCAAAAGTACTATACCCTCTAATTTCCCTTGAGTTGAATTCCGGCTCCTCGTTTGATGGACCGATTTTTTGCTTCATCATGTGCTTCTATTCAACACCTAAAACGGAATATATCCCTTTCAGAAGTTTTCATAATAAGTTTTGGGGCCTACTATTTTGCCTATAATAATAAATTTTGATATTAGCTTTTAATCATATTCATAATTCTTTATTAAAAAAGACTTCAAATAAAAGTCTCAATTAAGATTAATTTCATTAAGCTAACAATTTTAAAATTTTAATCACTGTGTTTTTCATAGCAGTATCTACTAAATTGCATTCTTACTCCTCTTTACTTTTATCAATTTTTAGCTTACTACCACAAAGATTAAGAATATAATTTAGTGGTAAAGAGGGACGTTGGAAAAGAACAAAAGGAGGCAGTTACTTCAAGCTTTTACTCGACAATTTTCATGAAAATGAGATTTTTAATAAAAATCACATAAATAAATAAATAATTCATTTCAAATTAATATAGGTAAAATTAAGGCCGGAAAATGAAAAAACTATCAAAACTATTGGGTTTTTATGGACTTCGGCGTTCTATTGGGTGGTGGGTCTCCCTGCTCACAAAAAACACTTCGAGATAATTTTTTTTTTAAATATCTCAAGAAGATATCTACGTTAACTTATATATGAAAAAACTTTAAAATCTATTTTATATATGAATAACTTAAGATGCTATTAACAAGTTCCCTTTTCTTTACAATAAGATCATATCTTAATGTTAAGTCAATGCTTCATAGCCTCACTCAAAGGCTATAATTTGGAATTAACTAGTTGTGCCTTAAGCAGCACATTCTATTGATTATTTCTTGCAGACTGCTCGCAAATCTTCTTATAGTATTTTAATAGTTTGCTGTTTACCTCATAAGATACTCGGCAAAGATATCAGCCTAGCTAAATCATGCACGAGATAAAATATCGTTGCCGATAAGTTTATTTGCGATTATTTTTTCCAACAAACAAATCAAAACAGGTTCTGAACTACAAATCTAAATATATGTGCTATATTATTTCATGCAATTGGTAACATCATGCGTTCACATTTCTTAAGTGTTTGTCTCCCAACTTTCTTATGTAGTCGTAGTCACGTGAAAACAAACGGCATCTTCTCAAGTTCTTTCGGATTTAATCGAGGGAGGTGAAGTCTAAGGGCGTTTCTAGTTGTCATATCGTTCCCGTGTTTGCAGTCTAAAATTTGGCTTAAATTGGCTTTTGACTTCATCTCCTGCAAGAGATGCGTACTGTGGGGATCGAACTTCCAACCTCCTCCAACTTGGACTTCTCTATTGACCTCAGCTAAGCAGGCACAAAGAACTCATACCTATGTCAAGTTCACAAAAATTGATGCCCCAATTTGTAGTTGATCGAGTTAAAGATCTTAAGTCAAACATTTTTTTTCGGGTGAGCGGGAAGCATCCCTCATGCTAATGCTTCAACTTGCACATCGGAAAGTTTCTGTTTGTAGTACTGAGGGTTGACACTACGGAAGTTCGAAACAAAGACTACTTGCCTACCAATCCCCACCCCGACCATTGCAGCGACCCCCTTGAGGTTGATCTCAAACTCCCTATTAGGATTTACATTTCGTGACAAAGCCAAAAGTTTGTTGTTGAGTGGCACTAAAATAAGACACCATAGATTTGTGGAGAACCAATATGTAATAAATTAATTATGAGAAAGAAACAAAATGTAAAATAAAATAAATTATGTGAGCTCATGCGGCAATTGCCAAAACAGTTCATACTTCATAGTTGGCAAACTCATGACTCAGACTTGGATCGACTGAAGATTGGATCACTAGGCCAGAGAGTTGATTCGATGACTCGACTGGGTTAGGTCATAATTTTATTAGTGCATTTTCTCTATAAAAAAAATTGAAGAAGATAAGTTTGTCGGAGTTCATGCTTGATTTTTTCATCCACTAAAATGCAATTTACATGTGACATGAATATTTGTGTACAACTAGTAAAGTTTGTGATATTTCACCAGAAAATAACAAGCGCACCCATGACAAAAAAGAACATGTAATTAGTTGATGATTTCCAAATGATTCGACAGGCCCCGATTTTTTACCAATAAATGGACGTTCCTAGTCAACTCGAATGACCCCTGATTCTAACCACTGAGTTTGCTAACTATTACCTAATTCTACCACTGCATTTCATGTAGCTCAGTCTAAAATTCGGACCCGAGTGTCTCGTCTCACGGATCTCCACCCACCCCATATCCGGAAAACAGTTTGAATCACGCAATTGAAACTTTTAATATAATACTACAACAAGTGTTTAAATATGTTATTACAATCCACCACCTTTAAGGCGCATGCAGATCCATGTACATAAGACTCCGACTTTAAGTGTTAAACTTGACTCTAACAATAGACGCAACGACTTCGCCTAAACTTGTGTATCTAATTTAAGAGATCTACTGGTCTCATCATCAACAAGCTATGACTAATGATCATAAAAGGACGTAATGTGGGGCACGAGTATTTAATTTAAGCTCTTTAAGATTCATTAAAACTATTCACAAGTCATCACATATAACGTGTAACGATGTATCAAGTTAGATTGTCGAGGGTTTGATTTAAAAATTAGAAAGGAAAAAACATTAGATCTTAAATCCATGAATCACAAATAAAAGGCTGTGCTGGGAAAACTTCATCTTCGGGATCCGACGATATCGTGATGCAAGGGATTAAGAATCATGACGTAGTCCATCTCATTTTCAATAAGAAAAGAAAATCGCATCCCTAGAAATCAAGGATTTGATGTTTTAGAATCTAAAATCCTATAATTTCATGTCTCTGGTAATCAAACAACCCCTATTGGCGCCTAATTTTTACATGGACCCAAGTCTAAGTGGTCCAACATTGTGCTAGCTACTTGTGAAAGTGGAATACAGATCTAAGAATAGACAAAGTACTCTTGGAATTTGTATAAGATACTATTGCAAACAAGGGCAGAAGCGGCATCTAACTACGCATCGCTTCGAGATCTGTTCCGGATGCTGTCCCCTAAAGTGTACAAGTGTCGGCAGACGGAGCCATTAGCTTAACTCAACCTTATTAAACTAATACACTGTTTAATCACTGCAATGGACCAACAAGAGCTCAAGATACATACCATCTTCTGAAAAGGCCAAATTTGATTAATTATTCTAAACATATCACCTTGATGGCCCACAGGGCGGGACGGGGGGTCCGCATAGGCTTTGGCCTCACCTCAAAAAAAAAAAAAAGAAAATTGCATATAAATTTTAGAAAATTTTGATTGTGATATATATAAATTTTGAAAAATGATATTTCCGCCCATGTTAAAATTTAAAAATTTTAATTTGGTCTCCTCATGAAAAATTTCTGGCTCTGCACCTGATGACCCATGCATTTATGAAAATTTGTCATTCTACTTTAGTCACGGGACCCATACCGGATCGAAAGAAACTGAAAGTTGTAGTTTCCAATAAGTTTAAAATGGTGAAGGAACCAAACTTTAAGCAATTCACGTAACTTAAGCTTCGATCAAGGACCAATATTGATACAATTAGTGTTTGAATGCAATTGTCTCTAAGCTTTGACCAAAGGCCAAATTGATACAATTAGTGTTTGAATTGAAGTGTCTCTAAGCTTCTACCAAAGGCCAACATTGATACAATTAGTGTTTGAATGGAATTGTCGCTAGATGGGTCAAAAGAGATTAGCCCAATCAAACCCATTGGAAACCATCTTTGCCTTGGCTGCTGATTTGATAGCAAATGGAATAAAGGTCAGAATTTAAAGGAAAAAATGGAATAGAATCACCGAGACTGCGCTTGATTCACCAATTGTGTGCTCAAATCATTTTCTCATGCATGTTATGCCGTAGACCGCTATTCAGAGTGAGTAAGATGAGTATTTCATCTTACCACCCAACAGAAAGGCCGAAACCCCACCTTTCTCTCCATCCACTTAGGGTTTAGGTCTCCTTTAGCTGGTAAGATATGCCCGCTATGTTTCAGTTTGTATATCAGTGTCTCCTTTTATTATACAAACAGTTGGGTCTCTAAATTTGAAGTGAAAACCGGCTAACTCTTAACTTTTATTATGTCATAAAAAATGGACCCGAACTATATATCAAAAACCTTTTAAACAGATTTCTTTTTTTTCATTAACTTTTTAATTAACATCTTAGTCTATATCAGGCAATATTGCCCGAATTGGCCTCATAAAGACGGAATCTTTCAGAAGAGCCCAATAGGCCCATGCTTATCTAGAGGGGCAAACAAGATGTGTACAAGCCAATACACACCATTATTTAGAAGTCATTATCTACAAGAGAGTTTTCAATAACAACACCTATTCCTTCCCCTTAGCAAAAAAAAAATTGTACCTCCATCTCGACTCCGAACTCACAAAGTGCCCATGAGAGTTAAACATTGAACGCATTATTTTTGTGTCAAAAGTCCGAGAAATCGCACCAGCTACGCTAAGTTCCTTGAGACTTTTAGTAACACATTCAAACATTTATGGCCTTCACTCATCTAGATCCTTCATGAAAGAGAGAAGACTGGCACACCATATGGGCAACTGGTCCGCCACATCCCCTTCGTAAAAGCGACACACTTAGAGAGAACCACCTCGCTAGAACGCTGTGGAGTGAGGAAAGCTCATCGCTCATCCCCCCGGACGAATGTACACCAGTCACGTGATGCCACGAACTCGCATTCAAAGAGCCACGGGGGCCCACTGCACAGTGCCACGTGATTGGTTCCTGCAACTCTAGATGTGACAGAGCAAATCCCGGGAAATTCAGATTTAGCACCCACGTTTCCGCATATTCCCGAAATCAGGCCCACCGTTCTGGATTTCTCAGGAAAAAGCTTTCTCAGGCAATTAACACATCCTTGGAAGTTGGAATTTGCCGGATATCAACTGGTGGTAAATAAGAACGCGAAAGAAACTTGTACCCTACAAAGGGGATAAGACCTGAATAATTAGAACAATAATAGATGCGACGCGTGTTTGGTTGGAAATTGGGGAAAGATACGGCTTCAAAACTTCCCATCCTTATCCCATTTCTTCATGCTTTATTTTGATTAAAATCTACATTTATTTCATATGTAGATTAGATTTAATAATTTAGAAAGTTGTTCGCAAAATATCTATGATTCCCTTTATATATGTTTCTAATGTGATGTTTCTCCTATGCTTCAACTTACATATTGATATTCTGACGGCCTACCAAACCCGAGAAAATACATTCCTGAGTTATTTCTAGATGGAGTTGACAGGCAACCATGGGCTAAGAGTGGGCAACTTCCATCAGAAGCTGTATTGGAACTTTAACAGACCTAAGAAAATGCTAGACTTGAATTAAGAAAAAATATCATCCCCTTCAAATGAAATAGTTTCATTAAATTAGAAGGCCCCACGATGCAATAAGGGCCTCCCCTTACTTACTGATATTCAAGTGCTCCTTTCCTTATAAAAAAACTTCTAATAATGTTAAATAAATCGACTAAGCACGGGCCATGTCAACGTTGGGCACATGCAACCACAATCTTCTTGTTTAAGATGACATGTCTTCCTTCATATTGCCCCAATCTCCACGTAGCTTTTGCTCACTCCAACAGTCCAACTGCCTAAATTTATGGGCTCAATCGCCTGCAACCATTTCTATATAAACTCCGCCTCTTCTCCGTTGCGTTCTTGGATTTGATCTGGAAGCTGCTGAAGTTTCAGAAGAAAATGGAAGGTCCCCTTTTCCTCTTCCTCTTCCTCCTCCTCGCTCTGGCCTCTCCGGCAGCCTCCGGAACGCCAGCGCCGAGCCCCGCGTCCGGCCTCGCCTTCATCAGGTCCTCGTGCTTGGCGACTCGCTTCCCGGAGGTATGCTACAGCTCTCTGTCGTCCTACGCGCCGATCGTCCAGCGCAGCCCGCGCCAGCTCGCCCAGGCCGCGCTCGCCGTCAGCCTGAACCGCGCCAGGTCCACCCACGGCTTCGTCTCCTGGCTTTCCACCCGCAAGACCGGCCCGCGCCTCACCCCCCGCGAGGCCGGCGCGCTCAAGGACTGCGTCACCACCATCTCCGACTCCGTCTACCGGATCAGCCAGTCGGTCGGCGAGCTGAAGCTGCTGGGGCGGTCGGAGTTCCTGTGGCACATCAGCAACGTGCAGACGTGGGTGAGCGCGGCGCTGACGGATGAGAACACCTGCATGGATGGGTTCAACAGCATAGAGGTCAAGACCAGCCGGGTGCGGGCGATGGTGAGGAGGCACGTCGTGGGCGTCGCTCAGGTGACCAGCAATGCGCTGGCCCTTGTCAATAAGATCGCTGAGGAACACCGAGGTTAGGGTTCCTAGGGAGATTTTGATGTTTCTCTTTCCCCTGTTTGTTACTTTCTTAGGCAGTTGGAAATATGACAGAAGAAAGATGAAAGATGATGTTGTTCCTAAGAGGTTTTTAGAACATGTATATGTAATGTTCTTCCGTATAATATGTATGAAGTGGTTTGTAAGTATCTGTGGTTTCAAAGAAAGAGCTTGAGTTGTTCATAACTTGGGATCAGATCGATGGATAAGATGTTGCAAGCTCAAAGCCCCCAACTTGTCGGAAAATCGAGACTGGGTGTTGTTTTTTAGAGTGTGAACATGGTGTTCCTCAGATTCGCAGGGCATTTCCAGCAGATTCCAGTTCCAGTACTTTACAAGTTCTTATTTTTCTTCCTGTTTCCAGCCAAAGTCACGAACTTCCTGGTTTTTCTTCTATTTTCCGAACTCCGGAAAGATCGAGATCCTTGAAAAACCCCGGCCCGTCGGTTGCCCGGCATTAATATCCCGGTGCCGTGCTTAGCCTGAAAATCCACACGGAAAAGGAAAAGATTGATGGTGGTGCCGTTCTGCTGTATTTCCACCATCATTTAATGGACGGCAGACGGGAAAATGCTTAGGTCGGATTCCAATATCTAGATATTTTTAGGCGCTGAATTGTGCGCGGTGGGTGTTATCCAAAATGGGGAGTTCGTTTCCTGTCATTTTCTCAAAACGCCCGACTTTTCCTATTTGAAAAAGAATTCCCTGGGAGAAAACTTTTCTCAAGCCACGAATCCCGGAATTTGAATTCGAGATAAGCATGGAACCGGGGCCCTTGATTTTACTGAGAAGGAGCGACAGAAGAACTGAGCAGCCTTTGTCTGTTGAAAGGAAGAAATCGTACTCTTCTATTAATGCTTGTGGGTCCCACACATTGGTGAAAAGAATTAAAAAAAAGAAACTAGGGTTTTGTGGCCAACGCCAATGCGGTCATATCTCAATCGGGCGGAATGCTGTTTGTATTGAAAAGGTTCGATGTTCGAATCCTATGGTTGTTACTATCAGATGTATTAATTTTCTGAGTTGCAGGTGACAGTACGACGACTAATTTCCTGACATCTGAAAATAAATATAATATCTTTTAAAAATTTATAGGAAACCAAGTTGGAAGCAAAGCATATCCCACATTACATGGTGACTGCACACCAATTCCTTAAAAATTCTTTATTTTTTAAATAATAATTTTAAATATTTATTCGTGTATATGTATATATATAAATACCCTATCAGATTTGAGTATTTTTAAGTAAATACCCCACCAGCGAATTTTTTCTGACTCAGCATTTGAGTATTTTTAAGTAAATGCTCCTCGAGCGAATTTTTCCGACTCAGGTGGTGGAGGCAGCATTTGATCAACCATAGTTAGGTTGTATTTGTTTTAAGTGAGTGTGAGGCTACCAGTTCATCATTTT
The DNA here is from genome assembly GCA_011799765.1 of Nymphaea thermarum. Classification (NCBI taxonomy): domain Eukaryota; kingdom Viridiplantae; phylum Streptophyta; class Magnoliopsida; order Nymphaeales; family Nymphaeaceae; genus Nymphaea; species Nymphaea thermarum. The sequence continues at coordinate 498,197 of JAANDH010000091.1, read as the reverse complement.
AATTAAAAGAAAAAAAAACTTGAAGTCATCTATATATTTCACCATAGATAAACATAGCGTCCACTGAAATCAAACTAAATGCATGTTTTTATTTATATTGTATTTATTAAGATTTTAGCAACGTCGGCATAGTTAGTCAGTTTGGTATCGGGGAGTCTCCCGGCGTCACTTCATGTATGCGCTAGTAAGGTGAGAGTTACGCGCTACTAATTAATTAAAAATATGTTGGGCCATACCAAGCACCAATGCAACCCTAAATCCTTGGGTCAATCGAAATAACCGAGTTTTGGCTCTAGATCAAGGGGTCTGTATTCGTTGGTCCCTTGGCCCCTCTTAGATTTCGAAAAAGAAAATTATATTTATAATTTTAAAAAATTAAGAAAAATATTTTTTCGTCTTTATACAAATTTAAAAAATATTCATTCGCTCCTAAAAAATTTTTTGAATCTTTCCCTCGCCTCTTGCATACAGTAGAATCTCACTTGACTTGAACTGAGGTTTTGCAGCCTCCATAGGGCTTTTCATAATTCTGAGCCTTACAAAAATTTTAGAAAAATAAAGCCCGTTCTAGAATTATAGCGAAAAGGGAGACCAAAAAGAAATTTCACATCTTTTACTAAAAAAGTAAATAGTGCCTTAGATAGCAACGAGGTAGAGTAATGGCTCTTGGCGCTTTGCCCCTTCTGCAGACAACCTCCTTAATAACGATAGAGACCAAAAGCTCAAAAAAGTGTATTACTTTATTCGATTCCTCGCTTCTTTTTAAAAAAGAAAAAAATCGTTTTTTTTTTTTAAATTAAAGGTGTTATTATGAGTGATGTTGAAGCGTTCTTCGACATCACATGCATTGACATGATGATGATGATGATGATTAAGTATGATGATTTTACATGCATCCAACTCTTCAAACATATTTTATTCTTCAAATTGTAGTTCTACCGTGCAATAAGTTTTTACTTTTACTCATTTGCAGTAAAAAGTAATGTTTCACCTCCTGTTTCTTGGCCATGGGTAATTTTTTTTCATGCTTCTTGTATTCAGATAATATTGTTACTTTTTCTTTAACATATGAACTGGAGTTATATATATATATGAAGTTTTTTTCATATTTATTAAGAAAAAAACTTAAAATAAAATTTTATTTTACATAATTCTGCTGGTCAGCGGCAGTTCTTTTCATATCTGTGGATACCATTTTGGATAAGAGAAGTGTGAGCAAACCCTGATAATGAATTTTCATAGCCACGGATTTTAGATCCAACCTCCAATTTGATTTGAGGTCCATGGCTTCATCGAACATAGTTTTGGAGATCGAGAGACTTCAAGTGGATCTCAGATCCAAGTCACTCATTTTAAAAAAGAAAACTTAACCGTCGAAATTCATCTCTTTGAAGCCAACATCCAACAGATCTCCTGAATCTTTGGTAGCACGCTTTGTAATGCCTATAAAATATTGCAGGCGAGAGAAGGGGGTGCACTACTCTTGGTTCTCACTAATCAACAGCCAAATGTTTTTAGTTATTAATTCTTCTGCTCAATCTTTAACATCCTACGCTTGGTTCACAAGCCACAGCCAAATATTTCATTTATTAAATCTTCTGTTCAATTCAACCTTACTATTAATCAGTTAACTGTGTTCTTTCACAGATCTGTCGATGGAGATAAAAAAATCCCTCAAATTTTCCGAGTACTCTTTCTCTCTCCTTCATCGACGGCGATCTCCTGAACTGAACTGGAGATCTATTTATAAACAATCACTAGTGAAGCATACTACAAATGGTAAATGCACGATACTCTAGTTGATGGATATACCACTTCTCAGTCGAGTCCTCAAGGAGTCATAGACCTCGGGGTAAAGGAAAAAAGGAAGGACTTCAGCTAGGGTTGTTCAATGAGCGAGCCAAGCTCAAGCTCAGCCAACTTGAACTCGACTCGACTCACATTATAGCTCGACTCGAACTTTATGAGGTGAGCTCAAACTCAACTCGTTTAAGCTCGTATCCTTTAATATACATTTTATGAAGCGATTTTAAGTTTTTGAAATTATAAAAAATAAGTATTAGTGTTAAACGAGTCTAATCGAGTTCATCCGATTCAAACTCGACCCATTCACATAGTCGAGTCATCAATTAAGCTCAAACTCGATTCATGTTACTTACAAGTCGGGCCCATTCACATAGTCGAGTCATCAATTAAGCTCAAACTCCATTCATGTTACTTACGAGTCAAGCTTAATCGAGCGAGTTCGAGTCGAGCCTGAGCTGGCTGAACTGGTTGAACACTCCCAACTTCAGCATCTTCTGGGTATCTCCCTCGTTTCCCCATTGCATCAAGTAGTCTGGTAGATCGCATAAAAAATGACTGGTCTCGTTTCTTTCCGAAAAACAATGATCTTCTTTTGGCTTGGGCAAAGATCATGGAAAATAAGACAAAGTTACAGCTAGCTAAGGCAGTTGGTTTGGAAAGAATAATAATGGCGAGCCATGTGCTAGTTGCAGAAACTCGTGGTTGATTACTGCATCTTGGTTTTCTAGATCGGAGTTTCCTTCCTTACCAAGAATTTGGAATGCACATACAGAGTCAATCTCATGGATGGATGTCTGATTCAAATTCTTCTTAAGGAACTTCCGTTTCTAGATTATCACTCTTAAGAAGGATCAGCCTTCAAACTGAGAACTGAGATCGGTTTCACAGAAAAAAAGAACGAATTGGTCGTTTTTGTTAATCATGATTGGGCACCTCCCTAACATGACGTTAAGTCTACATCGCAGATTTGCATAGGGAGAAATGAAACAGTATCTCAGAGAAGGACAAGATAAAAAAACATCTACAACTTGAACCAGCTAAGCTGATGATCTATGAAAATTTTAAAGGACTTTGTGGCTGCCACTCTCTTCAAGCTGGTGCATGCAAGTTGCAATCACCGCCAGATTCGTGAAATTGACCACTGCTCGAAAGCTTTAAAAAAAAACAGATCAGCAAATCTTGATTTTTGGTGTGAACATGGACCATACGGCGAACCAGAATCTACCTCTGATTTTTTATATGAGTACGTATGATTAAGCTGGCAGAGCATCTCTCTCTCTCTCTCTCTCTGTCTCTCCCCTTCAAAAAAAAAAAAAACCTTAACAACAGCCAACCACAGGGTGTTCTGAGACGCGGCTTCACATAGCTTCAGTCGGTTCCCCTGTGCAGGCAGATGCCCACCTTGCCGTTCGCATTGGCCTGCAATTGTATCCTGTCAAACATTAGTTTTCCCTACACCTTCCTTCTCCCTCTTGCTTTGAGCTTTTCCTGTTTTGTTTCTTTTGTGACTGCTTGTGATGGAAATACACGTACCTGGACATTGCTGAACTCAAGGAACAATAGGAGTTTAAATTTCATGAGGATGAAAGTTTTATCGTCAGGCTGAAGTCGGGTGGAGACTCTAGTGGACAAAAACTTCAAAAACAGTATATTTCTTTTTCCTTTTCTCATCTCGAGGAGAATAACCAATGCAGAACAACGATGGCTGTCCTCCACTCGCTAAGCAGCAAGAACTAAAAGAAGCAAAGGTAGTATCTAGAGGGAAGCGTTTTCTCCTAATGATCATTCTCAATGTCTAGAACAGTATCCGAATAATGTCTCAACTTCTTCCATAATGCATGTCCCTCGTTTGTCAGAAGACCTGCAAAGAAGCGGGTTAAGAATCAAGACAAATATTTTTTGGAATTCGAATCATAGGTCTTTTCTTGGAGAAAAATTCCCACACGGAAAGCTTGCCCTGACAATGAACAGAGGCGACCAAACAGTAATTTCTCCAAGGAGTTTATCATTTTCTCTTCACAGAATTTCAAGGGACATCTCTGAGACAATGTGGGTTTAACTCTTCCAGCTGTCTTCTTCTCGGACCAAAAAAACTTGATGGTTTATTTAACGAAGGCAGATTCTTTCTTTCTCTGCACCATTGGATCTATTGTTGTGGCGTGACATGCAGACAGTTTCATAGCTAAGAGCCATCTGAACGGCCACTTGAAAATATCTAAACGAACTTCAAGAGCATCTTCTTCCTTCTTTTGCTTTTTAATTGGAGCTCTTCAGCCAATAAGTTCTTGCCTGGAGCATTTTTCGATTTTGTACTCGAGAATTGGCCTTGCCCAAATGCGTAAAACCATGCTGTCCTTTCCCACCCTCAAAGTTACTGCAACATTTGAATGGCAGTGCTTCAGTTTAGTTTTTTCCTCTTTTCTTTTTCTGCGTGTGGCTGTGCTGATAGGACGTCGGCTACACTACAGTTTCCATATGCTGCGCAGACTTTTCTCCATATTTCGCCACTGCAGAGTCTTTAATATGCTCGTGGAGCGTGTCCTATTTATGTTTGCTGAGCTCTTTCTACACAGCAACATTAATGGTGATTTTGATAATCAAATTGAAGCTGAACATGTGAAGGTTTTCAAAAGGAATCCAGAAGAGGGTAAAAGAGGAAGTGGAGTACATTTATTACAATGGCGTACAACATAAAGGTTTTCTTCTAAGCCACACTGTTGGTGATTATGGCAATCGAAAGAAGAAAAACATGCCAGGTTTTCAGGGGAAAGGTTTCTAAGAGTGCCAAGAAAATGAAGTTGCCAATGACCCATTCTCCTTCATGATCCATTTCAACAAACCCAAGAGAAAAATAAAAAACTACATTCACAACAACTGTATTGTGCAATTTACTGAAGGGGACCTCATTTCCAACTTAATGCGCCATATGGATGCAGAGACCCGAGCAGGTTATTTATGAGGGCATTCCACCTACAATGCCGGAATGCTCCAATCGCGCGATGCCACATGGCAAGCTTTGTTATATAATGTCAGGAAGTTGAGATTTTATACCAGGTAAAATGCCTTAACATCCAAGTCACCCACCATAGAGACCACCATTAATGGATCCGAAAAGTGTTTTGCAGAATACAGTTGTATGTATCGGTGCAGTCTCAGTCATATTATCCAACATAAAAATTGTAAAAGAACTGCTTTTCAGCGAGCAAGACGAGTATTTTCATTCCACTTAAAAGAATTGCTTTTCAGAGAGCAAGACTGAGTATTTCATTCCACTGTCAAAAGAGCCGAAGTGCCCTCTTTCTTCCACTACTAGGACAGCCAGATTAGTACTATTTTGTACTTCGCTTATTTGAACAAGAAGTTGAAAGCCTTTTTAACAAGCTGAAGCCAATAATGACCTGCCCGAATGTTGTTAAATGTGGAGAAGTGAAAGAAACTGTTGAGTTATTCATAAAGCAATGCGTAAGCCAAAAGGCATTGAAATGTAAGTTCCATAACCAAAATGGAGAAAAATAATGAAAATTTTCAATAAAATAATAATTTTATAAGTAAATTAATCTAGTGGTTAACTGGCGCATTGAACTTAAAATCCATCTAGTGAGTTCAGATTTAGTTTTAAGGAAGAAAATGCCAAGCAAATTGCTATAGATGGCAACATAATAATTTTGTGAGATTCATTTTTGGCAAGAGCTTAACCTCAGTGGGTTCCTTTAAACCAAAGAACAAGAAGCAGAAACACAGAGATTTACTAATAACAGCATTCTACAGACATCGAAATCCCAAAAGAAAAGGCTGGGTACAGTCAGGAAGCGGACATGACCACAACTAAAAGAAATGCAACCGCCCGTATAAATGCCAAAAAAGCAGTCGGAGAAATGAAATAAACTAATAAAACAGAACAAATTTTCAGTCAAATGCAATTTGCATTAAATCAGGCACAAAGGCCTAAAAAGTATACAAGAGCTGGGGCAAGGGCTTCCACTTCCAGCAGTCACCCGCCGAGGGACATTCCGAGAATGGAATGCACGAAGCCCTTGAAGGACTAGTAACTACTCCATGGTACAGAAGAGGTAAACCTGGAAGAACCCTAACTAATCAGTGTGCACCAGTGCACGGCTATACAGGGGTTGTTGGTTATGGTACAAGCCCAATGGGGCCGTAAATGCCAGGCATGGCTGTCACGTATAAAATGCTAGAAAAGGTTACAAAATGAGCGACGTGTGGCTTTTTCTCTTCGATTCAGCATAACAATGGCAAAATAGTCGAGGAGATATCTATTGCAGGAGCAGCTTTTTACACGGCAACCCACCTCATCTTCTGCTCAACCTGTGTACAATCCCCCTCCCCCAACATGCATATGAATTGTTGAGCACGCAAGAAAAGCAGCAAGCTGAGACCAACTTGCACAATGTTTTCAGTCAAACTGTCTGTAGCTTTCCTAATTGGCATAGCTCTTTGTCAGCATGATGAAGAAGCCTTCTGAGCCTCTGCAACATATCACAATGAAAAGGCAGAGCAGTTCGCCTTTCCATATATGCTGGGCTGACAGTCATCCAAGAAAGCGCATGTATTTCAGCAGACAGACGCTCTAAAATTTGGTGGGTCTCAGACAAATTATCCCGCAACTCTGTGCTTGGGCTTCTAGCTTGTTTGCTGATATTGCCAGGCCTCCCTGCTTTATCATGAAAGGTGCAGTGACCACCATAATAGTCAACTAAACTCACAGCAAGCACTGAAGGCCATTCATCTTTAGCACAATTCCTCACTGAATCTCTCCTGGTCGAGGTAACTGACTTGGACACCACAAATCCAGTTGCAAGGGGTACAGCAAAACCTTTACTGTGCAAAAGATGTGCAAGCGGAGGAGATTCAGATGTGAGTGTCATGGGAAGCTGCATTGGCATTGGTGGAAGAAAGCGCATGCAAGGAGAAGGAATTAGCACATATGTTGATGGTGACAACCCAAGGGATCTCACAGGACCAAAACCTTCCAAACCCAATGTCCCTGGTCCTCCATTGCCACCATTGCTAGCTGAGCCTGCATATGATAAACAGATTACTCACAAGTGTCAGCACAAATGCTCCTTCACCTGCTACCAGAGAAAATTTAGCATCCGAAACAACCAACTTGGAAAATTAAAAAAAAGAACATGAAGGTTCTGCTTAGTTCTGCTTAGATTCCTCATAGTGCAAACCATTACCAGAGGTATCAGCAGGAAGAACAAGACGCAGAGAATGGTCGACACAAATTCCAATCAAACTGATGCTCTGAACCCAGTGAAGTGCACCTCTGGAGGACTCCATCATAGATGGCCCAGACAAAAGCTGTTTCCGCATGCTGGCCTGTGGAATGCCACTTTTCATGTAGCCAGATGATTTTGACTGGCAGCCATAGAGAGAGGGATTAGGCGAGGAAGGAAGAGTCCTCTCCTGAATCAAACTCAAATCCTGTTGCGGCAAAGAACTTCCATTGCTGCTTGTGGAGTTCCCATCTGATATAGATTGCCGCAGCTGCAATGGCCACTTCTTGACTTCACCTCCTCCAACTGCAAGAATGGCTTTCTGCCATTCTGTTTCACACAAGGTTAAAGATTGGAGATTAGTGACATGCCCAAAATATTGCCAGTGACGTTACGAGTATATAACAAAGGAAAGGATTAAGGTATATGTAACAAATATCCCCATACCTTGGCATTCAAGCTCATAAAAGCATCCAATGCGTGAAATAACAATATCCCTTGGTTTAGCTCCACTTGCTTCAGACGAACTGCATATTTGACATCCCAACTGCAGAAGTTGCATAAATAGTTGCTGAAGGCCCATTGTGTCTTGCCGACTGCTGATGCCACCAAATGGAAATACATGACTATCTAGTAATTCGCCCCTGGAGTCTGTCCATATGCAGACAAGCCACCGCCAATCCTCAGTCCACCCGTAAGAGCAATGGAGGCTAGGTACCTTCTGATTGCTGGACCCTAGCATCTCCATATCTGATCCATCACTAACAGCATTTGGTCCAGTATCTATACTTCCAGAAGAATTAGACATTTGCATGTACATGCCACTACCATCATCAACTATAGATCGAGTAGATTCAGACGCTGCATTAGCATATAAAAGTGATGGCACTCCATGCTCCACAGAGCCAGCCTCTGCCAATATAAAAAGTGGTTCAAACAAGTAACTAAATTCTTCTTGGACTGCAGATTCGCCTTGCGCCATTAGGTCACAGTTTGATTCGACAGGCCTTGATGGCAGCCAGGAATTATCCCAGGAACCAGACCTCAAGCTTCCATCCAGGCCACTTTCTCTAGGGAGGGATGGCCCAGTTGTTCGAGAGTCCTTCCAAATGCCAGGAACAGGAGAGGTAATTTGTGTCATTGCTGATTGAGGCCTACTGGAGAATGTTGTTGATTGAACTGCAGCATGTGAGACAACTTTACGTTGGGTCCTCCTGGCCTTGTTATATACAGTGAAAGCCATCTCCTTCAGAGTGATTTGCTCTGTTAATGGTGGCCTATTAACCTTCAGAATGTTTTCTAAGGTCACAATCTGCAAAACTAACTTCGAAACACTAAAGCCAGCCAATGTTACAATGCTAGATACTGAGGTTTCATCTGCAGTTGTTGTCAAAGTTAGAGCTTTCTCAACTTGTGCATGTATTGAAGACCTCTTGTCCTTATCATGTGAATGAATCACAGATCCAATAGCAGCAGAAGCTTCAATCAAAGTACGAAGTATGGCACTGCAGCTAGGAAATGGGCATACTATGTATATTACCTGAAAAAAGAACATTGAAGCAAATGAGATGGCATCCCCATCTAGATCTGCAACTATGGACCCCAAAATGTAAGGTGTATTGCCATTACTCGGAACATTTTACCAAAAGCATATACAGACCATCAATTCTTTGCAACAGTTTTTGGAGTTTACAACGCATATAAGACACAAGAAACGCATGTGGACATGTACCTACTCAATCACCTTTTTTTTTCCTCTCCAAAAACTTTAGTACCATGTACCACCTACAAGACAGAGTTGCTTGTCACACTCATGTTATGACCAACACACAAAAACACTAGCTTTCAGAGTTTCATCATAAGCGAGGTATGACAGGTAACTTCCTTTTCAGAATTTCTTTTTATGAGAGGATGATCCACGACCACCAAGCCTTCCAAGGACAACAACCAAGGAAACACAGGCAACAGAATAATAAGGTAAGCACTTAATGCAGGGCCTCAACTTGACACCCTTCACTGCTAGTGCATGCTCGTAGGTTAGATCAATGCCCAATCTATTTGAAACTTGATTTGCATGTCTCTTTCTGTAAATCTCTCCATGCATAACCAATTAAAGGGTAACTTTTTTCAATGTATTCCTCCTATATTCATTTATGTCCCTTCAACAAAGGCCATCAATTCCTTCAACAGTGGCCTATTTCGAGAGAAAATGATAGACGTCTATCTCATGTCTCATGTAGGTGGATGGTGAGGGTACGGACACAGAATTTCATAAGAACTTGGGTATGTAACACAATGAAGAGAAACAAAGCCTCATGAGGTGAAGAGAAGTGCAAGCTTCAAGTAAAAAAAAAAGTTAGTTTTACAAAGAGAATGAAAAGCATGTCTTCAATACTATTGAAATCATCTAATACAATGAAAGAAGAATTGAATTAAAATCCAACCAACTAAAACTTCATAAAAATCAAAGTGAACCACACTTGCAAAGACCTAAGAACCTCCAAATACATAGGGAATTAAGAGAACAAGGCAAGTAACATGTATGCTATGTTCAAAAAAAAAAAACAAAAAAAAACAAAAGGCAAAATAACCTGTACTAAAAAAAACTACCCTGTTAAAAACCAGAAGAACCTGCTAAAACCTCAAGAGTAGCTCGCAAAGGAGCCTTCCATGGCTAAAAAGTCGATTGAAAAAGTGGAAATCAACAAAAAAATCTTTAGGATGAAGGTTGAAGAATCAACTAACTAGATCCAGCAACACATTGATGACAAGCTGTTGCTGACCATGTCGGGTGCAGCCAATGCACCCAGGGCTGTGAACGTTCTTATTGAGAACTTTTTCTTAAACTTTTTTTTTAATTCCATCATGTACATAGGTAAGACAGTTGTTTCGCTTATATTTTCTTTGAATTCCTAGATAATATAAGCTTATAACAAGATTCAGCATACGTGATTGAACTGTCTATGTTAGATGAACTGAGCTTATTTCCCCATCATCATCCTATCATTTTATTTCATACTTTGTTCGCTAGTTTCTTCTTCATAATTTATAAGTTATGAATCATGAATACATCGTTTGGTTTTTCAAAAATCTTATTTTTTGTTTATAACTTTATATATACAAATACACATACATACATATGTATGTATGTATGTATGTATGTGTGTGTGTATGTATCCCCCTTTTTTTTAATGCTTTGCACCCATACTGGTACTTATGTGACACGGGACTGGGTGTAGCAAGGATATGTGTGCATGTGTGAGTGAGTGAGTGGGTGTGTGTGTGCATGTGTTACAACATACTGAATACACTAGGCCTGGGCGTCGGGCCGGGCCAGGCCATGTGTGAGTGAGTGAGTGGGTGTGTGTGTGCATGTGTTACAACATACTGAATACACTAGGCCTGGGCATCGGGCTGGGCCGGGCCGGCCCTGCCCGGCCCGGTTGGGCCCGAGCTTGGGCAGGGGAAAACCTGGCCCGGGCCGGCCGGCCCCGATAGGCCGGGCCGGGCTCGGGCCGGATAGGCCGGCCCGGCCCGATTACCGGGCTCCCCCTCCTCCTGTCCTCCGTCTCCCTCTCCCTTCCCGCCTCCCTCAGTCCTCTCCTCGGGCTGGGCCGGGCCGGCCCTGCCCGGCCCTGTTGGGCCCGAGCTTGGGCAGGGGAAAACCTGGCCCGGGCCGGCCGGCCCCGATAGGCCGGCCCGGCCCGGCCCGATTACCGGGCTCCCCCTCCTCCTGTCCTCCGTCTCCCTCTCCCTTCCCGCCTCCCTCAGTCCTCTCCCTCTCCCTCTCCGGTCTCCCTCTCCTTCCTCCTCTCCCTCTCTGGTCTCCCTCTCCTTCCTCCTCTCCCTCTCTGCTCCCCCTCTCCCTTCCCTTCTCCCTCTCTGCTCTCCCTCCTCCTCTCCCCCTCCTTTCTCCTCCTCTCCCTTCCCGTCTCCTTGCTGGCGCTGCTGGCGGCGATGGCCGGGGGGATGAGGGGCGACGACCATAGCGGCTCCCAAAATAACCGTTTCCCATCCCGAATGGCTATTTCTCTCACGCCGTCTCTCTTGCTCTTCACCATGCGGAAACCTCCCCGGAAGCCCTGCTTCGTCGTCTCCGGCGCTCCGGCTCTGTTGCCCTTGCTGGCGCCGATGGCCGGCGAGACGAGGGGCGACGACCAGAGCGGCTCCGGCTCTCCTCCTCTCCCTCTCCGCTCCCCCTCTCCCTCTTCGCTCCCCCTCTCCCTTCTCCCTCTCCCTGTCCGCTCCCCCTCTCCCGCGTCCTCTCCCTCCCCCTTCCTGTCTCCCTCTTCGCACGGCGGCACGAGCAGTCCCGGCCCGGCAATATTATCGGGCCGGGCCCGGGCTTCAGGCCCAACGGGCCGACCCGGCCTGGCCCGGCCCGATGCCCACCCCTAGAATACACATATAGCCCACATTATGCAGCGTCAACAGACTAGAAACAATAAAAAGCAGATACATAACATGTTATAAGTTATAGCTTATATTATAAACAGCATATATACCTATTACCGATTAACAAATCAGAAACGTGAAAACTCATGATAATGCTACTTATTTACTAAACAAACAATTCCACACTAGGCCTGTATCCAATGGATATACACAAGATGGTGAAGCAGTGAGGTGCAACAAGACATTTTTTAAGAACATGAGCATGCGCTGTAGGCTCCAAGTGTCTTGACATGAAATGTCCTTCAAACAATTAAATTTAAACCTCAAAGCTCTAGAGTCTAGAAAGCATTTTTGAAAAAAAAAAGCTTTTGACAGATGAACACAAAAAAGCAACAATCTGTAATCAAACAGCAGTAGACTCCAGTCTTATTTGTTTTCGAAGTTAACTAGCCAAACTGAATGATTACGACAATAGCTAGATAGTAACGTACCCATTCCAAAAAAGGATGCACAACAAAATCTGATTATTAGTCACATTTATAATTATACAACAGCACATATGTACAACAGTTGATATGAAAAGATTATAAGGTTAGACCTAACAATCAGGTTCACTACCCCCCTCCTCCCTCTCACAACAAGACACACACACTCCTACTTGACACACCCATACATGCACCAGCACGTGTTCTTTTTTCTTTTGGCTACTGAATTGGATGACCATTGAATACCACTACAACAAAATGGCAAACTAAGTTGACCATGGTGTTCAGTTTCCTTTATTTTGTGTAAAAGTTTAGTACGATATCAACCATTTGTCGTTGACGCAAATCTCAGAAAGATACCAATTATGTTCTCTTCAGGAATATAACAGGCTCAATGTGGCATAGTACGTATAAGAGCCATATGTGTTCACAGTAACAACATATTCTACTTTTTCTTGCCTGTGCTACCTTCTTTGCAACAATGGTGCATCAAGCTGCAAAGCTATATATAGATGATAAATATTATGAAGAGAACTGACATGAAATGCTACAACCTTCTACTTCTTACGGTACAGTATCTGGAATGTACCGCCCTAGATAGAGAAATGTCAAACACCAAGTTCAACAAAGATACAACATGCTCAGAAGATACATTGTCTCCTGAATCCTTTCTTCATTTCACAACATAAATGCAACAGAAAAGAAACTTAATGTCTATAGCCCTAAAATCTTCATAGAGAGAGCTTGTTTGATAAACAACAAACAACCTAAAACCAGCAGTAGTTATGCAAAATTACAATAATAGAATTTCTATACTGTGAGGATTCTAAAATCTAAACGAAATCATAAAATTTTTCCATCCATGAATGACTAAAAAAGATGCTGACATGAAGAAACAAAACTACATTATCAGGCAAAGAGAACTTAATTTACTCATGGATATCATTAAGGCCCACAGAATTTGCAGAAAAGAAATGGAAGACATGAATCAGAAAGATACGCCCTAGACAATATAACCCTAGAGTAGAAAATCTGACAGTTAACTGACCAAGTGTCAAGCGCATTTATTCAAATATGAAACAACCTAAAGATAAGTAACTAATGTCCACTTTCTTTTGACTGTATTTGCCTCCTCAATTTCTCTATTAGGTTAAGGGTGCATTCGCTTAACACTTGCTGAACAAAAGGCAACCAATATCCTAACAGGGTTAATCCACAACGATCCCATATGCCACATAACTTCTTAACCCTCAGCTTATGGTCAAAAATCACCAAGTTTCTATCTGATGTTCATAAGTAGGATAAATTGATGAGTGATGGTTGATTAGCAATTATTTGAGCAAAACAAATGAACAAATTAAATGACCACAATAAGTATTGAATATCATGCATAAAGGCAAAGAATAATGTTATCACCCTTGAAAAAATCTAAAATTGGCTGCAGCTGCACACATAAACTAAATTTTCACATGAAACTGGAAAAGAAGAAGCCCAAGGATGATCCAGTAACTTACTGTACAAGGCACACCACTGCCTTCTTTAGGACTTGTTGAAGTTGGACCTAGTCGAATAGCTTTAAGAACTTTGCAAAGAGAATTGCAATAGCTATCCAAGTCCCAATCTCTTGATACAGACATCACATATTCGTTAATAGAATTCAAAGACGATAAACCGCACCCTGCTTTTGCCACTGAATGGGGGCAGTCAACAAGAAGAAAACCAGAAGACGACCATTTTCCAGAGGCCAAACCTGTCTGATTTCCTACTGTTTGAGGTGTGTGACTTCCCAATTTGCAGGCTTCATAGACTGCAAGCAGTATGTTAGAAACAAGGTTATTGATCATTGACACTCAGAATAGTCTCAACCATAAACTTATACACAATGTCCCACTGGAATCAATTAAAGATGAAGTAGACCAAAAGGACGGCTACAAGAGTAGAATGAGAAATAGGACCCTAAGACGAAACTTTCCCCAGTAAAAATTTAGCCATGTTCAACAGACGCTAACATCAAACACGGTCTTGAAGAAGCACACTTGGATGTGTTTATACTTTATAGTTTATATATCAGTGTTGTAAATATTGGTATCGGAAACTTAAAATTTTCTCAAATATTACAACACATCAGCCCATATTCACCATGTGTGTTTCTGCATGTATCACTAATTTTTAGAACATTTTTATGTTACAAGAATAATCAAGTACATATATACGGAGTTGTATCTTGTATGTATCGTACAATACGAGGCCATATCGTACAATACGTATCGTCGCGTTTCAAAAATGTGATACGATACACCACATGTATCGTAAACAGCAATGTTGTAAAAAGCGTATCGTAAGTCGTATCGGTCTGGCTTTAAGATACGTTGCATCGTAAAATATCGTAACCGTATCATATTTTAAAAAAATAGTCAGAAAAAATACAAAAAAAATCTCAAAAAATAATAAAAAATCAACAAAAATTACCGTATTGTACTTGTATCATATCGTATCATAACATATTGTAGTTGTATCGTAACTGTATCACACGATACGGTGCCTGTATCGTAACTGTACGACACAGGTGGTGTATTGTATCGCATTTTTGAAACGCGACGACACGTATCATACGATACGTACAACACTGGTAAACAGGTGGTGTATCGTGTCTGTATCGCACGTATCGTACGATACAGGCACCGTATCGTACGATACAATTACGATACGTTATGATACAGTTACGATACGTTAAGATACATTACGATACCATTACACTTTAAACTTTAAAGCACATTATCTCAAAGCATAAAAGGAAGATCAAGGATGGTCTCATGATGCATAAAAGTTTGATGAGACAAAAAGCACGATTTTATTTTTTCAAAAGACATGACTGGAATTGGAAAAATAATTCAATGTTAAATTGTTTTTGCCATTAAATCAAGTGAAATCATTTAGAAGAGGGCACACTAAAACTAGGGAACCCCATTTTGGGGGGAGCGTGTGCATAGCAGAGAGGAGAAGCAGACTCTTGCTTGGTTCCATTTGTGTAGTTTACCTACCAGTTTCTATCTAAATCACATGGGTACGGGTACGATTCGTAGTACAGGTATGGACATAGTAACTTTAAAAATATGAGTATGGGGACACCGCAAGATATATACATATGAATATATGCAAAATAGCACAAAAAAACATTTAATAAACAAGTGTATCAATAATTATATGTAAATGAACAATAACTCTAAAAAACAGAATGATATTCTGAGTTACAAAAACTAAATCAAGTAAAATTAAGTAGTTTGGATTAGCTTCGAACTAAAAAGTACCCAAGTGCATCCAAGTATCTACTTTAGGTATGGGTAAGACGACACAGGTGTTACAGCCATGGACCTTACTGAAGTAACCATGTGACTTAGGTTTCTATCAGTTCTTCAACATCTCTAAGTGTAAAATCAAAGAAAATGGCCCTCAAAGATGTATTACACATGAAATATTTGATGACCAATTACTAATATATGTTTGAGTGTCCAACGCACACCACAACAAACATATAAGCAGATCTAGAAACATATAAACCGCATATTTGACTCTCAAAAAGATTACAAGTAGATAATATGGACAATTGCAAGTGTAAAAGAGGGAGTAGTAAACAAACAAAAAGGGAACTGCAAACATAAAAACTGCCTCACAAGGTTAAAACAAGCACAAGCCTCCTCAAGAGCTTCAACTAAGTGAACGCACTGGTGCAGAGGTAGTATCATTGCATGTGTGCATAGAAGATTGTCAATGAAACTTAATCATGACTAAATCCAGCTGCTCAGCAAGGATAATGTAAAAAGCTTAGTGATTCCTTCTCATTACATGTATGTGTGTGTGTGATGCTCATTTGTACGTTGGCATTTGTCTATGAATGGTGCCTATTTGTGTGTGTTTTTGTGCGTTTGGGAGGGAAGGGGGGTATGAGAGAGAGAGTCCAAGTGCCTCTGCCAAAGGAAAGAGGCATCAGGCCATCACAACATGAAACAACAATGGTTTCCCACAAACCCATATTTATTATATAAGAATTCATGGCAATACCAGGCAGCAAAAGTCTAACATGAAACAATAGATTGATAGGCTAGGCTGAACTTCAGATAGAAGTTTCTACCACAAATAAAAAGGTCCCAATGCTAAAAGAATTACATTTGAGACACTGCACCAGAAATAGTAAAATAAAATAACCTTTATTAAGCAAATACAAATATATGTCTGACAAGTGACAATCACCAACCACCACCACATCCCCATAAGCATGTACACCATGTTCCCAACCATCTCCTTCCCCCAACCCCCTCAAAAACCAAAACCCCACAAAGAAAAATAAAACATAAAACAAAGAAAAGAAACAATTACAGACACACAAACATGTGAACCAGTCATTCGCTCAAAATGCATTTCAAAGCCAAACACTGAGAAAAAAAAAATCCACAGATCTTGCCATACTCACCAGTCCCCAGTTGTAGGAAGAAGTCGGAGGCAGCAGCTGCAAGGATATCTATGTCAGGGCATGCAACATAGTAATTTACCTGCATCAAACAAGATAATGGTATTTTGTCACACAATTACAACAATCAGCACAAAGGTGACCAAGGAACACTAATAGTTGCCAGTGGTTCTTCAAGATCCTTACAGGTTTGGGTAAAGCATATGGTTCAAAAGGGGCTTTTTCCCAGAGTTGTATTGCATTAGCGGATATTTTGAGCCAATCATCCTGGTACCTATCACATCAATTCACCAAATTACATGTAATAATTAACTGCACATCAGAGAAAGGTTTACAACAGTAAATTTTATCATAACCTTCGCCATGAAAAGTTTCCCCTACAATATTTATGAGATAAAAATGAAAGAACACCTTACCCAAGCAGTATAGCAGGCACAGGTAGTACCATCACTGTCGATCGTGGACGGGCATGACATGTTTGCTGTTCCATCTCTGAACCACAAAGTTCTTGGTTTGATTTTCTTTGAATTGATTCATCCAATCTTACTCCATCTGAAACAATAACCAGAGAATCTTCCTTGTCACTTGTCAGTCATCCAACATTACATTATATGTGAAACAGTATGGTGGTGGTTGACAAACATCTTATTATATGCAAAATGACTGGTATACCTCTCAAGACGGCAGGCCCGCTAGATGACGACAAAGAGGGGCTTATGGGCTCTCCAGTACCAATGCCAACAGAAGTGGATGTGTCTCTTGCCTCACTCATACCACATTCAGCAGAATACCCATCACCAAGAACCCCACCATCACTGACTTGGTTGTGGCCCTTGCACCAATCAGTGACTAACAATGGACCATCTATATTTCTATCACCAAATGCAGATTTTAAGGCAAGCTTCAGGTCTGTCTGCAGCAAACTAGCCACAGAGGATGGGTAAACCTGCTCCAAGAAAAAAAAAATACATTCGGATAATTTGAATACGAGTAAATAATATACCATGCAGCTGGTGCCATTTACTACGTCAAGAACACAACAACAAATAACAAAGTTCGTAAAAAAACAGGCAGTGTATTATACAGCTAATGCTAATAACATCTCATATGATATGCTTAATTGATGCTGTATTTAAAAAATTATGAAGCAGAAACATGAGATTTACGGAAAGTTGGCATTTATGGGACATCATAAAAGTGCTATTTGCACCGAAACTGGATTCTGCATAAAATGGCAAAGCTACATCATGAACCCATAGACACGCATGTGCATGCATATGCTACAGATTGTACAAATTTAGTTGGACCTTTCATTATTTGATCTTTGTACATCCAACCAAATAGATGTGAATCATGTGATCTATATGGTTGATTTACTTGAGATCAGCTTTTGAAATATGAAAATTCAACATGCATTGATGTTTTTCGCTTTTCCCGCAATCCAAAAACAACCACTGAAAAGGCATCCAACTTTACAGGTTGAAAATAATTTTCTAGTTGAAAAATAAAATAAAGAGTTGACTCATAAGTTTTTAATCATGTGCAGCACATTTATGCCACCGGATCAGGCCAAAACAATGTAGGTTACAAAATCAAAAACTATATTACATATATAAACCATAGCCACAAATATCGTTCTTGGGTTTTTATAGGTGAGGTTTTCCTCAGGTATTTATCGGCAAAGTTGTTTTTCTTTTTTGGAAAATCTTGGAGTTATTTAAAAAAATAAAATATCAAAATGTTAGGTAAAAATACAAGAAATGAAAAACTAATAAGTATGTATTGCATTTAGGAGGTAATGTTAAATACCTAAAACAAGAGGAAATAAAATAAGGAAACAAAAGTTGGAAAAAAATAGAAACAGAAAATGAAATAAAAATAATTGAAAAAATCACGAAAAATCAAAAACTCATGAAAATCACGTTCAAATCATGATAACTTCATTTTAATGATTTTTTCAATATATTGCGATATTTTCCATTTTCCTTATTAATTTCGTTAATATCGCGATATTTTTTAAAATATCGCGATATTTGTGGCTATGATATAAACATTGGAGCAAATATACAAGCAAAACATAGAGAAGTTAGTTCCTAATTATAACAAAGATGATGCTTCAAGCCTTATCTTTCCTTTATTGAATGCCCAATCTTTGGCAATGATAGACATAAAGAAGGCGTGTCAGATTTGCAGTAGCCAGGACTTGGTTACCAGATGTAGTAGAACACATTCAACTAGTGGTATTATGGGACTGGTTGGACCAGCCCCCTTGTGCTCTTGGTCCTCTCTCTTCCCGCTCTCTTTCCCATCTTTCCCACCCATCCTCTCTCTAAATTAATGGCCATTATTGAAGAGACAGAGGAAAGAGGATGTGTGTAGGAGAGGGAACAAAAAAGAGGAATGGGAAAGAGGGAACAACAGAAAAAAGGGGCTGGTTCAGCCAGACCTAAAATAGCACTGGCTGAAACACTCCCATATATATATATATATATAGCACAGTCTTGAAGTCTTAGGAAATAAAGTTCAAAAGCAAATAAGTCTTAGGAAATAAAGTTCAAAAGCAAATAAGACTAACTTCAGCAGAAAGAGGATCAGGCAGCTCCACTCCAGCATTGTCTAAAGAATGGCATGAAGACAACAGTCCTCCACATCCTGCATGAACCATATATGGACCACAAGAAAATCCACGTCTTTTCTGCTCCTCAAATGCAAGCCAACCATAGGGACCATCTCCACAATCCGTATCAAGTGACAGATCAACAAAGGAAGCAGACTGCTGTACTAGCAAGCCTAGTGCATCAACCAGCACTTTAATCTGTTGCCTCTGCCCATTTGAAACCATGCTTTCTTCTTCAAAAGCACCATGCAAGGAAGATATAGCATCATTGTTAGGTGTTATAGATGGCTTCATTCCCCTAGGAGCTCCCACAGATCGCCAGACACCAATTCTAGCAGAATGGTTCCCATCAAGCATTCCTCCATCCACTTCACCAGATATTCTTACTGGTACGGAATCCACTTTTTTTACTTCAAGATTGCTTGATATCTTTCCAGAAAGTGCACTGGTTCCCCTAGAGGGATGATCCGCGACTGAACAGGCTGCTAACTTGTTTATGCTGGGAGGAGCTAGGTTGTTGAATGATAACAATGTATGTCTTGTCCTGCACATAGAAGCCTGAAGCATAAGACATTCAACTTCAGTAGCGAGCATACTCTTCAAAGAGAAGATGAAGCTTCCTGCATCAATAAAATTCTCCCCTTTTGAAAGAGATAAGCTGGCATTTGAGGACTTGAAATCTGATAATGATGAGAAATTTCCTTCTGTCTTGTATGGTACACCAATGTTGCTCTGAGAAGAGTGCACATGGTCTGATTTACTACTTCCACTACAAACATGGTTATAGTGTTTCATTTTTTCAACAGAACTTGAATCACGCCTTGGCTGAGCTTCCTTCGGCCTCCCTGATGTTTCAACTATATCTTCTGACATGCGCACATTTGAAGGCGGTGGTGTTGCACTATATGCATAAAAGGAAGAGGTTGCTGATGAAGTCTCAACTTTTTTTGTTACAGGAACATAGGGGTTTCTAAATAGCGAAGAGCAATCAGAGTCAGAAGTTTCAACAGCAGTATACTGTGGAGCAAATATCATCATGGCTTCAGATTTAGATAAATGATCAAACTCTCCAGTTGTTGGTAATGAAGTGCAGGATATGACTGATGAAGGAGTGTCTCTTACTGTCTCCTGGTTTCTGTTGTTGGTCTCCCTAACAGATAGAGGTGGCTGATGCAAACCTTCAGAGGGTGAAAGATCCACAGGCAAAAGAGCCTGATCTGACACATCTATAGTGGGACTACCTATCATATCTGCACCGTCAACTACGGGGAACATAAAAGCCTCAGATTCCGCAGCACTTGGGGGCTGCACAGGAGGTACATCAAAGGTCAAGTATGAGCATTTCTGTTAGTTTCAAAAATGACTAAAAAACTTTAATCACAAGATGAACTTGCAAAAAGTAGCAGTATATAAAACCCAATAGAAGCACAAAATAATTAAAAAAAGTGTCACCTTAGCAGACAAAGAAAAACATATGTATGAGGATAAAGTTACCAACCAACTTCTTGGATATAGCAAAGTTTTCAAACACCAGGCAGTCATGCAAAGTGCCGATTACCAATCTAACATAGACACAAGAATCAACGAACAATCTGCAGCATATTGCTTCAACAATTTTTACGAAATTGGCAAACAGTGTTTGCTAAGGTTTAGTCCTTGTGAAACCCACATTAAATGATCAAAACAATTAATTTCATACCCAAGAGGCCAAGACACAGATTGGTTATTTCGCTATGAGTGGCCACTACAGGCCTGTTCTACACGGATAGGCCAGGTCTCAGCTACTTCTGGGAATGAGCAAAACCAGGCCTTATGTTGTTTCAGTAAACAGTAGTCATACTATAGTAACAAATATCATTCTCAGGTTTTTATCAGTGAGATTTTTCTCAGATAATCATTTCTCAGGAGTTCAAAAAGATGCAAAATGGATAAAAATAATAGAAAGAATTTTGACGTTTTTTATTAATTTTCTCACAAATTCATTGATAAAAGTAATTGTTAAAATGTAAAACTAAACCCAAAGAAAATAAAGTATATAAAAATAGTTCTTTGAAAAATGCAAAAATATTGCAACATTAACACAAAATCTCAAAATGCTGCAATATTTTCCATTTTTTGGCCACTTGTTTTTTGGCATTTTGATCAGGATATTTTGAAAATATCGCCAATATTTGTGACTTGGTACTATGCATATCAGCCACAATACGCTGATACTGAAAGCAAAGCACTTCCATGTCCTAAAACATTGACATAACAGCAAGAATGTAAATGAGAACCAAAATACAAAAAGAAATGGTGTAACAGAGTAATAAAACCTCAAAACAATATGCACTTTATACCAGTAGACTTCACATGATCATGCATGTGAACAAGAGACATTTTTCAGCATTAAGTCATTTAACTTGCATTCACATAATCATGATCTACATACGATGACCTTACCACTAAGAACCAGCAGAATCACAAAGCATTAAAAAAAAAATAGTTCTTAATAAAAGGATCAAGGCTAGAGATCCAAAAGCACATATGCATACACAGACACAGACAGATAGAAACATTAGGACCAATCAGCATGCATGATCAGACAGTGCCACAGCCATTCTGATAAGAACTCTTCCTTTTGATAGAATATCACCTCTCCGAAAGGAAGAACATCATTTTGGAACAGGTCACTGAAATCTCCAAACTCGGATAGAAGTGTTTGCACATCCAAAACCACTCCAGCATCATCATCATCCCAATGCCAATAAGTCCCTAGATGGTTAATTGTTGCATTCAGAATGCCAGATGCAGTATTTGTTTCAGTTAAACTGAATTCTTGTTTAAACTCATTATGGATAGCACCATCTTCTGAACAAGGAAAACCTTTTGTGCTGAATTCATAGCCTTTCCGTGCAACCTTGTATGGCTGGTGCTGGTCAAAAGACTCTGCATCTACCCGTGCTCGTTTAGAAACCTAAATTCCCAAAACACTTATTTGTTAAGCACAAACAATCAGGATCATAAGAGAATAACTTACTACACCAGGAAGCAATAAGAACCAGAGAGCAAACATACAATAAATTCAGAAAATTTCCTAGCAAACTTCTCTCTGCAAGCTATTTTATGAAGAGAGGGTGACAATTTAACATACAAAAGCATGTTGTTGCCACAAACATTAAAGCCAATCTATTCTCCAAAGTCCAATAGGACTGTCCATGTAATATGAAACTATTTAGTCATGCTAAGGCAAATGTACATTTATTTCAATGTAGATAAGGATCTTACCACCGTTTGGCCATCTGCACCACACTGGTTACTTGAAGTTAAGCCAAACTCCTTACATGCAAGGGAATCAGCATCAGCTTCAATATCATTGATCTGGTTGCCTCTAGCACATTCACTATCACTAGACGTAGTGCTCAGACTACTGGTACAACTGCTACTATTACTATTGCGACTGCTGCTACAACTACAAGATGCATGAGCGATCAGATTCCATAAGGATAATAGAAAGACATTTTATACGCTGTTCATTCTTACCAATGCCAAAAAGCAGGTAAGAAAGACAGACATAGATAACATTTGAAAAGAACTGCATACTCTTAACACATACAGAAAAAGATGTAATTATCCAGTAAGTAATGTAACCTAGGGGCTAGGCTACCTGCAAGATAAAGGTCCAGGATGCAGAAATAACTGCAAAGATATAAGTCGGGATCCTGGTGCAGGGTGCAGAAATAAGTAATTGCAAAGATATAAGTGGGCAATCCAAAATAGCTTAGCTCCATGTTATTAGATGAAGTGATCACGTTTCAACTTCAGTCATGTTGTCCCCCTGGTACAAGGCTTGTTGCCTATGCTAGTTCGACCTATGTTCACATGACTCAAGGTCAAGGGCTGTATGCCCATATTTTCGGGCAAAGCAAACAAAACACATTGATGGCTTACTCCTGAGAACCAAGCTAAGCAGCCATAAAACTTACTGCTAGGCCGTACAAGAAGGTGAAAAACCAAATTCGTATAGGCATTACTAAACGCTGCTGGGACTGGAACAGCTGCAAGTCCAGTCAGATAAGTGTTCCCATATTAGGGAAAACCTAAATGCCTGCTCTTCGCCTCTTATATGGTACATACCTTTACACGCCTCTTTCTTTCAAAAAATTCCTAGGTACTTCATCTCAAGAATCACGATACAATTTTTGAAGTGTCAACAAGGTAAACTATTAGCTGGTGAAACAAACACAAAATGACAATTCCAGAACCAAATATATGATCCCCAGACTGATCACTGCAGCAACAAACAAAGGCTATGGTTCCTATGGACCACAGCAGACGCGAAAATTCAGTCAACAATTAAAAATGCAGAAATACAGACAAAGATGTAGAAGCTTATAACCCATATTGCCCATGACAAACACATCAAAAGAACACCAACAAAAACTGAGTAAGAAGGGCCTGAATCCAAGGATCCTTCTATGCACTGTTTGTATACTTGTGCATCATACGTGCATGTGTACAAATGCTAAGAATTACGCATTTTACACCTCACGTACAAGTAACCCTTTCATCACTGATGAGTGTGGCCTTCCACAAAGAATTTTTCCACAACCCTTCCTTCTTATCAACAAAATTCAAAAACTTGTTCAATTGATTTTCAATGCCAAAGGCATGCCTTCTCAAGACCAAGTGAACTACGGCTTTGGTGAAACTTCATGATTCTCGTCAAAGCACTCACAAGCACTGTGACGGACACATGAAAGGAACTGGAAAGTTGAAATTGACATCTATAACCAACAATATTCAACGTCTCCCAAGGCTTCTGCTGGTTTGCTGAGGTCCATATTTAATTAGTACCTGGTGAGGTAGAGAAAAAAGTTTGAATGGTAATGCATGTGCATTCCTAGAAAACAATGTTCCACATTTCCTTCCTTGTAGACTGAAAGGAAAAAGGCAGAAGTACAGTAGCAATGAATGTCATTGATATCTTGCACCTAGAGAGAGAGAGAGATAGAGAGAGAGGGGAAGAAGAAGAAGAAGAACATGTTTATCCCAGACCGCTATATATATATCACTAGAGAGAGAGAGAGAGGAATAAGTATATCCCAGACCACTCAGGTGACATATATAGCACTATCAACTTGTATGAATTGATCTCAACAGTCTGATCTATGTATCAGACAGTAACAAAGCAAGCCAACTCATCAAAAATGCCAACACGAAAAGGAAAAATTTATTGAATGATTGAATCATTTTGAATGGTTCCTTTATAAGCAAGCATTCTTGAACCATATGATCATGTTGATGGAAGGTTGAGAGTAATGCATCACAATGTTAATATTTGGTATGCTCATACTCCAAGAACCCTATACATATGTACTAGTGTCTATTCGTGAACCATATGATTATGGCAATGGACAGTTGAAACTAGTGCACCATCAGTGTTCACATTTGGTATTGCTAATATTCCAGGAAAGAGAGAGAAATGAAAATACCATTTAGGTCAATGACAAAAGCTAGACTACTTAAAATAGATATCCAAAGTACTTTTATAAAATATAACCTTAAAAATATTATCTTTAAAATAATTTCACAAGAAAAATGTATTAAGTCAGTCATTTTTTATTTTACATGTGATGTTTTATTCATCAGAAACTAACGGCTCCTATAGAATAAAAGCTTGATAGCAGAAAAATCAAGTTTTTTTCAAGAGAACAAACTTGGACTTGTAGTCTAGAACTAAAGCATGCATTTTATGGAAACAGTATAAACAAGTTAATGCGTGACCAATTATGGATTAAAAATGTATGATTACTTGAACGCAAAGGAACTTTGACTCAACAAATTTAAAGTAACAACACATCTCACAATCAAGTGTTCGATTGCTGTCCAAGACAGATGACTTACTTTATCTCAAAAAACAATGGTGTCCACAAAAGCATTAACTAATAGTCTAATATGCACATAAACACAGAGGAGAGACATCCATAGACATGTTCCCACACACACAGACAAGTGGACACATAGGAGAGACATGCATAGACAAGTACCCCCACACACAAGTGGATGCGGAGGAAAGACATGCATAGACATGTCCCCATACACACAAGCGGACACGGAAGAGAGACATGTGTAGACGTGTTCCCACACACACAAGCGGACATGGAAGAGAGACATGCATAGATGTGTTCCCACACACACAAGTGGATCTAGAATCCCTAGTTCATCATTTTGCTACCAAATGTTGTTCAAGGCACGTCAAGCCTTACATTGCATTACATACATTCAGATTTTCGAATGCCATTTTCCAATAAAGTTTTTGAGGGCCACCAAGCAACAGCACATAACAATTAGACATTTAATGAAAATTGGATCCACACCATATGCACAGACAAAACATTACACAGATCAGGAACCCAAAGGTCTTCAGTACCCATTTTCAAAAAGAACAATAATTTTACATACCATCGAGTGGGTAATGAACTGAATAAATCCAATAGTGCACCCGTGTCAAGCAATGTTGCATCTGCAAAATCTCTGAACCAAAATCTGTAACTTCAAAACATCAGATGTTAACTATTTCATCTGTGTCAACTGGACGAACAGTAATAAGAAAAAGAGTCATGCCTTCTCAGAGATGATCTAGCCAACATTGTCTGCGGCACCGGGACAAGCACTGCCTCAGCTGGATAAACAAATGCCTTCTCAAGAAATGCTACTTGATCAGATGACCCCTGCTTTTGCTCACCTTTCCCATTCGCACCAGAAATTGCTTTGTCCACAACATCATGCCTGGAAACCTTTACATGGGAACTTGTGTTATCCTGCGATGCCCTTTCTGTCTCCACATAGGGAAAATCCAGACTAACTTCAGCATAGCAGTTATGCCCTCGGAGCATGCAATAAGAAGACTGAGAAGCACTGGGAGGTACAGATGCCACTAAGGATCCACTTGAAGCTTTACTTTTACTGTCAATTCAACGAACTGAATGCTATTAAAATTTGTGATAAAAAAACTAATTCCATCAACCCATTGATGACTAGGTCTAGCATTATCATGTAAAGTGCATACACTTAGTAACCAGTAAATTACACTACCTGCTACAGACGTGCTTGACAAGATCACCTGGACAGCAACCTGTAAGTCGGCCCCTCATTCCATGTGGAGAAACAATGACTGCCAAAATTACAATTTGTCATCCACTCAAAAAAAAAACACACTGGGAGAGGGAAAAGTGCAAGAGGATACATTTTACACATTTGCACACTTGTGATGTTATAAGCAACATAAATAAGATCTTATAACACATCATGGAAAAGACATCGACATGTTTGTCACGATCAGGAAGCACAACAGAAAAAGAACAACGAGTAATGGTATTATTACAAGTGCAAGAATTACCATTTTCAATTGATTAACAAAACCAAGAAGTGAACAAACAGAAAAACGGAAGGCCAACTCCAATGAACGGTGAAAACCAGATGAGGAGTTCTCTTTGAATCAAATAATCAAAGAAAGGCAAAATAGATGGAACATTTATGACACAGACAACATTTAATACACTCAAAATGGTCAGACCACTTAAAGTCATAACTCCACATAAGTATGGATAGCAAACAAAACCTGGAAGCTTATCCTCAAACTTCACAGAAGAGCGATGTCTCAATACCCTTTCTAAATCATCACCTGAAAGCATTCGTACCCGCCTGCAAAACCAAGAAATAAGCCAGTAATACAAAATTTGTCACACTGATGACCTTTGCCAGCAAACCATTGAAGGAATAAAATTTATATGGCACACTAACTTTGCAGAAATAACTGCGTGGACAAAAATAGCATCTTCTGTGGCAGCGAAGACAAATTCACAACTAGGGAAAACCCTCCTGCAACAGAAAAATTGTAACATGAGATCAAAAAATAAACAAAGACAATGCAATAACAATATGAATAATTAGTAATGAGGTCTAGAACAAGCCCACAATGCAAACATCAAGTACTGTATATGCATTGCACATATAGAAATGACACAAATAAGCCAACAGAGGGTCAATAGATCATCCAGACTACCCCAAGATAAGTTAGACAACAAAGACTATCATGTTTAACGAACTATTGTACTAACTACTATGCTAGACTGGACATTATCGAAATTGGACATTTTTATTTTATTAGTACACAACAAAATGTGAATTCGATTTATTAGATGGACAAATAACAGTCTGTAACTTGAGCAAAATAAAGACTCAAAAAATAACAGGTACATGGATGAGTTACCCATTCAAATAATTAATAGATAAGGAAATGCAGCTGGATTTCCAAACAAGAAGACTACCCAGTTCCCCCATACTTCAACCACAGATAAAAGATTTTGCTCTGTCCAAAAACAAGATATAGAAGCACTCGAGGAGAACATGTTGTGCAAGTCAATGATGCTCAACTTGCTCCAATTTAAACTTGATAAGCATTTGAAGTGTGATATGGCAAATGAACAAGGCCATCAAAGATGGCTATCAGTGAGAAAAGACTAGACAAGTTTCATTTTATTCCAGCATGCAATGTTCATTAAAGAATGTCCTAAATAGCTAACAAGCAGAATGCACTTGTGAAAATCTTAGTTGCAAGAATCCCAGTAGACAGCCAACTGTTCTGACCAGTCAGTTGAGTCAGTTATTGAGTGGTCTGTGTTTCAAACCAGCGACTGGCTGGTCAGACAAGTCAAAGTCAACTTAGCCATTGGTCAGTACTAATCCATGACCTATAAATATATATATATATGCATGGTCTTCGAATAGACACAGTTGTTTGTGCATTTATTTTCACATTAATAAATCTATTTATTTATTGTCAATTGACTAGGGTGAGTAGTCCCTTGTGCGACCATCCGATTTTGACAACTTAGGTGAAAACACACTAACCAATTAGTACCTAGAACGTTTCAGCATAAGACATTGACATGAAGATATCTACCATACATCAGGTTAACCAGAGGAAAAAAACAGGCCAGCAGAGAAAGCAATAATGCCAACCACAATCAAGTTACCTATCATTCTGTGCAGAAGAGTGAACTTTTGAAAACACATCTCCAAATCGGACATAGAAAAATCCTCTTAATGTCCTGGCATTCACAGAAATTTAAAGACATCCAAAAATAATATTAGACATCACTAGATTCCATCAAAGGTAAGGAAAATGAATCCTTGCTAGAAAGAATCCACCTCTCAATACGATTTCTTAAGGCTTGAGATAAAGCAAATGCAACTTCTTCTGAATCCCCAGGTGCTAACCAAAGTCCTGTAGCAACAACTGTAAAAAAAATAAAATAAAATAAAATAAAACACGAAACAGTCATAACCAAAAGAGAAAAAGAGACTCTTCATAGAGAAGAAAAGCCCACAACTCCACATCAACCACTAACTTGGGACAACAGAAAAGTTGTTGCTTGTTGCAAAGGTAAGGTATTGTTAGTAGGAGACATGGATTTGAGTCAGCAGGTGGCCAGATGACCACTTGCACAAAAAAGCAGAAGGTTAGGAACTTGGGACCATCCTCTATTAAGCTTGGGCATTGGGCCGTCCCGGCCCGATAACGAGTCGGGCTTTGGGCAGGCCCGCATCCAAAAACTGGGCCCGGGCCCGGTCCGACTCCAAAAACCCAAGCCCAAGCCCGACCTGATTAAATTTAAAAAAATATTTTTTAATATACAATAATAAATATAATTAATTATAATAAAATATTATAAATATATATAAATTAAAAATAAATTATCGGGCTGGCCGGGGTCCCTTTTCCCCGGGCCTGGGCCCGAGTTATGCAGGGTACCGAGTACCCGGCGGCAGCCCGGTCCGGTGCCCAGCCTTATCTTCTATGCCCCTATCAACAACAATGTGTGTGTATTTGCTGGTTGTGGTCCTCTCTTTACAAGAACAAAAACAATAGTAGGTTCAAGTTACCTCTCAACTTTGACACTGCAGGTTGAGCAGCTTCCACGATTGCTGAATGTTTTCCAGGAAGGAAAAGCCAAAGCTTGATTTTCTCGTCTGTATTTCATATAATAAAATGTTACAGTTATTCTTAATATGGGAGCTCAAAACAAGATGCAGACATCATAGTTAAGATCTTTACCTGGATTGTGGACACCCTGTGAAGGATCCCAAGGACCAACAAAAGAATTGGTCCATGCACTGAGAAATCCTTCACTCTGCAACTGAACATGTGATGAGAGAACCAAAAAGGTTGCAGCATCTCTTTGTTCAACCTTCGCACTGATAACATTGATGAGTATAGCTTAGAACAACAACCAAAAGACTGTAACTCAACAGAATATATTTATAGCTTCATAGGTACACAAAGAACATATAAGATACGAAGGGATTTGCCTTTTCTCGATGAAACTACCAGAGTCAGACTCAGAAGGAAGTAATTGGAACCAAGAAATATGATGTAGGCCGCCCTGTCAGATTATTTGAAAAAAAAATCAGGACTGCATGTATTCATGTAAGTTTAAATTCACAAATGCATCCCACGACCACCTTCTTAGAGAAACTAAATTCAATCATCAAGTACTCTGTCACAAGTCAACAATTTTACCAACATGAATTATCTAGATTCATCTTCATGACCCAGCCATTTCCAGATTTTCTAAATGTTCTAATAGTCTTTAGAGTGACTCTCCATGGACTCCTCAAGTGTGGCCACCCTCAGGAGGTACATAAGCAACTTCAAAATATTATATATTCCATCTTCCAATTTTGTTGGCTTAAAAAAAACTTCTGTGTTGCAAAGAGCAATGCATAAACATCTTAAAACAAACACACTTACGATATTCCCATTGCTTCACTCAGAAAAATACTTAAAGGTGCCAAAAGAATGAATACAAGACCCGAACATTTAAGCACTGCAGTTGCAGAAATCATTTAAGTCGGATTCTGGTTCAAGATGAGAAGGATATGAGACATGAGAAGCCTGAATGCTCTTGTATTAGACTAATTGCATATCACATCCCCTCAATAGATTGACTCAAATTTCTAACCTGTGCTCATGAGTCATGACACTTCCTTAGTAACAACCCAAATTAACATCAAAACAAGTTACCCTAATTTCCCCTCCAAGTTTTCCCCCAAGAAACAGGCATATCTGCACATACCCTAAAAATCATGCATGGCGCTATTACATGCCTTTATAAGCTTATAAAGAGGACTATTGGTCATTTGGCAGTTCAATGAACAGTTATAATCAATGTTGTAAAAGGTGTATCGTAACGCGTATCGTTCAGGCTGACCTATAAGTGTGACGTAATATATCGTAAGTGTATCGTAAATGTACCATAAATATATTTTTTAATTCATGAAAACTAGAAAAATCAGAAAAATCAAGAAAAAATCAGAAAAATCAAGAAAAATGTGTTCTATATAAAAAACTCATTACACATATAAAGAATATTCATGATTTATCATTCATAAGTAATGACACATTAATAAAATAAAATCTAAACTTTAAAGTATTTTACATCAAGCAAAACGTATAATCCGTAGTTGCTCACTGTCAAATGAGAATTGAAATAACGTTTATGATTAATAACATCATATTATTATCAATCGATTCAATAATCATTATCTTCATCTTCATCCCTTCAAGCTGGTGATTTCTCCCTTAAGACAATGATATCTTAGTGATTTTTTAAAAAAAGGTAAAAACACACTTTCCCAACTCTTAGAAGCGTAGAAAATGAAAGAGGCGAGGAACTTCAAAACGAAAAAAACAGAAACGGGGCACTGAACCCTTTTATGAAAAACAGAATCGTATCGTAAGATACAGCCAGTACAGGTACGATACACATGCATTTTGTGTATCATGCGCATATTGTATATGTCTTTCCAACCTATACGTATCGTAAGATACGGGTCCATATTGCAGAATACGGATAACATTGGTTATAATAATCACATCATTGTATAAAATTAAGCTTCTGCATATAGAACAATCTCTACATCAAGACCCATAAGATTTATTAGTGCCAAGAACAATTTAATTGCCAAAGAAGTATCGGTAAACATACATCATCTCTGAAGAATATGAGAAAAGAGTTAGGATTTGGTTGATTAAAAGAAGGAATCAAAAGTTAAAGAAACGTTCAGTTAATATATTCAATATGAACGACTTGCTATCCATCCACATTTTCCTTGTCATTTAAGTTATTTATCATTGAAAGGGGAAAATGTCAAGACCTTCTCAAGTGTACTCTTATTGTTAATCCATACTTATGATCCATTGATCCAAGAGAACTCGCATGTTAAGTGTACAAAGACAGTCCTACTAATTTTATATCACAGGCCAGGATAAGATTGATGAAGAATTCACGAAAGTGATAATAAGAAGCTGGATATACAAATAAGGTTAGAAATCGGAACCAAACGTCAAGGAGAACATTTGATCAACATGGCCCGATAAGACGCAAATAGGACTAGGTTGTACCTGTTCAAACTTTGATGCCAGCTTTAGTCTTATAGTTTACTAGATTTGTTAGTATAATATTTAGAACTGTTATCTAGTCTATCAAATTCACAAGTTCCTAACAATATATAAAATATACATATAAATAACACATAATAAAAATAATAATTTCTCTCAATAATATTTTCATAATAAATGGAACAATTTCCAAATGTGCTCCTTGAAAGATTGATTTCACCTTGATCTGATGTGGAAAATGAATTAAACTTCAAAAAAAAAGGTTAGTTCCTGAAAAAGTATTTTCCTAATTGTTGTTGCAGTTTATACATCTACCAAAACATAGCTATTGTTCAATTAAGAAAAAAAATGAGAAAAAGAATAAACCCACAACAAAAGGGAAGTCATCCTTAGCCTATAAGCAGAATCTAGTACAGAAATGGGCATCTATGGAATTTAATATTTCTGGAACCCATTGTCACTAAAAGTATCATAATTTTATCACCAAAAAGTAGAAAAAGGTACCATTGAGAAAACATTATGATATTTTTAAAATATCACCAAAATTAAATATTGCCATATTTTTCTTTTTAGATTTTTACAAATGAAAAAAAAAAACAACTTTACTGAATGTTAAATTTAAGTACTTTTACTGAATGTTTTTCGGCCTTTTGCTTCTTTTAAATTTTAAAAACTACCTTTGAATGCTGCCAATATTTTCGCAAAAAACTAGTAGATAACTCATACAGTTTCCCATTAATTTTATGTAGATCAAAAATTTTTAATGAACTTTCACATGGATGAAAACCAAAATTTTAGAAAATACTTCTGAGGAAAAGCTTCTCAATAACAGTATGTGCAGCTATCAAAGTGTGTTCATACCCTCACAAAAACCTATTCCATTGCCCCTTTATTCCTCCTATTATGTCTTCTTTCTCTCCTATGTAGATGCTGACATATCAACAATAAAAGCATCCAAACAATAAAGGAAAATTGCAAAAGACAGCAAACTTGCAATTTGAACCCAAAGCAACTGCAACAAACAAATGGTTGAATAGTCTAAGAGGTGATTAATCAACTTGTTGCCACGATGAGATGTTAACAACTTAGCAGGTGAAATAGAGAAATAACTTACAGTTTATATATATTTTCAAATGATGCCATGATGGACACTAGCTGAATGAAAAAAAGCAAATAACACGAAATCTGGCAAATGTACTACTACATTGTTAACAAAATAAGTTACTAAATAATTATTTATAGTAATCATCCATCTTGTGCAACATGTTCGACCAGTGTTATCCATAATACCATATCATATGACATATCATATAGGTCAAAGAAACCATACACCACTGATACACTTTACTTAAGTATATCGATGGTGTATCAGTTGTATGATTGTATCTCACGAATTACGATATGGAATGGCTGATGCACCTTGTATCTTATGTTATGTGTCTAGGGGAATTTTTCTTTTCATTTTGTTTCATTTTTTGTTTTACAACTTGCTGTTCCCTCTTCCAAACACTTTTAGAGCTTTGGGAGGGTAAGTATTTGCAGGTTTTTGAGACAATCACTGATTTGAGTGATAAATTTTCAATTTGAGAGAGAATGCAGCCAGTTTGAAGGAAGATTTGTGTGTGAGAGACCGATACATATTGATAATAATCATGGATCCATGATATTAATCACAAACATATTTTCAATTCCCATTTGGCATAGAAAAATTATATGTTGTGATGTAATCTAAAACACTTTATACTTATTAAGTTATTCTTAATGTGTTGTTAACATATTATGGCTTATGAATGATAAACCATGAATTTTCATTATGTGCGGTGAGTTTTTTTATACAGGACACATTTGTCATTAATTTTCTTGATTTTTCACTAATTTTTCTATATTTTTCATGACTTTCTATTTTTTTATGAATTTAAAAAAATTACGATACATTATGCTACAGCATATAGGTCCCCGATATGGCATGCCATTTACAACATTTGGTTCAATGAAAACAACAAAACAAAGCAATAGGAACAAAGTAAAATACTTAAGCATGTCTAGGTGCAGAAAATTACAATTCTAAAAACATTCGTCCACATAATCCCAGTACACTTTTGTTAGGAAACAATGTCACCGAAAATTTGCAAACCAGTAATCAGAACCAAAAGATCTCATTTCTGGAAATGTCTGCAATAACTGCAAAAATAAGAGAACCTGGATCAGAATGCTTAATATGAGAAGGTCAAAGTAATGAGACTGAATATGATTACAATATTATACACAAAATCAGGTAGGGAACTTCTATAAAAACGAATCTGACATAAGATATAGGCCACAGATAATACTAAATAACCTAACTTTAACTTAAATGGGATTGGTTGAACTGAAACATATAGCCCTGCGCTGCTGCAGAAAAAATGTGCCAAAACAGTATTGCAACGCCTTGCCAACCTACAAGACAACCAGCTTCCTCAATGGTTCTTACTTTCTGCAAACTGGGATGGCTTCTCGAAATGATGTTGGCACACCTTTCCTGATAAAATGCATATGCATGAATCATGAACGCCAAGTGTAGGTTAGGAACTTAGGACCTGTTAACTTCCATTTCTCTATATACCAACCAAAACCAGTATTGCAACGCCTTGCCAACCAACAAGACAACCAGCTTCCTCTGTGGTTCTTACTTTCTGCAAACTGGGATGGCTTGCTTGAAATGATGTTGGCACACCTTTCCTGATAACATGCATATGCATGAATCATGAACGCTAAATCTAAGCAACAGGAAGAAGGGGATCGAAGCATCACTGGGGAGAAAACTCAGTCCATTTGAACCAAAATCCTCATAATGGAAGTAATTTTAATAAAATAAACAAATCATAGGTTCTTACTGTAATAATAATAGCAAAACCCACAAAAGATAAAAGGCAAATGCCGAAAATGAAAATTAAAGAAAATAAACATTGACGGATAAAAAGAGAACCTATTTGGAGCGACAGAATGAATCTCCGCCTCGGCCAAGTTCTTCTGTCTTCTCGCTGATCGTGAAGGTCCTCAGCTACACCCCCGAAAAGACAACTGAAATACGGATAAATCAAAAGCACCTTTAGTTGGCCATCAAAAGAACACAGGGACTTTCTCCTTCTAGACGGGAACCAGTAAGCTTGGGTCTGAGTGATTTCTCCTGGAGCTGTTCCAGATTCCTGGAACGAGAATTCCGCAGAGAATGACGTCTACGGGAGAGAGAATGATAGGGAGAGAGAGAGAGAGAGAGAGAGAGAGAGTCTAACCGCAAGCCCACCGGCCTTCCACGTTCGTATCACAGAGTGAGCCGGTGAGGTCGCCCGTCACCCGTGAAGCTGCCAATAAGAGGTTGAGACGACGGAAGAAGTCAGCACATGAAGTTTGGTATCTGCGAACTGCAATCCCTTCCCCTGTCTCAGCAGCGACGCGTACTCCCACACTCGAAACAATGAGCAGAGTCTTGGACAAGAACACCATAAACTCCAACCCGTCAGAAAAACATGCCAACTTGTCGAAAGCAGAAGCTCGCAAGAGAGAAGCAGCAGTCTTCCCAGAAATCACGAACCCTGAAACCCCAACCCATCAAGAAACCCAAACAAGCAAAACGGTGAAAGACCACCCAAGTACGAAATTAAAGCCCTAAAATCAAGCCTACACTGAATTCACACATCACAATAACTAGAACCTTCCCACCGTGAATCTAGGGCACAGGGAGAGGGAAAGAGGGAGCTGTAGAAAGAGAAAGATAGAGAGCTACCGGTCTCCGATTGTTTCCGGCTCAAGCAATTGATCGTCCGGTATACGAAAACGATGGTCGGAGCACTTAGTGAAATGCCGGTGCTTCCGCCAGGAAACAAAGACGCGATGGGGACGGGAAGAAGGCTCTACCGGATGCGATCTAGGAACCGAGCTCCAGCAGGGACGCGAGTACGGTCTCCTCGTTCAGCTACGAACTTGACTCGTGGCGGTGAAAGACCAGCTTCGGTCTGAACTCTGCCTTTATATATTGGGTCTTTATTTGGTCCGACCAGCTAACATAGGTACCATTAAATCGGTCACGTCGTTCTTTGGACAAACTTTATTCAGAATTCAATTGTTTTTGCAATTAGAATAATGAGCTCACAATAATACCTTGGGAGTTATAAGCTGGTATCCGATGTTGATTATAATTAAAAAAAAACATTAAAAAATATCGTTTTATGAACAGCATTAGTGAGTTTATGGAACCATAATAGTTCATGGTGTTTTTGGGGAACTATTTATGGTACTTTTAACGACAAATATTTAGTTTTTTTTTCTAGTATAGCATTTTATGATACCTCTGTCTAGTTAATAACAATTAACACATTAGGTTTTCTTCTATCCAAAAGAAAAAATAAATAAATACTTCAGCTTTATAGACAATTATATGTAATATGACTAATTGGAGTGGCTGCATTTGCAACTGTTATAAGAATCTTTCATTTGGTTGGCAGTATGTTCATTATGAGTGTAATAATAATCTATAATCTTGGGCAGTTCGAGATTTAATCTAAATTCACTAGTGCTTGTCAGTAAACGATACAAAGTCAACAGTGATGTCCACATGCAACTCACCAATAGTGAAATGTTTTATATTCCTACTTCGTAGTACATAAGCGTGTACTCTCTCAACTATTACTTCACATATTTGCTCCTATTCACTAAAGTTTGCATTTCAGCCGTTAAGAATAAAATTGTTACAACATGTTGTTGGTATATATATATATATATATATATATATATATATATATATATATATATAACAAGTTTACACACTTCAAATGTACATATTCATCCTTATTTATACATCATAAACGGCAGTATTTTTTTATTTTTTACACGTTTCTCCCTGCAAGTTTTAACTAGCTCAAACCTAACATTGTGTGAACTAACCCCCCAAATTCAGGTCAGCATCACAATTTAAAACACAAAAACATAAGATACATGTACATACTGTTATCTTAAATACAAAAAATTATTCACCTTCTAAGAGTTGCATGCATTATTTTGAGTACGAAACTAATTTTTTGTGCTAATTAAATAATTCAGAGGGTCGTTTGGCAATAGTAACACATTTTTACTGTCTCATGAATCTGCCTTGCAAAATAGAGAAGATTCACCGCACATATATGGTGTCTTATGAATTTCCCTTATAGTTTTTGGCATAATAATAGATAGTAACAAAGTATTACTGTTGTCAAACAACGCTTAATTTTAACTTACTAATTACAAACATTATTTTGAGTGAGACTGCAAAGAAAATAAAAAAAATGGGAACCCTAATACCCAAAATTTGCATGAACTTGTGATAGGAAGATGACATGCCAGCCGAATTAAGTATCTTGAAGGACCTAATGGATTGACCAAACACCATACGACTATTTTGTGGACTCCACCTTATAGTGAATAATTTATCCAATTCAAAGTGCATTTATTTGGGAAACTGAGAAATCGTGACAATGTTATTGTGGTCCACAAAACAATGAAAGCCCTTGGCCACGATAGGTATTCAGTTGCAAGCTTGAAACCAGATCTTTCTACAACCTATTTTGATTAAACAATGTTGTTAGGTAGTGTTTGATAGCATGGGATTTAAGATCCAAGTCATTCAAGAAAATTTGACTTTAGACATGACCCTCCCCTCTTTGAAATGAAAACCAACTTCATTTTTTTTTAACATAACAATCTTAAGTGTGGATCTTGGGTTTGATTTAAGATCTATAGTTTGATGAACAAAGCACCATTAGTTTGTTTAAAATCCCAGAGAGAGGTATTCGTCTCAAATCCATTATTGTTATCAATAAAGCATCATTAATTTGCTTTGATGTCTAAATTTAGAGAATATTAAATTATATACAATCAAACATTTTTGTTCGATACCTGATTCATTTTTTTGAAACAAGTTGGATCGTTTGCCTTGTTCTCAAGGTCCAAATTATATAAAGTTTGATTGAACCTTTTTTTGTTTTAATAAAAACGGAAAAAGGAGCAAAAGCGTCGAGCAACCGCTGGCGGCGATGCATATATAAACGAGGAGAGGGCGGAAATGAATCCGGCGACCATGTGCTGCACTCTCTCCTTCCCGCCGTCTTTCCTCCTTCTCCGATCCCGCCACCGCGCCAAGACCCGCATCCACGGCCTCTCCCTCCGGACCATCATGTCCACCACTCACCCTCATCCCTCCCGGCCAACGCCGTTGCCGTCGCCGGACCCGGACTCACTTGCTGCGGTTCTCAAGTACCACAACCAGACCAAGCACTCCTTGACCAGGTACGCCAAGGGACCGCACGGTCTGGACTGGGCGAACCAACCCAACGCCTTCCGCCGCTACCTCTCTGCCCCGCTTGTCCCTCTCCTGCACCTCCCTCCCACCCGAGACGACCCGCCGTATCCGGCCATCTTCCGCGGCCTGCCGCAGCCTGCGCCGCTGTCGAAGCCTTCCATCTCGCAGCTGTTCTACGACTCGCTCGCCCTCTCCGCCTGGAAGACGACGGGATTCTCCACCTGGTCCCTTCGCGCCAACCCGAGCAGTGGCAACCTCCACCCCACCGAGTCGTACCTCATATCCGGCCCCGTCGCAGGCCTCGCGGACGGGCCTTTCGTCGCTCATTACGCACCCAAGGAGCACGCGCTCGAGGTGAGGGCTGACGTCCCTGCTTTCCTATGGGACCGCCTCCGGCCGGGCCTTCCCGAAGGGTCCTTCTTCATCGGGCTCACGTCCATTTTCTGGCGCGAGGCGTGGAAGTACGGCGAGCGCGCCTTCCGCTACTGCAACCACGACGTCGGCCATGCTATCGCGGCCGTCACCATGGCCGCGGCGTCGCTTGGTTGGGATACCCGACTGGTGGACGGCCTTGGCCATCGGGAGCTTGAAGCATTGCTTGGAACTCGACCGCCTCCGTCCGAGGAGAAGGGGCCCCTGAGGGCGGATTTTGCCAGAGGGAAATTCCAGGAGCTCGAACGTGAGCATCCAGACTGCTTGATCCTCGTCTTCCCTAGCGGTTCTGGTGAGTTCGCGGTCAATTTCGGTGAATTGAGTGCCGCTGCGGCGGAATTCTCCGGTCTGGAGTGGAAGGGAACCGCTAATTCACTAAGCAAGGAGCATGTTTACTGGGACATCATATATAAGACGGCAGAGGTCGTCGAGAAACCATCCGGGATCAACGGCGAACAACTCCATATACAGGCATTCTCCGGCTTACCAGTATTTTCGGAGAGTGCGTACCTCAAGGGCGTCTCTGCGAGGGAAATTGCGAGGAAGAGAAGAAGCGCAGTTGACATGGACGGAGTTCATGTCATGAACCGTGAGGTTTTCTACCAGGTTCTTCTTCACTGCCTTCCTTCGCCGCAGGGTTCCGGCAGGGGACAACAGACACTGCCGTTCCGGGTTCTTCCATGGGATTCGCAGCTGCATATGGCTCTCTTCGTTCATAGAATCGCGGGGTTGCCTCAGGGCCTATATTTTCTGGTGAGGAACGGCGAGCATTTTGATCGCCTGAAGCAGGGCATGAGGACAGAGTTCGAGTGGGCGAAGCCGGAAGGTTGTCCGGCAGACTTGCCACTTTACCGGCTTGCTAAGGGCAATTGCTGCGAGCTCGCCAAAAGGGTGTCCTGCCATCAGGTTAGTTCTGAATTTCAGAGTCTCGGTTCACGGTCTCACCAGTATTTTGTATTGATGTTTGTGTATATGATGCATAACATTTCTCATCGTTGGCAATCAAGTAGTACTGACTATGTGAATTGTGAAATTTATGAAGCTTGTTTAGTGGGTCTCAGTATAACCATATTGCGAAACTTCTTGATTCTGCATGTTTGCAATGGCTAAGTTCCTTTCAATCATCTGAAAGAACGTTGTCCATTTACTTATTTATCTCTTTTTTGTTCTCATATCTCAGATGGATTAATCTTTTTAATACAACTCTCCCCTCAATGACAAAAAGGAAGCATTGCAATGAAGTTCATTTTCTTTTCTTATTCATATCCGTTTCGTCAATTATTTGTCGGCAGTTATAACTCTAATGTTGCATTTTTTTGGATCGAGTCAGTTGCAGTTGATGAATTTTATATTAGTATGATATTCAAACTAGCTAGAGAATTAAGTTGTTCCAACGTTGTTATCTCATAATTGTAACTTGTTAACTGGAATGTGCCCATATATATTAATCGCACTTCATCAGCTGGAAAATAGAGTGTTCATACGGATGCTTCCACATGGGCTTTTGGTTCATTTTTTCTCTAGCTAATATGCAGGCTTTGGCTTCATTTTTTTTATTCTGCATTGCTGTTCATGCTTTCCTTAATACAACCAAATATGCCATTTGTAGTTATAGATTAGAGAGAGGGACATGAATAAGTTATAGATTGAGCAGAATCACATGAATAATGGATTATCATTCGTGAACTCTATTATTCAAAAAAGACAACGTGATTGACGAACTGGTACACTGGTTTTTAGTTTTCAATGGAAGCATTTCATGCATATTGAAAGATAATCTATCGGATTCAAGAAAATTGAATTTTGTGTATACAAACAGGTTTCTGCTTGCTGAAATAGCATTTTGGGGTTGCAAAAATGCAGGACATTGCAGGTGATGGCTGCTTCAGCCTAGGAATGGTCGCCCACTTTCAACCAACTCTGCGGGACAAGCATGTTTGGATGTATCCTCGTTTATTTTGGGAGTCAGGAGTTCTCAGCCAAGTATTATATCTTGAAGCACATGCAGTAGGCATCTCTGCTACTGGGATTGGTTGCTATTTCGATGATGCAGGTAATGCATTTATCCTTTTACCTTTCCAAGGCTTTATATTTGTTGCTCGTGATTGCCTACATGATTATATGTCTGACCTAGGTTGCTAATTAATGGAAAAACAATGGGGACACAATCTATTGAGATATTGCATGATTTGGGATCGAATTGATTGCTTGAAGCGAGAGCCGCACTTACTTTGCTGACAGGACATTTTAATCTCGCCCGTATCTACCTTCTTTTGGCACTTGCAAGGGTTTGGATCCCATGAGGAGCTATTCTTAACTATAAGAATGGGAATAACACAATAATTTAGTTCATATAACCTTGACAGTTTATATTTTACAAGACCACTGTTGTACTTGAAGTTGGGAAAGGAAATACGTTGGCACAGCACTAAAGAGTCACTCATGTAGCCAGGTTTTCTGACTCGAACTATCATCATGCTGGAAGTTCAAATAACAGAATTTGTTTTTTTTCCTGACATGAATTATCATCACTAGAAATTCAAATAACAGGGAACAAAGCGATAAGGCCAAAGTCAGGAAGTGAATGTGATTGCCTGGCTACTTGAAAATGTTTTTCCTCCAGCAAAGCTACTGATCTAATCCATCTCGAAACAAATTAGTTGACTGAATGAATTTAAGGACAATCTAAATATCAAGTAGAAAGTGTCCCCTTTTAATTTGCACAGAATATGCAACCCTTCCTTTTTCATGGCCTGAACAGAAGGTAGAAAGTGGCCTCTTTTAACCGGTTATCAACTAGCTTTGCCTCTGTAAGTTTGTGATATTAATCCTTTCTTGTGCCTTGGTGATATTAACCGTATCTTCCTCCCAGAAACTGTGCATGTAAAATCCATGCGCTGGAATTGCTGATGCTGCTGAGGACATACACATTTTAGTTAATGACATGCAAAAGTTAAAAAGCTTGCAATCTGTACTGTGCTGTGTGGATTATTTTAATATATATCTGAAGCTTTTTGTGCCTTACTCGTGAGGAAGCATATTAATTTACTGATTCTGCCCTTATACGGTTATTTCTAGTGCGTCACGTGGTCCTTGTAAAGATCATCCGTGTGCCAAATTTGAAAGATATGCAAGTTTTCTGCTTTTCCACTGCCGAGGATATTAAAGAGCTTATATGCGTTTGAGTTGTGCTTTCGGTTCCAGCTCTTAAGTAATTATGTTTTTTTTCTTTGATTTCTTGCAGTTCACGAGATTCTTGGGCTGAGAGGGTCAGAGTTCCAGAGCCTGTATCATTTCACCGTGGGAGCCCCAGTTCTGGACAAGCGGATAATGAATCTGCCTGCCTATCCGGGCCCTGCAATAGATGCATAGTTTGAGGCTGGTCTGGCTCTTCTGCAACATTTGCACACATGTACACTAAAAAGTAGCCGAAAAAAAGCAACCAAAGTTTTTGCTTCTGGAGGGTGGATTGGGCTACATACGACATGCAAGGAATATCACAATAGCTTGGACTGTTGGACGTGTTAGTTTCTCTGTTCTGCAGCAATTTATATCTTAATGCATCTGATTTCTATCCAGTAGGCTCTGTATGTATGTTCAAAGGTGTATGTATCTTATAAGCTCTCAGGTGTTCAAAAACGAAGTCTGCAAGGTGACATTTCTTCATGACTTGTTTCTTATGGGGATGCATTTTCTGCACCCCTTTTTTTGAACACTTCATCTACCATCTGCTGCTGTTCTCTCCAACCATGTCTAATAATAAACCAACTTTGTGTGGCAGTGATTCTGGTAGTGACACCAGCTTTATTGCAGCAGAAAGAAATACTCATTCTCGTTATTAATGTGAAGTTGCTTCAGCAAAACTTATCAGCCATCGGCATCAGCATCGCTAGAAATTGTTGCAGCAAGCGTCTTTATTGCACCCAAGTGACCCGAGGCCAGGCTTCATCATCGCCAGAAAATGCATTGATTTTGATATCTTAAAATCTGATTGCTTGTCCAAATTTTATTTTTTCCAAAAGTTATGATACCCTAAAATGCCGATTATCTGTGACAGCACAAGTATCATTAATGCAAGCCTGCTACTATGCCTATCGAAAATGTAGATGTGCCATTATTTTCTCAATTAACAGACCGCTTAATGTTCCACTAGATCAAAAGAAAGCCCTCACAAGTTACGTGACTGTTGATCCAAATTGAGCTCCTGAGAAAACTATTGACGGTGAGCTGGTAGGCAAGCTTAATGAAGCGTTCACGATGTCTTATTTAGATAACAAAAAATCATGCTGTAATTGATAGTCTTGCATGGCTTTAGCCAGTGCCTTGAATATCAGTTTTGGAGTGTGTGGACGGATACCCATCGTATCTACTCCTTCCTTGTACAACTCAATGCTGATGTAGGTTTTCCTTGTTTTGTTTTTATTCGTTAAATTAATTTACAATTAATTTAATATATTTGTCAAATTCCTAAAATAAAAATGGAAAGCTAGACCGGCCGATTCATAATGGTAACTTGAGAAATAATGCAGCATCAATACACTGCCAATAATGGTGTCGAGGTCATCCATTCAAGTGAGACACGTCGGCTTTTACAGAGAGCTGAGCCCAGCTTAAGCTCACAGAAAAACTGGGCTAAATGAATTTAAACCCCAAGCCTGTTAAGCTAGCTGAACTGCTTTGTA
This sequence comes from Nymphaea thermarum, assembly GCA_011799765.1. NCBI lineage: Eukaryota > Viridiplantae > Streptophyta > Magnoliopsida > Nymphaeales > Nymphaeaceae > Nymphaea > Nymphaea thermarum. The sequence continues at coordinate 455,317 of JAANDH010000091.1, read as the reverse complement.
TAGAGCAGAGGCTGAACCTTATGGAAACCAATCACGCTCCATATTCCACTTGTTGAGCTCATTTTCACAAATTCAGTGGCCAAGATGTGTCGAAGCGCTGGCTGCTTTATGTACAGCTAAAAAGATCAAAATCTCAAAATCATTTTCGAACTGTAGAGAGTAAAGATATTTGTTTAGGCCGTAGCCTCTTCTGTACGATGGATTCATCTTTTGACATTGTGAGCGTAGGGGAGGAGTGGATTGTATGATGGTGGCCATCTCGGCTGCAACGGCCAACTAGATGCAGACCCTTTCACCACCGCTGCCGGTATCTGCATGGGGTCGTTATGTTTGCCGCTACCAATGCCACCGGCGAAGCAGGAGCAAGAAGAACCAGCCGCAGCCTTTGTTCCCTCATCAGAACAAGAGCAGGGGAGGTCTTTTGACCAAGCCATCACCGGCACCAACCCCCCTTCTTCGCCGTGGCCCCCAGACCATGACCAGACTGCAAATGCTCAACGAGACAATCAAGGACGTTCAGGATAGCATCGAGAAGGGTGTTTCCGTTGGGCCTGATATCTTCTCCTCCCTCCTGGAGACCTGCTCTCAGATGAGCGCCTTCCAACAAGGCATTCAAGTACACAGACTCGTTCCCCCACGCCTCCTCCGTAAGACTCCATCTTTATCGGCCAAACTCCTGAGATTTTATGCAGTCTGTGGTCGTCTTGAAGATGCCCACAAGTTGTTCGACGAAATGGCTCAACCACCTTCTGTTTTTGCATGGAACTCCCTCATATCTGGGTACGTCGAGCAAGGCCACCATGAGGATGCTATGGCTCTCTACTACCAAATGGGTGAGATGGGTGTCGAGCCTGATAACTTCACTTTTCCACGCGTGCTTAAGGCGTGTGCTGGAATCGGGTCGTTGCAGAGGGGTGAGGACGTCCACAGGCATATTATACGATGTGGTTACGGTGGAGACCAGTTTATTATGAACGCCCTGATCGACATGTATGCTAAGTGCGGTGAAATAGTAAGAGCCAGGCGATTGTTTGAGAGAATGCCTGAAAGAGATATTGTCTCATGGAATACTATGTTAGTCGGGTACATTCGGCATGGGTGTTTGGATTTTGCTGCTAGTGTCATTCGTCTCATGGTTTCCAAAGGTTTCGAGCCAGACTCTGTTGGGATCTCTGCAATGCTTTCTGGTTGTGCTTCTGCTTCCCGCAGTTACGGTCTTTGCATGGGGACTCAAATCCATGGACGAGTCATCCGACAGGGGAATGACCTGGAATTATCAGTAAGCAACTCTTTGATTGATATGTATGCCAAATTAGGCTGCACCAGTAGTGCTCGAGCAGTTTTTGATCAATTGAGAGAAAAAGATATCGTGTCATGGAATTCAATTATCTATGCGTACGGTAAAAAGGATGTTGAACAAGCATTTGTCATGTTCAAGAGGATGATTGAATATGGTATTGCTCCTGATAGCATTACCTTTGTAGCATTGCTGTCGGCATGTGTTGGCGACTCAGCATCTTCTCGATGCCTTGTTGATGAGGGTCGGTATTTCTTCAACTTGATGCTAAAAAGATATGGTATTCAGCCACGCATAGAACACTATGCATGTATGGTGAATGTGTTAGGAAGAGCAGGACTTATAGATGAAGCATATAAAATGATCACTAAACAAATGCGGCCCTCACTAGAACCTGGACCTAGCATTTGGGGAGCGTTGCTGTTTGCCTGCAGTATACATGGGAATGTAGATGTGGGTGAAATAGCAGCTGATATGCTCTTCGAATTGGAGCCTGATAACCTTGAAAACTTCAACCTTCTTTTGCAGATATATTGTGGAGCTGAGAGATGGGATGATGCAGAAAGGATAAGGGAGATGATAAGAGAGAGGGGATTGTAGCAACATGCAGCGGATTCTATATGTGATCACAGTGCAGACCCTCAACTTCTCCCATCGTGTTGGCTTGGCTAAGTCCTATTTTTTCCTGTATTTTTTAGTAAAAAAGGAGACAGCATCGAGAGGCTCAGATTTTTCCATTTAAACTTGCTTTGATTTCTTCAAAGTAACAGTACTGGAGGCACGACCTGTCCAGTTAATGCAATGCGTGCATCGTCCAGAGAGCAGCTTGTATGTCTGAATCGGACATTTGTAAGAAGAAAATTCAATTAATTGAGATTCTTTCCAAATACAACCTGTTGCAGCTCATAATCCTAGAATGCTTTCCAAAGGTGGTATTCACATCTGCGCGATAGTCTTTTGGCTGCTTGCAGGTTGGCACATGTTCATAGGTTTTAATTTACAAACGAAGAACGTGGTTTACATTCTAGGTGACATTGTTCACATATCAAGGTTTATATATGCTTCTCCAAAAGCAGTTCGGTTTGTACAAAATTCTGTGTGTCAATTAATCAATGCTGAAAATAACATGCACTGGCCTCAACTCTTGCACACGTAACAAGCAGATTTTTTTTTTTTTTAAAAGAAAGGCAGAAAATATGGATACATCAGCAGCTTCTCATTAAGGTGGTTCCAACCTTCATAATCTCATTCGATCTCAACAAATTTTCTCTAAGTACCACCACAGGGGTGAGCAGGTGGCAGGTGGAGAGTAAAGGGCGTCAAAATACCGGATAAAATCTCATCCCTATTGTTCAGCTCACTTCAATTGAAAAGAATAAATCATTTACTATTGTTCAGCTCACTTCAATTGAAAAGAATAATTCACGTCCGCTGCACAAATTAATGACAGCAAGTCCCAAAATTTCAAATAAATTCATGGTAATTCCTTGTTAACGGAATTGCAGCACTAAAAAATTTATTCCACCCAAGTCACAGAAGAATTGGTACACCATTCTGGGCATAAGCTAAGCTACTGTTACAGTTGAATATAGGTGAACTTCAATTTCGATTCACGGCCAACAATTGGCAACTATCTGAACCACTTTAGTTAAGTTCCTCGTGCATCAAAACGAAGTGCTACTACATGATTTTGACAAGATACACAATTTAGCGTCCACCCTCTTTTGCTAAGCATCTCTATGCTGTGATGTATTTCAAAATGGCAGACCTGATCTTCTCCATGAATTCTGCTGCTTGTTTCTATAGAAGGAACAGAAGAGACATTAGAAATAGAGAGAGCCACGTACTCTAGCCTCAGATCAGATAAGCTTTTACCTGCTCATTCTCGTGAGCACTTGCTATATTTTGATCGAGAAGTGTCAGTAGCGATCTGTTGATCTCATTTTTCTCAACCATATCCAACAACTATGTCAAGGAGAGCGTCATGTCAGTTGCAGAAGAAAGACTTTAAAATACTGTAAGTAGAATTTTACCATCGTACATACAGTTGCTTTCTTATCCTTTGACTGCAATATTCTGGCCAAGCTTTCCTTTGCTAGCGTTAGATCTCCTTGCATCTTGTCATACGCATCTGTTCCATGAAATGTGGTAACTTTAGTATGTTTATGACCCTATGAGAATTCTTTAATAGCATCAGGATCCAGATTAGGATGATAAGAACCAACCAATTCCTTCCACGAGGACCTTATGCATAGCTTCTAGCTCAATCAGCCTATCCTCCACATCCTGAACAAAATTAATGAACAGATAAAAAGGAAGTTGGCAGTCCTGTTGAATAATCCAAGAGTATTACAATTTGATTTACTATACGAAGAAAGAAACCTTTGTTTTTGTAACAGCAAATCTCAGTTGACCTATTTCAAGCTCCACATGTGCAAAAAACTCCTTGGTTAACCTGCAGGATTTTAATAGGTTGGCTGTCAGTAAGCATGTCAGCAAATTTTACAGCTCATACATTTATGCGTATGGGAGATCGATTTTGTGATTTCATGCTGGAATTTCGACGCGATTCTGAGGGTCGGCAACTGGGTGGCGTGTTTGTACGGTGTTGTCAAAATCCACTTAAGATTACTGCTGTGTCCGCCTTGGATGCCCTCGCATTGTTTCCAAAAGAGCCTTAAAATGAAATTCTACCCTATTGTTTCAACTCAATAAGGACCACATCTAAGTGATTAGGGACAGAACAATTGTCCCGAGAAGACCAATCGCTGTTTCCAGATATTCCTGGAAATCGAATATTTGCATGGTAGAAGAGATAATTTAGGGTTAAGTGGCATAATTTTTTGCTCAAGCAATCTAATCTGCGGCCACTGAAACACAAGGCGCGGGTCCTCCTCTGATCTATATCTAACAACAAGAAGGCTCGGGCTGGGAGAATTCAGGTCAGGAGGTTTCAAGATTCTTGTAGAACGTGAGTATTTAGAACCCGTTCAACTTGAAAGGTCCAAGTCCAACCTCCTAGGGAGGTAGATAGAGATTTTGCCGACAAAAATGCCGATTCTTTTGTAGTTTCTATTTTTGGAGTCATGGGATGAGCTGCAAGTTGCAATCAGTAGCAGAGGTTTCATGCCAAGAAGATGATGGGACTTCTCACCTAACATCTGTGCAGCTGGGAGAGGGAGAAGGAGATTAGCAAATATTAGCTGATTACCTACAGTTCACACATGTCAATCCACGACTGCTGAATTCAGATTAGGAGCAACGTAGCTCAAAAGAACAATCTCAAAGATTAAGACTACTCGTCTCAGTCCAAGCAAAATACAAGAGCAAAGAGCCAACTAAAGAATGTAAAGAGTCGAAAAGGAAGATAATGGCAGACCTGGGTCGCAATCTTGCGATTTCGAATTCAATCTCCTGAGCTTCGGTGTCGAGGAAGTATTCGACGAGGCCGGCATCCGTCTCAGGTACAACCCGAGCCTGAAAACAAGAAAGCAGAATTGGAAATTAATGGGCGCAAGGATGATAAAATTAAAGGCGAAGGACGAGCAGGATGGTGAAGGTGGTACTGGAAACCTGTCTTTTCTCGGCGCGCCTATGCCGTTCTTCTCGGACCTGCCGTTGGAAGTCCTCCATGGCGTTGGCGTCCTTCTCGAGCCTCTTCTTGAACTCCAATCTCGCGATGTGCCCTCCCTGAGGCGGACCAAGTATCCCCTCCGGATCCTTTTCCATTTTCACAAAGTTGGTAATCATCAGTATCAACGGAAACAGAAAGATGGTAATCATCAGTATCAACACAAACACACAGTGACACACACACACACACACACACAGAGAGAGAGAGAGAGAGAGAGAGAGAGAGAGAGAGACCCATCCGATGCAGACCACCGTCCTGCTGCGTCTGGAACTCGAAAGTAGTCGTCCGGTGGGACGGGAGGAGGAGCGGCCCACCGAAAGCGCACCGCCTGAGATGCTAAGCGACGCCATTGACTCGCCGGACGGCGACCCTTTTCCTCGTTCACTGCGATTCTGTCCACTGAACTATTTCCGTTTCTAAAAACTTATCCGTTTCCCCAAAAATCTATGGCTTGAGATGACGGCGGGCCTGGTGTTCGTAGAAGGAGACGACGGCGTCACAATATTTACACTATATATCTTCATTTCAAGATTAGTGCTTAGTCGAACACAAAAACAGAAAAATTTTCTCTCCCGACGAGTATTTTTCAGAGGGCCAAGTAAAATAGCAGAAGAGAAATTGCTCAATGATATTAAAAGTTAAAGTGCCACTTGCCCATTTCCTTTTAAACATTTCAACGAAAATGATTTTTTCAGGTTTACATTCTTGTCTATAATTTAATTCTTTGACAGTTTTTTTCACTAAGATCACACTTTCACGGGAAACTAAAAAATGAGGTTTAAATTAAATTTCCTTGAGAGAAAGAAAAATGTTAGCTAAAGCATTAAAAATCCAGTTTAATTATAAAAGAACGTTCGGAAAAAAGCCGCAATTTTTTTGTCACAGCTTCTTATTTGAGAGTTTTATGAAAGGTGAAATTTTAATTACGATTAATGAAAGAATTTTTTTATTTCATAAGGAAATGGTTTTCGTTTACTCAACATCGGAAATTTGGAAAAGAAAAAGGCAGACAGCCTTTTTTTTTATATATACAGGTTAATTCCCCAAAATGCCCTAAACTCTAGACGCGTTGGCAGCAGCAAAGCAATTGGCTTTACGTTGGGATCATTTTCGTTGTCATCACTACATTTGATCACAATAGGAAACATGGTCGTCTCGTCCCCCCACCATTGAAGGACAACGCTGTTCTGAAGAGCGGCAAAAGAAAAGACCGAACTGGCTCTCTGCCTTCCAGAGCTGCGCTTTCGAGCCCATGTTTTTACCGAGGTCGGGATCTTGGGGACGCGTTGAATGGATTAAGCAAGTTGCGTAGTATAATGGGTTCTCTAGTTTTCATCGATCTGCAAGCTCCTCAGGTGTCAATGGGCTCTTTTCTTCAACATCTTGGTGCCTATTGCTGTGGTTCTTCGCATAAAGCCCTCGCATATAGCGGTGGATTTAAGCATAGCGGCAGAAGCAGCATGTCGGCAAGGACCAGAAACAACAACGAGAATGCTGCATCCTCTTCTCCAGAATTCTGTACCACTAGAGCTCCAACTACCCAATCTAATTCATTTCACACTGCGGAGGCCATGAATTCTTTCCCTAAAGACGGTGAAGAAATTTCACGAGAATCGTACAACAATTTGGTTCGTTCCTATTGCGAAGCCGGCGAGCTGGACTCCTCGATGAGAATGGTAGCACTTATGGAGGCTTCAGGAAAGCAACCAAGCAATTCTAGCTACAATTATCTAATTGGGGCACTAGGCAGCGTTGGTAGAACATTGGAAGCAGATGCCATCTTTCAGGAGATGAAGCTGTGGGGGGTGCAACCCAGTGTGACGACCTACAATCTTCTTCTACGTGGGTTGTTAAGGAAAGGCTTGCTTCAGTTAGCAGATTGCTTGCTCTTGGAAATGCAGGAAAGGGGAATCAGGCGCAATTGGGAGACCTACAAGGTGCTACTTGAGGCCTATACTCATGCGGGACGGTTGGCAGATTGTTGGGAGTTACTGGTCGAGATGAAGAAGAAGGGATTCAAGGTGAAATCTTCATATGTATATAGCAAACTTGTTGGCCTATATAGAGACAATGGGATGTGGAACAAGGCTATGAGTCTTATCAGAGAGATTCAGGAAAATGGGGTTTTGCTGGATAGAAGGATGTATAATTGTGTCATTGGCACGTTTGGGAAGTTTACAATGGTGGATGAAGCTGCAGAGACTTTTACGAAGATGCGTTTGGAAGGGATCGCGCCAGATGTCATGGCCTGGAATTGTTTGATCAGGTCGTATTGCAAGGCGGGGAAGCTGGATAAAGCATTGGAGTACTTTACGGCAATGCTCGAAGCAGGGATGTATCCTGACCCCAAGATTTTTATCGATATAATTAGTGGTTTGGGAGAACAAGGCCAATGGGATTGGATAAGGAAGAATTTTGAGAATCTGAAGAATAAAGGGTTTAGAAAGAGCGGGATCCTGTATGCGGTTTTGGTTGACATTTATGGACAGTATGGCAACTTTGAGAGTGCTGATGACTGTGTGGCAGCCATGAAAGCAGAAGGTCTGCAACCTTCTCCCAGTGAGTTCTGCGTCCTCGCAAATGCTTATGCTCAACAGGTGCGTGAACTTATCATATGTTGGTGTGTAAGAAATCTTTAATTTATGTTATTTTATTGTTAGTTATAAACATCTGTTCCTTCTCTAATTTGTTTCTAAGTTGATTGTTGAAAGATCTTTGCTGTGACCGGATGAACCTCCATGATAGGGAGACCCCATGACATAAATGAACGATACTGTTTCTTTTCTCCGTAGAACTAAAACTGCAGCTTGGTTTCGTCTCTGAGCTAATCGCAGGATAAGTAGACCTCGATATCAGAGTTTTGTCTGAGAAAATCCTTACGATATTTAACATTTTTTTTTCACATAAGAATTTGGATTCCCGTTGGTATCTGAAAAATATATATATTGGTTGGAGGAAAAGCGGAAAACATGAAGTTCAAGAAATAGTTTGAAACTGCATTATATTCAAAATGGTGATTTTCTGAATTTATAAATTTTCTGATATTCTTGGCTTTTAGGAGCTTGGCGAGCAAATTCTGACCAAGTGAAAATTCATCATGTCTGATGGGCATGTTGAATCTTCTGTAATTTCTTGAGTCCTTTTTCTTCTTGAATTTTTCCTCGGAAATGGGTAGTTATGGCCTTATAATGGGTTCATTTTATCATTTGAACGCATGTATCTATAGCGCGAGAACCTCATAACTATTATGGAATGGAAAGCAAATGATTGCTATAACCAAAACTAGTGTGTGGAGCCCCACAATGCCATGATTACCTGCTTTAAGAAAGGTCAAGCAACAGTAGATCTTTCACCAAGTTTGAGGTTGTATCTTTTTCTGAAATCTTCCTGAGCTGCATAATTTGGTCAAGTTCATCTGTGCTGAACGGGATCCATATTCCTCCAGGGCATGTGTGAGCAAACAGTCAGAGTTCTTCAACTCATGGAAGCTGAAGGAATTGAACCAAACCTTGTCATGCTCAATTTGTTGATCAATGCATTTGGTATTGCTGGGAGGTACTCAGAAGCACTGGCAGTTCTTGAACACATCAAAGCAACTGTAAGCTTTTGTGTACTTGGTATAACTTTCCTTTTGGGTTCAACCGGTCCACCTCAACCCCTTTTTCTCTCACACTCGACCTATTTTTTTCTCTCTTCCCCTTCTTCTTTTCCACTTTTGATTTTCACAAATATCCTCTCCACCATACGATTCGTGGATCCTATGGAGGGAAGGGACTTCAAAATCCAGTCCCATATATATGTAAAATGATTTTTCTTTTATATGCACATTTCTTTACATGTCATTTTACAAGAACGTGCTCTATTTTGTAGGGAATCAGCCCTGATGTGGTTACATACACTACAGTCATGAAGGCCTTAATTAGGGGGAGAAAATTTGATCAGGTTTGTTCTGCTTGGGTTCTCTAGCATAACTCTTTATTATGATAGCCTGCTCTAAATTTTTTTATTATGACTATATGATAATTTACTCTAATCTAGTTACCTACATCGTTTGCAGGAAGGCAAAGTAGTCTAGTCTTTTTATTGTAGAGCATGGCTATATTAAGAGTTTTTCCATTTGGTATGCAACAGAAAGATGACCATTTCAAATATAATAGTCAGATGTCAAGTTGCAAGTGCACATCGTGTTTGTAGTTTCTCAGATCCCTATTGGGAAAATGCAGATAGTTGCTGCTTCCTAAACCAAGATAATAAATAAGTGCAGTCCTGCAGTATGGATCTTTTTTTGTTGGGGATCACGTTTATGTAAATTCCCAAATGAAAAAGTCTCTAATCTAACTATAGTTATTAAGTTTTTCAAAACTATGGATGAAGTCAATACAAGCTAATTTTGGATGCACTGTCTCTTCTGACTAACAAGTGCGACCTGTTTGTGCAGGCAACACACAGTTAAAGTATCAAAAAGAAAGCACAGTTATTTCCCCACAAATTTCTGAGAAGTACATGTAGAATAGAAGTTGCTAATGATAAGATTGACAGCCTATTGATGATCTCTTTTTGCATATACAAGTATTTTCCTTCTTTGTTGGAATGTCATGTACCTTCCATGCAGGCTTACCTTATTCAGTTTTGGCTGAGATCAGGTCCCAGGAATATATGAGGAAATGGAGTCCAATGGTTGCACCCCAGATAGAAAAGCAAGGCAGATGCTGCAGACGGCTTTGTTAATACCAGAACGAAGGTAAGCTTGTATGCAAGTACATGTGTGTAACCGCTCGGGAAAAAGTGCATGTGTGTGGTATATGTTTTTCACTTAGCTGATTGAATATTATTTTTAAATGTCTAGCTGGATCTTTGGCAGGTCGCTGAAATTGAGATATTCATCCTAATGATTCTAGTGTGAGAAGGTCAATGCGTGCTCATAATCACGGGTTCTTCAAGTATTTAATTGAGTAAAACTTCCAGGTATTCACTCATCTCCTTTTTCTCTGTGTATTTGTTTCCATTCGTTTGCCTTTGCCAGACCTTGCATACTCTGCTGTTCTCGTTTTTAATATCACATTGCAGTCCTCATGCAAAATGAAGTGTAGATTTCACCTATCCTCTGAACTCACTTTCCTGCTGGTGGTGAAGTTGCCTGATGGGATCTTTTGCAAGTTTAATGATTGATCAGAAAAATTTTCAAGTTTTAAATTGTGTGGTGGGCATTTTAGACACTGATTGCAATCTGAGACTTATAGTTGCATTACTTTTCCAAAGAATTTGCTGATATGCAGCTGCCTAAGTGTTATTCAGTAGAAGATGGAATGACTTTTTTCTTATTTATCATGCTTTCAATGCTTGGTACTTTTTAGTTGTTTCAACCTTTGACATCCCATTCTTTGGAGTTTGGACAATTTTTCTTTCCTACTTGTAATTCTTTTTTAAAATTTAGCACGCAAGAATATAAGATGAAGGCAAAGTTGGTCAACAGGTCTGCCTTCTTAGGAAGTGTCCACACGTTTTGTCCAATTCTTTCTCTGCTTAAGATGCGGACTACTCTTGTAAAGGTTTTCATGAAATTGAAGTGAAAATTTCATCCAACATGGTTGTTCTAGCTTCAGAACTTAGATTGGGTGCTGTTGTGCTAAAATACCCATCTGTAACCTGAGTAGGACATCCGTTTGATGATGAGGTGGTTGATTCAGAAATGGTACTGAGATATTGAGCTGAATGGCTGTGCACTGTGCGGACATCAAAGTGAAGAAGTTGCAAAGTAAAGGCAGTCTCAGGTTCATGTCATCACACTATTTTCATGACATTGTATCTTTGACGAGAGCACTTCATGGGCAGAGTTGTGAAAAATAAGGAGCTGATTTTATTTATTCCATTAAATGGAATTTCATCTCAACAGCTCTGCAGGTGTGTAGTTATCCAGCCTTCACTGATGCCACAGTTCTTCCCTTTAGCGTGAGTCCTTCACTGTTGCTGTAGATTGCAAAAGCAGTCAGGTTTTCACTTTCAAGATGGAGATCATTGGAGGATCGGACAATTCAGGCACCATGTCCAATCCATCGCTAGCATATGGAGTCGCGGAGTTGGCATGTGGTTTCTTTCCTTTTCAATAAATACTGTCCCAATTGTTGTATAATTATAGCTAATTGCACTGGGCATGGTGTTTTTGAGAGTCCATTGCTCTTACTGCTGTTGTAGAGTTGTTTTCTGCAGCCTTCCTCTCTTTCTTAAGCTTCTGTAATGAACAGCCAAAGCTGCTTTTATACAGGAAAGATCTAAAATGACACATTCGCTATCCATGACCTCTGTAACGAGACAAACGTCATCCAATTGTTGTGTAAAGGTTTGATGAAATTTTCGTTTATGTTTCATATTATCCTAGAACTTGGCACGCGAAGTACTAAACGTGGAGATATTTTTTGATGGTCGTGGTGGTCACCTCTTTTTTTTTTTGACGGTTTCGTTTTTAATCATAGACAAGCTAGGTTAGGAAGACCCTTAGCAGATTATCCAACAGAAGCGTACTCGGTATTGAACTCTTGATCTTCTTCTTCAAATTGAAGATCGCTTCCCCCTGATAAACAGAGCTCCTTGAAGGCCATATTATTCGGGTCTTCACGTTGGCTTCTTAAGTTCCAGCCACTTCTTCATCGACGCAAGTTGACAGTTCGAACCTGAATGAAAGCTGCAACTTGTTTTTCCAGATATTCTGGGCCCAATGAATCAATGATCAGATAGTGAATAAGAAGCAAGAAAAGTATCTCAGGCATGTAGAAGACACACAGCACGTCGCCTGTTCATTACCGTGGGTGCTACCCCACAGTTTTACGCCGTCCAAAAATAAACGTAGGTTAGACAGTTTATCCAATCCAGAGAATGGTGTCTCCATTTCCGCAAAAACAGAAAACAAATGTATCAAAGAATGCACAATGTAGTGGAACAAATCAACATTACGAAGATTTCTAATTAAAAACCAAACCCGAGGTTGGATGTTACAAGTTCCTTACCTATTGCACGATTCCTCTGCAACCGATTTTATTCGCTGATACTTCCTGCAGAATTCTTCTGCAACCAATCTCATTTTCTGATATTTTTGGTACTTGCTATTGAAGGGAACGATGCCCAGCCAGTAGTAGTGCCATGCTTGCTGGCCCTGAACAGCACACTGAAACAGACGGCAAGAATCGAGCACTCAATCGACGGCATTGGTGATGCTCGTTTCCTGTCAACTTCCGTGGGCCCTATGCATATGGGTGCAGAACCGCTAGACCTGCTCCAAGTTTGACTCATCTAAAAGAGCTATTCGTTTATTAAACGAGTCAAGTTTTTCGGTAAAAAATTAACTTAACTTTGGCTAACTAGCCAAGCTCGAGCTAGCAAGCTCAGTACATTTTGATTTGAGTAAATTGGTTAAAAAAAATTTCATATTTTTTGACAATACTAACACAAACAATTTTCATGGGTATATTAAGTGCTTCTTTGCTTATATGAAATAAGGATATTTTAAAAATATAAAAGATTTTTTAGTCCTTGAGGTTCAGCTGGCCCAACTTAACTTGTGAATATTCTTACTTGCATTTAGGCAAACCTAACGCTTAAGTCTCTCTTGTTGAAGGCTGTTATTGGCGCAGTTGAAAACACTGTAAATATATAAATAGAGCTTATCAGGTTGTCTATAAGCTGCCGGATGCGTGAAGTAAACGGATCCGGCGGTACCAAATCGGATCAAAGTTGGCATCTCACAGCCAACCCACATGGCCTGACTTAATATAGAGTGAGCTCTCAAACTTTATAAACCGTCATCTTGATCTTGGTGTTAATCTTAGGGTTTTTTGAAGGTAAAGATGACATTCATATGGTTAGTTTCTGCGGCTGGAGCTATATACAGCCTTCATTGTTTCTTTAATTTCACGTTAACTTTTTTAATATATATATATATATGAATGCTCTTTAGAATATAAAATTTTGTTAATCAGTGGCTCTGTAGAAAAACTTTTCTGGCTCTACCACTAAATAGTTTTATGAACAATATTTAAGAAAATAAGATTTTAAAGTAATCATGTTCTACCACCACCATTGGTTGGGGTCTGCTTTGCCATATTGCACATCAGCACCGGTGCAAAAATAATTGCCCAAAGATAAAAGGTATGGCATTGAGATTTTACACAAAAGGAAGGTTTCTTTTAAATAAACATTAAAATAAGGAAAAAAAACTATATGTTATCTAATTTTTTTACTTATTTTTATATTTTTAAATCAATTTTTTTTTTTTGCACTGTACACGTCCGGCTTGGTAGAAGGGCTGTGTTGGGGGCCTGGGGCAGTTTTTTTTTATCCATTTCGTATCTTGGTAAAAGTGAAACCAGCCGGAGACCTGTAAAATCACCAACCATTACAAAAAATGGTGTCCGAAGGAAGGGGTTGGTCTTTTCAAGGCAATCTGCCACCGCAGGCGTGAAGGAAGAAGACCCAAAAGGGTTCTAAACTTAGAGTGCGGGACCCAGATGGTCGCCATTAACGCCATGAACTTTCCTTGGCCTGACCTGCAAGCTTTCTCTCTCTACGTGCCGCATTCTCTCCGTACTTTACTTGCATGCTGCTTGACACGCCACTGTGCAACCCTTATATATACCCTCCAACATGGTCCCCTTTCCACTCGACTTCTTCGCTGCAGCGCCGTTGTTATCCGAGGCTCCATGGGAGTTGCCCCTCTTTTTGCCAATCAATCTGCAGCACCACCATGATGGCCGTCCCTTTCCCCAGCCTCTGCCTCTTGGCCTCAATGGCCTCTTTGTCGCTCATAGCTATGGTGGCAGGTGGCAGGAGGATAGGCGGCGCCACCACCACCACCACCGCCGCCACTGCCACTCCTCTGAAGATGCCGTGGGAGAAAGGAGAGCAAGACGACCCGGATGATGCCGTGGGCACTAGGTGGGCCGTTCTGGTTGCAGGGTCTAATGGCTACTATAACTATCGGCACCAGGTGGGCTCGGCCAAGTCCTCTCTTTCTTACTTGTTTTCCTCTGAGTGGGTTTGTTCAATGGCTCCATGCCGGCCGAGCCTGGCCTCTGTGCGAGGAGAGTTCTTGGTTTAGTGTTCTTTTTGTACTTGTGCAGGCCGATGTCTGCCATGCTTACCAGTTGCTGAGAAGGGGAGGGCTGAAGGAGGAGAACATAGTGGTGTTCATGTATGATGATATTGCCTACAGTACAGAGAACCCGAGAAGGGGTGTCATCATAAACCATCCCAAGGGCAGAGATGTGTACGCTGGTGTCCCCAAGGTGAGCCCCCACAGTACACCCGTTTGTCCCGATCGAGTTGTTCGGTACGCGTGTTCAGCTGAACCCAGTCAGTCTGGTCGTTCATTGAGCAATTAATGGCGTCATTTTTCGTGCTTGGTCTTACTCCAGCATGTTGGTGGTACTGTGGTAGTCGTTTTCGAATTCCTAGCTAGCTTGATCTGTTGGAACTTGGAATCGATTGCTGATGGGTCGTTTCTATGCTTGGTTCTGTGTTTGTGCAGGACTACACAGGGGTACACGTGAACACGAAGAATCTTTATGCAGTGCTTTTGGGCAATAAAACAGCACTAGATGGTGGGAGTGGCAAAGTTCTTAAAAGCAAGCACAATGACCATATCTTCATATACTACTCGGATCATGGTGGCCCTGGTGTGCTGGGTATGCTAATCTTCTTCTTCTTGAGGTTAATCCGGTACAAGTATTCGGACGAACTAATTGCATAGTGAGAAACGAGGGGAGAATCTATCTCCAAATATGGGGAAAGAATTATCAAAATATTCGAGAAATAGGTGAATTAATCGGAAGAAGAATTCGAAAGATATACTTAAGAATGATTTTTTGGCGGAATGCTTGTTTAGTTTGATCTGTTACCTGTTCAAGTTGCGAGATCAGATTTTTTCAAAAATTAAGAGTATGTGTAATTCTAATGCACTTAAAGTAGCTGTAAAGTGTTTATAAATGGTTGTCTACATCAAGTTCTTGACTGGAGCAGTTTCTTGCTTTCTAAGAAAGTTTTTGGCGACTCTACAAAGTGTTCTCAAAGCTACAGAAAGCAGCTCAGTGTTGCCATAAAAACTGGATGCTCAACTTTGGTGACGTAAGGATTTGTTTCTTTTAGCTCTCTGTTTTCTATGTAATTTAGGCGGTTAAATAGAAAAAAAAAAAATTAGACTTAAGCCCGTCTTTTTTTTTTTCATTTGGCAAAGTCTTCATACAAAAATGTATACAAATTTTTCATTTGCAGAGAGAATTGGGAGCTGAACCTGCGTGTTACTTTTTGCAGGGATGCCCAACATGCCTTTCCTTTATGCAAACGATTTCGTGAACGTGTTGAAGAAGATGTACCACTTGAGGCGGTACAAGGAGATGGTGATATACGTTGAGGCTTGTGAGAGTGGGAGCATCTTCCAAGGACTACTGCCTAATGACATGAACATCTATGTCACCACAGCGTCGAACGCAGAGGAGAGCAGCTTTGGCACCTACTGCCCCGGCATGTCGCCTTCCCCTCCCCAAGAGTACATTACCTGCTTGGGAGATCTCTACAGCGTCGCGTGGATGGAAGATAGGTTCGCTTCTTCCTCCTGTACCTTCCCCTTCCTTGTTGCCTTAATCTTCTCTTCTTCCTCTTCTCTAATGGGTCTACTTTATGTATTTTTTGCAGTGAAACTCACAACTTAAAGAAGGAGACTCTCAAAAAGCAATATTTGATGGTAAAACCACATGACACAGTACTTTTTTCTCATTATTCTCTCGTCTGCCCGGCAGAGCCAGAGATGGAGGCCCTCACTACTGATTTGTTGGTCGAACAGGTGAAGAATAGAACATCAGACCGCAGCACCTACAGTCTTGGGTCTCATGTGATGCAGTATGGAAACAAGAGCATGAGGGTGGAGAGATTGTATCTGTACCAAGGCTTTGACCCTGCAAATGCCAATGTCACCGACAATGCCCTGCCGCAGCAGCAACGCCTTGCTCCCATGGAAGTTGTCAACCAGAGGGATGCTGATCTCGTTTTCTTATGGCAGAAGGTCTGTTATCGCTTTCTTTCTTTCTTTCTCTCTCTCTTTTTCTCTTTCTCTTATTGTGGTTCAATGGAGCAGTACATGCGCGCCAAGGAAGGGACGTTGGTGAAGGAAGCAGTACAGAAGCAAATCGCAGAGGTGATGGCACACCGAGTGCGGGTAGACAGGAGTGTGGAAGTGATCAGCCATCTTCTATTTGGCAAGGACGTGGCCCCTAAGCTCGTCAACGTCATTAGATCACCTGAACAACCGATAGTCGATGACTGGGATTGTCTGAAATCTATGGTAATTAAACTTCTGTTCTTGTCATACAGTCGTGTAAAAACAGATTTCATATTCTCATTTCCATTTATCTTCTTGTGCTTCTACTAAAATTTGGTATCCTTCTGTTTTCTCTAGTTTTCCAAACTAGTCATTTGAAGTTAAACTGTCAAACCAAAGCTGCGTTTTCATTTCAACTAAATGACATAATAATCATCCACAAGGAAAAAGTTATAGATGAGTTAATGCATGTCGCCAATACATAACCATGGTAAGTATCCAACTGGCTAGGCCCGAGTTGAACCAAATGGAGCTCAAACTGAAGCTGGGTTCGAGCCGGGCTCGAGCTGGGCAGTTTGGGTTCGAGCCGAGTTCGAGTTGACCTAGTCTGGCTTGCAGTTCATGTGCAAAAGAAAAGTATCTAATTAGTGTTTTGGTTAGAATAGATTTGATCTTTGCAGTTTTGTTTGTAGGTTGAAGCTTATGAAGAGGAGTGTGGCTCCTTGGGTCAGTATGGGATGAAGCACATGAGGGTGTTCGCCAACGTGTGCAACCAAGGAGTTCCCACGGGAGTAATAAGAGCAGCGTGCGTGGAGGCCTGCACCACTGTGCCCACCCTCTGAATAGTACTTAGAAAATAAAAGACCCTTCTTAAAAGGGTGTTTATACATAAAGGGCAATCATGTATAGAGCATACGTAAAGGGCTCTTCCATCTTCTATTACGGACTATTCTTGTAAGCAAATGGCCTTAATTGTGTCATGTAGCTTTCTTTCATGACGTCTATGTGCATATGCCCTATGTCTGCTTAGGCTTGTGGAAGCGTGGTTTGTGGAATTTGAGTTCCAGTGGTTTATAAAAAGGCAAAGTTTATCAATTCTATGTTAGCCAGGTCGATCGAGCTGGTGCTAGAGACAGCTTATATTGTTAAGTTTGATCTTCGTGGATGCGGCCTCTGTTCTGTGTTTGATTCTCATGGATGCGACCTCTGTTCTGTGTTTGATTCCCATGGATGCAACCTCTGTTCTCTGTTCTGTGTTTGATTTCCATGGATGCTATATCGATGTGGCCTTTTGTGTGTTTGATTTCCATGGATGCAAACCCACTTTGGTTTCTCTGTGCCTGGAAGGGAGGATTGCACAAGGGCGTGTGCGCCTAACAGGGAGGATGACACAAGGGAGGATTGTAGTAGTGTTTATTAAGCGTTGATACAATTTTGGATTCTTAAAAAGAGGCATTGGGAAACAATAACATAGGAGGAGAGAGCAGATTTCATGGAAAGTTCGTGAAGTACTACTACGTGACAGCATTTCAATAATCTTTTCCAATCTTTGTTCTAATCTTTAGATACGACAGTTTTATGTTCTAATATTTAGATATGACAGATTTATGGAACAGTGACTTTAAATATGATAGATTTATGGAATAGTAACAATATCTTTAGGATAGTAACAATATCTTAGGATATGACATAGGATTTGACAGATTCTATTTCATGGAATAGTAACAATATCTTTAGGATATGACAGATTCACGGAATTATAGATTGAACATGAACAGTACTGCTATGTGAATGATTTCTTTAACTTAAACTAAAAAGATGAGGCTTTTCTTTTTTCAAGTTGTGGGTTTTCCTTCCATTCCGTGGGGAGGGAACACACCCTTCGCTCATATGAACAATTTAGTGCTTCAGCCTTAAGAGTAATAATACATTGTTCTTGTCTAATAATAGGACTCTAATAAATATGTCCTAAGATTCATGGAATAGTGCGTCATGAATCTGAGCTATAAAATGGAGCACATTCATAGAACAATGACAATGTGTTCCTATTGATTTAGATCTAATGCTGCGTGCAAAAGAATGGTGCTCGTTAAGGGCATTTTGGTATTAAAAACTATTTCTTGCTACAATTTTGAACTATAAATTTACTCCAATTCGTGATAAACTCATGGAATACTTGTGTGTCTAATACCAAACAGACTCTAAAAGCTTGTTTGGATAAAAAATGAAAGGAAATGAAAGACTAAATAGCACATAGATTTATAAATGAGAGAAAAGAAATGAGGGATAGTGTGGGAATAAAAAGATTCTTTCACTTTATTTTCTTTTCTTTCATTCTCAATCCGTCCGATTTGGGAGAGAAGGGATATACACTATAAAATCTTTCACTTTCATTTCTCTCCCATCGCAGCCAAACACGCTTTGCCTCTTTCCCTCCCTCTCTAATTAGCCAACCAAACAAAAAGAGAGATTGCTCAATCCCTCCCTTTTCCTCCTACCAAACCTGTCGTAAGGGTTAAAGAAAAGGAAAGGGTGGTTCTCTTAATGGGAATGAAACACTCTTCTTACTTTAGAGATCTTAGCACCGCAGCCTCAAGATTCGGATTCTAGATTGTAGATGGTGTTCTTATTCTAGGCAGTGGTAAGAAAGTTGTTGCTCGATGAATATCTTAGTACCGCGGGCCGCGGCACCTTAATAGCGGCTTCACACGTAAGCTTTGGTGCATAGTTGTTGCATGCAATGAGGTGTACTTGAAACTCAATCTCCTAATGCCTAGCCTGGTTCTTCTCTTTAACTAAAGAAAAAGTTCACAATTAGAATTCTAAGTTTCCTTGGAAAACAAGCCAGAGCTCATACAAAGTAGAAAAGGTCTGTTCATGAACTATTCTGCACTGTTGTCTAAAATTTCTGACGAGAAAAAGAATTCCCAAAAAAAAATCAACCGCCTCTTAGGATTCAAAGTCCCATTGCTCTCTGTAAAAAAAAAAAGGGAAAGAAAATAATCTAAAACCCAATATAGAGAGTGATAGTTCCCACTTCGCAGCATCCCATCTTGAATGATAAAATCTGGATTTGGGCTTGAATAATAAGATTTAGATCTGAAGATTGTTTCTTTCTATACAAACATTTGGAACGAGTGGAACTCTTTTCGTACCCGGACAAAAAGATAAAAGAGGCAGAGTCGGACTGCTTTGCTTTGGAGCAGAGGAATAAACGTTTCCACTTTCTAGCCTGCAAAAACAAAAGAAAATACGTGAAGACCGACATCTTTGCTCAAGGGAAAAAGCAAAAGAAAACCCAACTACTGGCTTTTGCAGACAGCACTTAAAAAGAAGAAGAAGACGAAGCAAGAGAGGCGGCAAATTACCTAATGATCTTATTAAGACAGCCATGGCAACCACCAGAAGCGTTACTCCTGCTACCACTCCTATGATTATAGCAACTGTTCTTCCAATTCCATCTTCCTGTGGAGGATCTGCAGGTTCATAGCACCATCCATGAGGACAAAATCAAATTTGTAGTTGAGGGACACTAATATAAGAAGTCTTAAACTTAAAGGACGCATGCATGTAATAAATTAAGTTATGTGTAGGAATTAAGATACAAATGAAAGAGATTATGTGGTTTTATGTGGGCAACTGCCCACACAAACCCTAGCCTAGCTCCAATTGCCCACACCTAGCTCCGCCACTGCTTCGATTACGCAACCGCTGGCAGGATATTCTCATCCACAACTCAATGCACTAGAGGTCAATAATCACATTTTTTCATGGCATGGCAGCATCACTCCACTAGAGAATCATATTCTCCTGCAACGGTTCATGCTCTCCTAGCAGCAATTTGACAGAAGATGTGATTCTATGCCAACTTCCCCTGTTTCACATATAAATGCTAACTAATTCATTGAATTTAGTTGGGAGATTTTGAATCTAATCTGACCAAGGTTATGCTATCTGGGAAAGGGATTCTAATGGGGAGCAATGCCACTGAGATCAAACATCTGAGCAGCTGGTTTTAAAGTTCATAACACAGTGGGCCATTCCTACCACTTTATCACGCAGGCCCCCAAACTTTTTTGACTGGACTTCCTAATCATGCTCGTGTATAGGCTCTAGTTGCTTTTAGTTTCAAATTTTCAATTTTTTCCCTATCAAACCTTTGGCATTTATATATATATATATATATATATATATATATATATATATATATATATATATATATATATATATAGAGAGAGAGAGAGAGAGAGAGAGAGAGAGAGAGATATCAAATAAATGATACCTCTAATTATCTAACAAAGACAAAATGATGTGAGCTAATATTAGAGAAAAATACACATCACCATTTTTTATTTATTATTCTTTTAATCATCCATTATATTAGATCGGATGGTCTTGGTTGGATGATTTCGTGACATTAAAAAGTTAGAGTCACCTTCAATTATATATATATAATAATAATAATAAAAGACATTTTATCTTTTTGGTTTTTATATTGCCAAAAGAAGCTGCTTCCATCTTGTCCACGTCAAAAATGAAGCAATACATAAAGAAGATAAAGGTAGCACGAGTTAATCGTCCCTTTCATATAATAAAATTAGTAGAACGCACCCATGACGTCCAATATATGTGCAACTCACTATTCTTAGAGCAAAAGTTAACCAAATTGAACAGTTTTCTTTTTTTCTTTTAAATAAAGTTATGTTAACAAATTTAAAGTACTGGGAATTGCCTCTTCTAGCAATTTTCCTATGAAATAATCAATACCCAAGAAACACTTTCACAAAAAAGTGTTTGATGGAATCAGCCGTGTCTATGTAGAGTACTCAAAAATTTGTAACCAGTAAGTTTTAGATCAAAGATGATGCTGCAAGTCTGAATCTTTACCTGGAGAATTGTCCGGGTAGTATCCGGCTGCCCAGTACCGTGCATAGCACTTAGCCAAGTACACATCTCCGGCCATGGCCGGTCCGCAGACGGTCTTAAGCCGGTCGACCGCCGTAGCCAAACACGGCGTGCAGTCACTCGAACTCAAGTCTCCGAGGCACTGCCCGTAGCCCTGGACCGAACTGGCCGAGCTCACCTTGAACCCTTTCCCGGACTGCAGGTCACCAAGGACATCATCCCTCCTAGTGAAGAACTGAGCATCATTGGTACTGCTCTTGCTACACTTGCTGTACACCATAGATGTATCAAGCTTGCCCAAGAAATCAAAGTTCTGGTATCTAACAAAGCAGCCATCAAGCTGCAGGCCGCCCCCATAAGCATTGGCACAGACCAAGGTGAGCTGGGCTATGGCGTTCCGGACACAGTTGGAGCAGTCGTCTAGGCTCAGGTCGCCGCGGCACTGGTAGAGCCCGTAGATCGGCGCGGCCGAGTCCGGGACCGAGAAGTTGTTGTAGGAGTAAGCAGAGGCAGAGTTGATGAAGGACGTGAGCATGGAGTTGAGGTTGTTGTTGAAGGGGGAGGCAGGGTCGTACCTGTCCTGAGAGCACCCTGCATAGATGAAGGCCTCAGACTTTGCCTCTGGTGATGTGATCAAACACTGGACGCAGAAAACCATCAGAGGAATGCTTCTCCACAGCCATGGCTTCTCTGAACCCATCTCCTCCTCTCTCTCTCTCTCTTTCTTTCTCTGTCTCTCTCTCTCTTCGCTTGTCTAGAGACTGGTGGGATCCTATTTTATAAAAGCAAAAGCAAAAGGGCGCCTTAAGGTTGGCCATCTTCTACCATGTTAAGTAAAGTGTGTGTGTGATGTAAATGGTTCGGACTCGGGTTGGACCCGCACTTTATCGGATTTGTTTTAGTTTTGGGCTTGGATCTGAACTTTAAACATGATCCATTTGAAGCATCAGATCTCGAGTGCGGATTTGCTATGATCGGATCTGATTGACAACATGGATCTGGATTTGAGTGTGCAATTGGATAACCGGACCCGTGGAACACCATGCATGAATGAACTCTGGTCTTGGATGCCATGAAAAATAAACTTTAATTGGTATTTTAGTAAGTGGTATATATTTTTATACTAAGCTTCAAAAGATGTGTTTACTTTATAAAATCTGCCTGCTGATGTCATGATTCTAAAAGAAACTGTGAATTTTTTTTTTCATACTTGTGTTGAATCCACATCTTTGTTTTTTTTTTTTAATGGAAAAGTATTATACTATACTATACTAAATAGTGCTAAAAAGGAACCCACTTCGGGGTATTCATTTATGTTTTTCAATTTGAAATGAACCTTCTGGATATTCATTCTATGGAACACCAGATCCTGATTTCATTTTCTAAATCTTGATATCTACCAAACATGGCTCTGTTGTTAATGGAAAGAGAGAAAAAGAACAATGGTAATGGCGTCTAAGTTAGACTCCAGTTTAAACTAATTTAAATTGCTTCTCCAAGCATAAGAATGAACTTTTTCGTTAGATGATTAGCCGTTTACCATCCAATAATTATTAAACTATTAATCACTACACATAAATTTATTTGAATTTATGGGTTAACAACGAGTCGAGCTACTCAAGCTCAACTCCTTAAAGTTCTTGAGTTCGAGTTTAGTCATTTGCTCAACGAGTCGAGTAGTTTGAGCTCAACACGTAATTGCGGAGTCGAGCTCGAACCTTAATAGAGCTTATCGAACCTTAATCAAGTCGATAAATTAGTTTATGAGTTTGTCAAGCCTTAATCGAGTCGAGCTACACTTCAGCACATTATGATGAACATCAATTCTATTCAAACGAGTTTGTCGAGCTTTAATCGAGTCAAGGTTGAGTTCAACACGGTACAATAAATATCAATTCTATTCAAACGAGTTTGTCGAACTTTAATTGAGTCGAACTCGAGCTCAACACGTAACTGCTGGATCGAGCTCGAGCTGCTTCCATCGAGCTATTCTTGAACTCGAGCCAAGTCGAGCTCGAGCTGACTGAACTCGAGCTCAACTAGCTAGTGTTCACCCTTACTTGGATGAGACGTTAGACGATTTTCGAAAGGGTTCGAATCGGTTTGTTGTCAAGAAGGAACGATACAATAGTTGTCAGCCAATAGCATCAAAGTTTACAACCGAGACAACGTTCGGCTCTCAACCGTAGTCCCTGACAGAGGCCGAAGGCCTTCCAGAACCCGACACGGATATCGTTTGAACCGTGCGACTCGACCCAGAACGTTGGAGAGAGCTGCCAGTTTCTGGTTTTCGCCGGAAGCTTCGAGAAGGCGGACGCCAGAACGCTCCCTCTCTCTCTCTCTCACCACCTTATAGGACGGCGGCCCTTCCGAGACGATGATCGCTTCGTTTTCTTCTGCATCTTCTCGTTGTCTGCTCGTCGTCATTCCCTTTCTGCTGTAACGCGCTCAACCCTAGCTTTCTCTTGAACTCCCCGGGAGTGAGAGGAATTCCCATGGCGGACGAGGCCAAGGCCAAGGGAAACGCGGCGTTCTCCGCCGGGCGGTTCGAAGAGGCCGCCCGGCATTTCTCCGACGCGATCGCCCTGGCTCCGTCGAACCACGTTCTCTACTCGAACCGCTCCGCCGCCTACGCCTCCCTCCATAAGTATTCCGACGCGCTCGCCGATGCGAAGAAGACTGTGGAGCTCAAACCCGACTGGTCCAAGGGCTACAGCCGGCTCGGCGCCGCGCACGTCGGCCTCGGCAACCTGGATGAGGCCGTCGCTGCGTACAAGAAGGGGCTTGAACTCGATCCCTCGAATGAAGGCCTGAAATCGGGGCTCGCAGATGCGGAATCGGCACTCGCGAGCCGGAGGCGGAGCTCCGGCTCGAGAGGCGGGGCGGGAGCGTCGCCATTTGGTAACATCTTCCAGGGGCCGGAGTTGTGGGCAAAACTCACTGCTGACCCCACGACAAGGGCATACCTCCAGCAGCCGGACTTTATCAAGATGATTCAGGGCGTGCAGAAGAACCCGAACAACCTCAGCATGTATCTGCAGGATCCGCGGATGATGCAGGTCGTAGGTTTGTTGCTCAACGTGAATTTGAAGACGGCGACGCGGGAGGACATGGAGCGAGACGTGCCGCCGATGGCAGCCTCTCACGAGGCGAAGGAGGAGCCGCTGCGGAAGAAGGATCCGGCGCCAGAGTCCCCACCAGAGCCGGAGCCCATGGATGTGGGCGAGGAGGAAAAAGAGTTGAAGGAGAGGAAGGCGGAGGCTCAGAGGGAGAAAGAGAAGGGTAATGCAGCCTACAAGAAGAAGGAATTCGAGAAGGCTATCGAGCATTACACGAGGGCAATGGAACTAGATGACCAGGACATTTCTTATCTTACCAACAGAGCAGCAGTTTACATGGAGATGGGGAAGGTGTGTAATGCTTCTACTTTGATTGGTCCTTTTTCATTTCCGGGTAACTGCTTCACTCTTAGATTTAGACACTATATGGGACTGCAGCCATTGTTTAGCGTATGTTGGTCCATTTAGTACATTATTTATTTCTAGTTACTCTCTTTTGTATGTAGAGATTGTTGTGCATGAATTCTTTGACCATTTATCCTGTTATAGTTTTGTTTTCGTGTTATCTGGGGTCTTTGGTGTATGGAATAGACTGTAGACTTATACAATCTTTTTTGCTTGCGTTAGACTTGTTAATCAGAGTAATTATGGTGTCTAATATCTCATAAGAATTGATTTTACGGCGTTGGTGTTGGCTTGTTGAATGTGTATCGTATGTAACATATGGCAACCATAAAGTAGAACTGAATTCAAGTCCCTGTTCACCTTCTTTGGATGGAGTTGCATCTTTAGGAGGACTTGAAGTTGCAAAATGGGGTTAAATTGGTTACTGTGCTTGTAGCTTTGTTATTTCCTGGGAATTGGTTTAAGCCTTAAGGCTCTTAAGCATGAATTTGTTTACTGAGGAATAGCAAGAAAAAGGAATTGTACCTGGTGTTGGTTATTTCTCTTATTCACTACCTTCTGGGGTGCGATTGTTGATATTCAAGATCCCTTTTAAGTTGCGTGCTTGTTACCATTGCTTCAAAAATGCCAGCTTTTAAAGCGAAATTTTTAGGTTAGATATCCGTTAGGTGCGGTTTGCAAATGTGCGTTGGAACTCCTGCTAGTTTTGGGTATGATGGAAAGCAATTTTTTTTGGAGGAGGAATGGCTTAGATGTTGCTTCTATTCAAGAAATGATAAAATAAAGTATCATCCAACTTCAACTGCATGCGGATAAACGGTCAGATCAGATGAGTTTCTCGTGGTTAGCTTTTGGCAGGCTGTTACTATGAAGTATCTGAATTTCAAGCAATTGTCAAATTTTGATCCGATCGGATATGAGGAACTATAATTATGATATCGTGATAGTAGTAAGGCTAGGGAGGACATTGTCAAAAATTTTTCTTTATATAAATAAAAAGTGGGTGGACCACTGCCCACTTAGAAAGCCAAAGCGATTGATTCAGTAAAATTTAGGCACCTGGTAGCGTTGCAATTTATATGCTCCGATATCATGTTGAACTGCAGTCGTGATTTGTATGGTGATACAACAAATGTATGTGTGCAAGAGGAGTGAGATATGTTTTTTGCTTTGAAGAGAAGACCACTTCTGTAATTTCTAATCTAATTGGAACAATCAGGTGTTAGGATGATGCTGATGTCTGCCCTTGCATGTGCCAGTTATGGACTTGTAGATAATCTACATATTCATTATTCTGAATTGGGAGAAGTGTATAATTTAGCTGCTGTTTAGGTCTATAGTGGAAACAGGAAGCTCTTCCCTTTATCCTAGTTTTACTTGTTTCTTCGAAGTTGTCTCTGAACTCTGAAGTCATGCATCTCTTTTAATGATGATTCTTTATGTTTCTTCTTGTGATTATCAATCAAGATCGATTTCCTTCCTGTTTCAGTATGAAGATTGCATTAAAGATTGTGACAAGGCTGTGGAGAGAGGACGAGAGCTTCATTCAGACTTCAAGATGATCTCAAGGGCTTTGACTCGCAAAGGATCTGCCTTGGTGAAGCTGGCAAAATGTTCAAAAGATTATGAGCCAGCTATTGAAACATTCCAGAAAGCATTAACTGAATATAGGAACCCAGACACCTTGAAGAAGCTTAATGAAGCTGAGAAGGCAAAGAAGGAACTAGAGCAACAAGAATACTTTGATCCTAACCTAGCAGATGAAGAACGTGAGAAAGGTAAGATGTTTACTTTCAGGATGGTAAACCGATGGTATTGTTGAATATTGATGTTGGTCCCTGGCAAAGATATCCTTTAGGTGCATAATTTGTGCATAGACGCTTGATGCTTGTATGGATTTTTTTTTTTAGTTCAAGTTCTGTATTCCAATTTTCCTTGATTGACTAGATTCCACTACCTAAGCTCCATCATCGCGGAAGTTCTCATTCTTCCCATGATTGTTCTGAATGGCAATTAACCTTAGCTAGCAGTGGATGAATAGTAATTTGGGACATCGAGGTCAATCTACGGCACTTTCTTTTAGCTCCGTTGCTGCCTCTTCAGCCTTAATGCATTTTCATAGGCTATTGTTCTTGGATTGTTATTCGTGGTAGAGTTGGAAAGTCCTCTCTCTCTCTCTCTCTTTTTTTTGTGGAAAATCTTGAGGATTTCAAAAAATTAAAGGAAAATTGAAAGAAATGTCAAGAAATACAAGAAATATATATTTTTTAAATAGGGAAAAACATTAGAAAACAAGAGATCTTCATTTTTTTCAAATAGGGTTTTTTTTCTTTTGTTTGTTTATTTTCTCATTTAAGAAAGAATGGAGATATTTGTGGCAATGCCTTCGGATGGTATCACCTTATATCCTAGATCCTTAAATTTGTTTATGTTCTTTAATTTAATTCTCACAATGTTTGGGCTGTCAGATTTGCATCTTGGAAAGGGTCATGCTGTCCGTGTAGCTACCGTGGTGTCATGAAATTCACACCGTGCAGCATTTCCATCTTACATAGCTGCTGAATTTTTTCCTTGTCATAGCTTTGCCTGAATCTTGTTTTTAATCATTTGAACAGGCAATGAATATTTTAAGCAACAGAAGTATCCTGAAGCCGTGAAACATTACACAGAAGCCATTAGAAGGAATCCTGGTGACGCAAAGGCAAGTCATTATGCTGCATTCTTCAGCTTCTGTTTTTTGTTGGTTTTCAGAGATACTCCTGGACGAGTTTTTAGACACCAAGTCCATTCATCTTTACCTGCACTTATCCATTGGGGAATTCACCTGTTTCGGAGTTGGAGCTAATAGTTGACTTGTATCCCGTTTATGAGAACTGATGAATTTGCCGAATGCAGGTCTACAGTAATAGAGCTGCCTGCTACACTAAGCTGGGAGCGTTGCCCGAGGGATTGAAGGATGCTGAGAAGTGTATCGAACTTGATCCTGCATTCCCGAAGGGGTACTCGAGGAAAGGTGCGATACAGTTCTTGATGAAGGAATACGACAAGGCGTTGGAGACATACCAAGAGGGGTTGAAACACGACGAGAACAACCAAGAGTTGATGGATGGTGTTCGGAGGTATCTCTCTCTCTTACTCTCTCACACACTCACACACACATCCGCGCACTTGCATGCGTGCTTTCATGCACAAGATCTTATTCAATCTGTGTCCCACCGCAGGTGTATTGAGCAGATTAACAAGACCAACAGAGGTGAGGTGAGTCCTGAGGAGCTAAAGGAGAGACAGGTATGTTATGGATTCGAAGACTATGCACATTGTGTTCAGGACACAAACGCCGTTGGTGTGATTTTCTTGCTCCTAATAATTCTTTCTTTCCTTTTCCTCAGGCAAAAGCAATGCAGGATCCTGAGATACAAAATATCCTGTCAGATCCTATTATGAGACAGGTAGTCTAACAATATCTGCGTATTTTGGGGTCTGTTGCGTGTTTGTGCCTGTGTGTGTCGTGTGTGATTATAATGCTTTAACCGGGGATGTGTACAGGTACTAATTGATTTCCAGGAGAACCCAAGGGCAGCACAAGAGCACCTAAAGAATCCCCAGGTGATGCACAAAATACAGAAGCTTGTAAGTGCAGGCATAATTCAGGTCAGGTAAATAGCGTGGCATGTCGTGAACGGGGGTCCATTCAAGCGAGCATCAAGTGCGAATTGTCGCTCTTTTCTCAGTTATCTCGGCCAATTGGACATGGAGACTAATTTTTTTGACAGCAATATAAATGTCCTTCGTTCTTTGGATGGATGTATATATGCATGTGTGTGGTGTGTGTGCGTGTGTGTGTGTGAGAGAGAGAGAGAGTCGCTCCTCTGAGGATGCTTCTTGTTGCGGCTCTTGAAAGTTTCGCTCTGGGAAGTGGTGTATTACGTGGATGCGTCACAAGCGACTTTACTTTCGAGTTCGTGGTCACAAACACTTCATGTTTGAGTTTGTGTGGAGACAATTAGTTCCCCAAGCGCTTCCATTAATTTGATGGGATCTAGAACGTTGTTTCCTGCGTCTGTGTTGCCATCGAAGAGTTGGTTCCTTCTCCGTTTTGAAAAAATTGAAAATCAGTACATAAAGCTTATAAAAATTTTTCATTTAGCCCCAATAAAATGTTCGAAAATTATATACCCGCCACCTTGGGAACAAACCGTAACTCCGCCACTGAGTCACTGACAGTGGCGTTCGGCCCCGTTCTCGTCAAAAGAACAGGAACTTTGGAGGGCGCCAAGCCAGGCCTGTGTCTGCCGCCACCCACCCTCTTTATTGTTACTCTTGGGCTCAGACTCGGTCGGTATCTAGCTTACTGTCAATCCGCGAAGAACGGATGGTTTAGAAGTAGGCTGCGGATCGACTTTGGACGACAGCAGAGACAGTCAGGGTTTTCCGTTCTGAAATTTTATCAGCTACCCTAGAAAATGGATGAGTTTGTCTTAAATTGATTAGTTGTCTTGAGCTTTTATCGTTCGAAGATTTTGTGGGAAGAGGACCCCTGGGCATCGGGTCGGCCTGGCCCGGCCGGGCTCGGAGGTCATTGATTAAATTAAAAAATATATATAATTTTAATGTGAAATAATATGTAAATATAATTAATTATAATAAAATAATATATATATATATATATATAATTAAAAAACAAATTATGGGTTCAAATTGAGTTTATCGGGTCCATTGGGGTCGGCGATTAGAGGCTCGAGTCGAGCTGGGTGAGTACCCAGCGGTGGCCCGACCCGGGTGCTAGACGACACCATTGGAGCTGGCAGTTTTTGATTGAAGGACACAGATTGACCTGCTCTTCCATCTTAATTTGAAGTTGAATTTGAATTTATTGAAGTCTTCGGAATCTATAGTCAGCAATGAAAAAAGTCCTGAACTCTGATATTTAAACATGATAAATTCGAGGTTGAATCTATAGAACTCTTGGAATCTATAGTCAGCAATGAAAAAAAGTCCCGAACTCTGATAGTTAAACATGATTTTATGAGACAGAAGAAACTGAAAAAGAAGTGTAAACTTATAAAAATTTGATTTCTATCTGCTTTTCATGACTTTTTTATTCATACCAACTTAAACGTGACGCATTTAGGAGACACGAAACTTGCATCAACAATCTTTAAATTTATTTTAAAGATTCAAATAAAGTTATGAAACATTAAAACAAGTGTTTCATTAACATAGATTCAAGTAATTTAATTTAGTTACAGGTACAAAACAGATTGTTAACTCAATTAGTGAAGTTTCCGATTATTCAAATTTCAACCCATCGGGGATTTCTCAATTGAAAAATTGTTTCTTAAAAAAAATAAATATTTTTTTAAACAATTAAAAGTAAACCAGATTAAGCATTACGAAAATTTGTTAAAATATTGAAAACGAGGAAATGAGGAAAAAATCAATGGCTCAAGCCTCGGCCCACGGTCACCCGAACCTTCGAGGCTTGGAAAGCACACAGTTTTCCCTGGGCAAGCCGACTGGGACCGGAAGTGCTTTGGCTGGTACGATACCGTCTACCGTGTCCAAATACCCTTTTCATGCGTGTGTTCAAGGTCCGTCGTTGCGTCTCCTGACTCCTCCTGATTCTCTCTCCCTCTCCTTTGTGTTCCAGATTCCGGCGGTGGTGATGGCCGCGGCCACCGCCTTTTCTTGCCCTAATACTAGACAATTCCGCCGCTGGGACACTCTCTGCCCCATTCCTTCCTCATCCTCCACCAGGCTCTCCTTGGTCCGTCGTGGCAGGCCGCGGCAGCTCTCCATTCGCGCCTTCACCAGCCGTGGCGATTTCGAGGACTTCACGAGGCGCGTTGTCTCCGGCGAGAAGTTGAAGGATTTCGCCCGGGCGGCGAATGATGGCATCGACGAGCTCGTCTTCAACATCCGGAGGGCGGCCGTGAGGCTTGACCGCCGTTTTTCGATCTCCGATCGGCTGGAGGACGCCACCCGGACTGCTTCTGATGGGTTCAAGAGGATCGATCGCGAGTTCGGCGTTGGGCAGCGGTGGAGAAGTTTCTCCATGGACTTCCGCCGTAATTTGCCTGGGGTATGTGGATGTTTCCGTCAGTCTCTATTGATCTTTTGAGATTGTGAGAAGCATGAATCCAGTTGTTCTGCCCATCCGAACTTTATTCTTTTTATCTTTTTGAAGAATTACCAATCAATGATTTTAAAGAATTTCTGCGCTGTTTTTCTTCCCTTTCTAACTTGGGCATAACTTTTATTTATTTATTTTTCTTCACTGAATTTGATTGTTCGAAGATACGGTCTTGTCGTTGACTTCCGATAAAATTAATTTATCTGCTTTAGTTCACTATTCTGTTTTATCTGATTGGGTTTCGCAGTACAGAAGGCAGTTAAAGGAATTTCTTGAGACCCCATTAGGCAAGAGCTTTGCGGTGAGTACTGTCTTAACTCCTAAGTTCATCTTGTTATTCGATTTCGTCCTTCTGTTTCCAGAAAATTGTGCAATTCCTTAGCCTCAGTAATTGAATGTCATTTCTTGAATTAATGCTATCTTGTATCGATCCCTCCCAATTTGTTGCCGACACTACTGGGACATTGTACGTGAACTAGACAACCATTTGCACTGTCCGATTACTGCTTTTGGAATTTCAGTGCTAACCATGGTGGTTTGGAAAACAAGTTTGTCCATCTGCACCAGGACGTACATTGTTTGGACTGTAATTGTGCAAATGCGATGATTAGAGAACTTAGGTATCATTTTTTCCAATTGGCATTCTTAGAGCTGGGGCTTTTCTCTCGATGTTGCATATGACTGGATTTAGCCCCTCAATATAACACTTCTTCCCTTTTTTGGTATATTTTTAAAATTTTTTAGAATTCTACATTGGAAAGGTGCTATGCTGGTGTAGATCTCAGCACTAATTGGTGCTCTTGTTTTTGTCTTTCTTTTGTTGTAATACATATATGCATGTTTTTATGCTGTAGGTAAATCCTTTCTCGATTGAAGATAGCTTTACGTTTCTCTCTCCCAATCCTTTTATGGTATTTTTGACTTTCTTAAGTGCAACTCTACCTTTGGTGCATTCGATGGAATTTTCTTTTTTCCAGAACTTGTTAGTATTACTTTCTTCTTTCATATATTCTATCCTCCATAATGAGAGCAAACTACATAAAATATCAAAAAGGGCTTCCTAACCACCAATTTATGCTTGCATTTTTTTGATGTTCAATCCTCGTTGAACATCACTAAGTAGGATACAGTTGTGAAAGCGTTAAGTGCTTCTAGCTTTGTAATTTTGTTTTCTTGTCTTTTGTATATAAAAAGAAGGTTAATCCAGTTGGGGCTTTGTGGTGCTACAGTTTCCTAATATATCTCAATCGTAAGCAAGTGCAAAAAATAATTTACGGGAGACTAGAGGCCTTATGCAGTTGCAGTAGATATACAATTATACGTGCATTCATATGCTTAGCTTGCAGACGTGGTTGGAATTGGACACTTTAGTTAAGTACAAGGCAATTTAGAGATATTCTATTGTTTATCATCCACATCAGGTATCAGCTATATATCAGCAACATGCCATAACACTTGCTAATTAGGGAATAAGTGATTATAATTAGGTTTGTTTACATTGTTTCTTTTGACCAGGAAGTAGACTAGTTTCTTTTGACCAGAAGTAGACTAACTAATTTGTGGCTTCCATATGAGGACCTAGTGGGTGTTGTTTATAGATCTGACTCTAAGTCTCAAAGCACTAAATAATACAGTAAAAACTGGAGTATCTTGCATATGTGCTTTTTCATGTCATGATCACAAACAGGTCTTGTGCAAATATGCTTGTGATTTGGTAGGTTTTTATGTGTATCTTCATAATTAAATATGGAATGAGAAGGAGTGCATTCATGTAACTTAATGCCGACTTCTGTGCCCCATTTGGCACTTATTGTGAGTGGTCTACTGAAAATGAGGTGTTCATTTTTGAGCTCAGCTGGCTTTTGTAATTTTAAGTACATAATCATTGATTGACTCTGATGGTTGAAATTTGATTTTCATGTGTCTTAAAACTAGATCTTCCAAGTTGTGCAGCATCTGGAGCCTCTGCTTTTTCTTTTGGCATCTTTAGAATTTGTCTAGAGACATGATATCTGTTGTTGTCTAATATTTCCTTCTTGTTGTAGACTCTTGCCTTTCTCTGGTTAGCACTCTCGGGATGGTTATTCAGGATCGTGATCTTGGCCACGTGGATATTGCCATTTGCTGCTCCTCTGCTCATTGGCACTGTTGCCAATAACTTTGTCATAGAGGTCAGTATTAATGCCGTCCATCATTGTACAGGATCCTAAAATATTTTTGGTCTGTTATAAAAAATGGTAGATGATTCTATTTCTACTCTCTAATAACATAAAAGGATGTAATTCTTGAATTTTCCTGCACCGCAACAAGGACAGGATTGTTCTCATATTCATCTCAAGTATTAGCCTACTGCATCATGTCCATCTCATAGGAAGTCAATACTTATTAGGATATTGTTTCCCGTTGCTTAAATTATAATTAAAGAAAATGTTGTTTATGTAAAAAATGATTAAATCAAATAGACCGTGCATGCTATGCAGTGAATGAACAAAATAAATTGATGATTGCCCACTTATGTTGGTCATGAATGTCTGTCACCCGAATATAGTTATGGCTGTTCTTCTTTGATGTCAATGGATTTGATGTGAATGTCATCAAGTTATTTCTGAGATGAATCCAAATGTGTGGATCTGACTCATACAATGAGAATAAAAGCTTATCCACTTGCCTGCCAACTGCAGAAAGGATGCAACTACCTTGCTTGATTCTCATGTCTCACCTCTATTTGTTCTTTGTGTATGGACCCATGTCGACATTAAGTCTGACAAGATTCTTAGATGATTCCAAGTATTTATTGTCTGATTTAATCTTCTCACTCATTTTTTGTTGGTTCTTCTACTCCAATTCTTCCTGTAAGTCTGGAGAATGAGCTTCAGAACATATTTCTTTTGTTTCATCTCTCAGAGTTTTGCTTGTCCTTTTCTATGTCGCTTAGATTTTCATTTTTACAGGGCTCATGCCCAGCTTGCAAGAGACGATTCATGGGGTATAAGAATCAAATTATTCAGTGTACAAATTGCAGAGCTGTTGTTTGGCAGCCTAAAGATGGCTTCTCAGGGGGGAGACCAAACTCCAAGTCAAGCCCAGACATCATTGATATTGAGATTGAGGAGAAGTAACTGGACTACTACCAAATGCCTTCTCTCTATGACTAGCCTTGTTACTATGTACATGATCTTCTTCTAGGATGACGGATGAACTGCTCTTGTATAATGAGTTCCAACCATTTTCTGTTACGTGAAGTGCATAAAAGAAAATGCCTCATTTTGTTACCATTACTTCATATTAGAACTTGTGGATGCCTTTTCTTTTATGTAAATACCAGTGGAGTGGTTCCATTTATTTCTCCTAGCCTTTTCTAGGTGCTTATGATAGCCTGAGTATCCCACAAGACATCATTATGTGGAAATTTTATTTAAGTTTTCAATCTCCTTATGTTCTATCTAAACTTTTACATGCACGATGTTTGCATTCTGTACGTGCTCATTGTTTGGGGCATATCCATGAGAAGCCCTATTGTGGTTATTTCTCCCGTTGTGCCCGAGAGCTAAATGAACTTGAGCTTTATAATGTGCTCATGGTAACTGGGGAATAAGCGGGTCAGGTTTGGACCCTTGGGTGGGACATAATTATTGATCTAAACATCAACCTTAAAGAGCGTAAAATAAGAACATTTGATAAAAACATGATGTGATTATGAATGTTTTCAAGTTCGACAACTAAACACAGGACGCAATCACATTATGTTTCTGAAACAAATACAGTGTTTTTTGAGCATGTGCTCTAAAATACAACGTTCGTGGGAGCCTTTTTCACATCCCTAATGGAGCTATCAATTGTTTAACTGCGAAAAATATCGTATTCAACAGGTGATAACCGAAGTTGTCATTGCCATGTTTGCCATGTCTCCCTCTTCACATCCACTGACCATACTAAGGCGACTGACTGTGACAGAGAGATCACAACTGGAAAGTACTATCAAACCACCATGAGTCCGGTTGAGCGAGCCAGCTACCATTCTCCTTCCATTTTTTTAAGGACGATAACCTTTCGAGACTTGGACTAGTCAAGGGTTTTTCTTGTTGAGAAAAAACAACCACGGTTGAACCGCAATCACCCTGCCTTAAGAAACGGGTCAAATCATGTTTGATATCTGCGAACTTTTATAGCTACCCTGTCTACCCTATGCCCTCTGCTTTTGAAGCTCAAGGACTAATAGATCTCTCCTGCAGGAAGGAAAAAAAAAAAACAATGGTTTCCAAAAGTCCCTCAGCGAAGGTTCAGAAACCTGATCTCGTTGGTAAGCCTTCAGCATGAAACAGAGTCCACTGCAAGATCATAGCTTTTGGATGCAACAAGCAACTGCATTACCCTGCAAAAAGCCCAAGTGCTCACACATCATAACTCCCGACGTAGCTGTACAAGAATTACTAGAATGTAAAAAGGGCACCAAGCACGAACAGGCTCCATCTCAAGCCCGCCCCCTGCAGCAGCATTTCTCAAGTGGCGGCTTGTCCCGTAAGAAAAATAGAGATTAAGATGAGGGATATAGTATACCAGAGATGCAGTCTGCTCGTCTCCCCAGAGCTAGACTAAAAGCAACACATAGTAGAGGGTTATGCAACTTATCTTTATTGAGTGGACAAGTAGTGTTACATCAGCATAAGGTATACAGACAAGGGCATCAAGCTCTCCCGCTTTACAACATAGAGAAGGATAACACTAAAAGCAAATAAGTAGCATGATCCACGTCCAATATTATGTGAATATACAAAGTTGCTTCTTCTAAACCTGAAAAAATATGGACTTGTGATAAACAGTAATTACAGAAGAACAAAATCAGCCCTGATATGCATCCCAGTGGAAAAAGGAAGGCTACAGGGCTATGCTATTAAGTCCAACAAACCAAAGCAGTACACCTCCCTCAGTATCATATCGAGTATTCAATAGCATCTCAAATACATTCAATGGAAACATGTTAATCTTGAAGGCAGTGGCTGAAGAATAAGAGGAGAGCGACTGGAGTATCTGAAACTGAGTAATTGCAATGGCGCTGTTGTTGATCATTGAAGCATTTAAATGGGAAGGAGAAAATGTCAACTTCCTCAGGCTTTACAAACCCACAGATATAACTCTGCTCAGACCATGGGTTCAAGGCCATATGCCCAATTCATGCATGTGAGCTTCCCTCCCATCGTCTGTGGAAAAGAACATGCTTTAATCAGTTCCAAATCCTTCCGGAAAAAGAACAAGAGTTAAAAAGTTCCAACATATTTATAATAAATATTCACACCATAAAGGCATAAACTGGACAATACAATCATCCATTCATCCACTCAAAAATGTTGAAAACCAGCACAAGCATGAAATTCATATGGATAGTCAACAAAGTTCAGCCAACAATTATCCAATTTAAGGAAACATAAAACAGATATTTGCTCAATTGGTGCTATTGTAGTTGCAGATGTAGTCAGTTTTGAATAATGGCAAAGACTGATCATGGGACCTTTCTTATTACGAAAACCACCTATTCTCGAACTTAGTCAGCACAAACTTGAAGTCTTTCTTTTTTTGTGAAAGAACTCATTATTCAGTTGGGTGTCTTCTCAGCCGATTCTACCCATTCATCAGCCGAACGATGGTTGGATCTTGTTGCAGCTAGAAGCAGTAACAATAGCCATTTTGCAGCCACTTTGACCTTATATGTTGCTGAAAATGGCTGCATATATATATATATATATATATATATATATGTATATATATATATATGTATATATATATATAGAGAGAGAGAGAGAAAGAGAGAATACGCTGATGACAGGAGAAAGAGGAGACGATGGTTCCTATATTAACCAGTCCTGCTTCAAACATATGTTGTATGTTTGAGTTATCTTAAATGCATGCTGGGATGCAATCAAACCTGTAGCAGGGTAGAGGTTTTGGTTACTTGAATGTGAACAGTGCAGGTGCAATTTTTACCTTTGAGGAGATCTGATTTATTGTTGTTGGTCACTACTAGTGCAAACTGCAAAGTAAAAAAGACAGTTTCTGCCACATTTCTACCTGAAGCAGAGAGCCGAGAAACAACAGCTACCCAACTAGTGACAAAAGCATAATGGAAGATTTACGAAAACCCCTGACAAACATCGAAGGGGTTATAACAATGTACCATTTCAAGAGATCACGAAAGAAACAGAACTCAGCACCAAGTGAAAAGATTGATGCCTAACAAAATGAAAAAGAAGTTTGACTGCATCATCTTATAGCAACAGGAATCACAAAATGAAATGATCATAAAATTAGAAGAGATACATGTACATGAAAAACAAAAAACATTCAGAAATAACCGTTACCTGACTAGACAGAAGGGTGGCAGCACCATAGCAGCATAAACCTCGGAGTATGATTACCACAAGATAGCTACTGCTGATCCAGTACTCGGTATCTCCTATATGAATCAATCAGACGTGGGTTATATCCCTTCTGAAGCATTTCATCCATCCATACCTCAGCGTCCCTAAGCCTGCCATATCTCCGAAAACCATTTATTAGTATGTCGTACGTCCACATGTTGGGAGGATGCCCACTTTCCCTCATTCTGTTTACCCAATTACAGGCATCGTCAACCTTTCCCTCTCTACAAAGAGCACGCAACAACATGTTGTACGTGATGGTGTTGACAGGGAAAAGATCTTCAATCAACTCTCCCAAATTCTCCGAAAGTATTGGTGACCCCTCCGTACCATCCCCAGTGGCAAATGCACTAAAGAACCTGCAGAATGTTGTGACACCCATTTGCAAGTCCCCGCCAGCCGACTTGAACCATGCTCGCGTAAGTTCCACAGACTTCAAAGCATGACACAACAGAATATTGTAGATATAAGAAGATGGTGAACGACCTGCTTGTTCAAAATCCTTCAGAACCTGTACAACAATGTGGTACTTTTGAGTTTCACAAAGCACATGTATGAGCGCTTCATAACTGTCAAGCTTCGGAACTATCCCCTTCTCCCTCGCTTCCTTCCAAAACAACAATGCCATATCTATCTTACTCGCTTCACAGAGCCCTGTAATCATGGCATTGTACAATTTCGCACTTGGTTCTTGATTCTCTAACAGATCAACGAAGAAATTTATGGCATCGGATATCCTCCTGCTTCTTAAATAACAGTGCAGCATGGAAATTTTAGTGTCTAAATTAGGACTACAATCGTCTGCTAACATCCTTTCAAAAATTTGGCTAGCTAAATGAGGCTGCCCAACGGAGACCGCACCATCAATCAAAGAATTATAAACATGACGAAGATTAATAGTTTGACAAGAATTTTGAATAACATCTAAGAATTTCAGAACTTTGTCTTGGTTACCTCCTTCTGATAAGCAATATATAACGGCTTTGTACACTCCGCGACTTGGGGAATGGCCGTTGACTACCATTTCCAGAAGCAACCTGGAAGCCGTTTCCCCTCTATTAATGGCACTGAACCCATAAATCAAATCAGAATAAGTATACATATAATCATCGTTCTCAGGCTTTTTGAGCTTAGTGAACAGAAGATAGGCATCATCCGCGCGCCCAGCCCGACACAAAGCGGCAATGAATCTCGAGCAGATGCCGTCACTAGGCACAATATGACGCTCGAGGGCCGCGTCGAACAAGCTGAACATCTTCTCCAACTTTCCGTTCCTACACAGAGCTTCTCCCAGTATGTGGAACGTCCATTTCCCAGGGAAGTATCCTTGTTTCAGCCCATCCTCCAAGACTCGGAACGCGTCGTCGATCCTCGAATTCTCGCACAAAGCATTGATCAATTGGTTGTAAGAATAATCATTTGGGGAAAGCCCAACAGCAAACCTATCATCAAACAACTCGATCGCCACATCCACCATTCCGGCTTTGCAAAAGAACCCAATGGTCGCGTTCATTGTGTAAGAATCGGGCACGATGTTCCTCTCACTCATCTCGATCAGGAGGTCATAAACCTCCTCCAATCTGCTCTCCTTCAGAAGCCCGCATATTAGCGCGTTGTAGCAGCTCAGGCCCGGAAAATCGCCGGTCCCCAGACGGCCATTCCGTCGGAAGATGTCCATGGCGATCTCGACCTTCCCTTCCCTGACCAGGTCGACTATCCACGTCGTGCAAGTCAACGACCTTGACAACTTCCCCGCGTCCCGGAACTCCCTCACCAGCCGCTCCGCCTCGGCGTGCTTGTGAGCCTTGCAGAGTCCATCAATGAGGACAGACACCACGCTCTCGTCGGCGGCGTCCCCGAGCCCGCGGAGATATTCTTTAGCGTCATCGAACTTCCCTTGCTTGCAGAGGCACCTGATCTGGATGCAGGAGGTGATCGAATTGCGGAGCCCGCGGGCGCCGGCCTGCTTCGATATGACGTTGAAGACGTCGAAGGAGCCCTCCTCCACGAGAGAGTTGAGCAGGACGTTGTACGCGAAACCGTCGAGGTCAATCCCCTGGAACCGCATCCGGGAGAAGATCTGCAGGGCGACGTCGATGCGGCCGGCAATCGAATAACCCATGACCAGCGTGTCGTGGAACCGGACGACGAAGACATCCGGGCGCCGGTTGGAGAACCGCTCGAGCCAATCGAGCATCACGGTCATCAGCCTTGCGCGCGAGAGCATCTTGAATATGGCGTGGTAGCAGTTGCGTGAATGGCGGTAGGTCCTCTGCCGGCCGGCCCAGTCGAAGAACTGGAGCGCCGGGAGGACCTCCCTCTGCGCCTTCAGCACCTTGAGCACACACTCCTCGTTTAGTCTGACGCCGAGAGCTGAAAGGGCCTTGTCCATGCCGACCTCTCCGAGGGCGAGGACGCCGCAGATTCGATCGACGTCAGCATCCACAGTCCACTTCCAGAGTGCGCGCGGAGCCGCCGGAACGGTGCCGGACTTGAACCAGTTGCTGATGGAGTCGACCATTTTCTTCCGCTCGACGGGACCCAGCGGCAGGAAGGGGGGAACGATCTTGGGGAGCGTGGCAGGTGACGTATGGAGATAGAACGGGGGAGGGAGAGAGGAAGGAGGAAGGCTTCCGGCCGGTAGGGGTAGGAAGATGAGGAGGACTCCATGGCGGAGAGAGAAGGAGGAGGGGCTGCTCCGCCTGGTTGAGCGGAGCAATACCAACATGCTTTGACGCGCCGCAGCTGAATCGGACGATGGGAGGAAACGAATGACATAGAAGAAGGACCCTCCGGCGGAAGGGCGGTAATTACTAATTACTTTTCATTATTTCACTGTTTCCATAAACTCACCAAACTCTAGCGAAATATAGTGATTATATGAAAATTATGGATGGATGTAACTAGAAAAATGATGTATGCATGTAAGAAAATAAAATATAAATCGCGAAGATTATGCTTAACAGTTAACAAAATATTTTTGAATGAAAAAAATGTTTTTTATACTAATTAATTATAGGCTGTGAAAATAAGCTTCGTCTACATAAAATTTCTCTGGTTCTATCAAAGGCCTTACACTATCGGCAGGGAGTTTGCTTGCACCACCTTAAGTTATTTGCAGAGAATTTGCTTAAACAATCAGCTTGTAGCTCCCGCTGTTTTGCTCCTTTTAGTTGGTGAGCACCAACTGTTTGTTAAAATTCCTGTGCAAAGTTTTATGCTTTTTAGTATTCATCTAATGCCAACAGTAGCTTAAACTCAAATAGAGCCTAGGCTCGTCCTCCTCATAGTAATCAAGGCCCAAGCTCTTCTCTTGCAGATCGGTCAACGACCACCGAACAAGTATCCATTTTTTCGAGGCGTCTCAACGGCGATGAGCGCAGAGAGGGATATGGCGGATTCATGGATGGTGAGCAGTCCGAGGCGACTTCTCAGCCTTTCCAAATCTAAGGGTAGGGCGCATTTCTCCATATCGGACTCAGAGGAGAAGAAGGCTGGTGGGTTCGAGCACGGCACCAAGCCTTCTGAGGTCTACGGCTTCGTCGGTTCTATCTCCACCGTTGTCGCCACCGGTGAGTTTCAATCTCCTCCACCATCATGTTTGTTGGTTTCTGAGTTCACTGGTAGCTATGCATCTCTTCCTGGTTTCCGTTGCCCTTGTATTCTCGTTGAAAAGAAAGTTCTTGTTGCATGATCTAGAAAAAACTTGGCTAGATTGGAATATCGTTTTCTCCATACTTATTCAATTTTTCTTAGATAAGCAAGTGCTTGCGAAATTCTGTTTCTCACTTGATCTCATTTCTTCGTATGATAAATTTTCACTTTTTGGATTGAGTGATGGCCGGTGGATTTTATGATTGCTTTATTCTACGTCATACTTGTAAAGGGTGACATATGAGTATCAAATTTGAAGAATGATAAAATGAATGGATTAGATTGCAGAAAATGACAAGCCAAAAAAACCATTACATCCACGGTGTCTGGCATCATTTACATTATACTCACACTGCTGCATTTATCCATATAGGTTTATCATTTTTGAAAATGCTTAAATCTGTTCAGTTTCACTCTTTTATGTAGGTACTACACTTAGCTCTAACGTTTTTTTATCGCGAAGCTGCCTGTGTCCTCTCCGTTCTGGCCCATGCCACATAGGTTCTTCCATCTTGTCTCCCAATCCCCTCATATATGAGTCTTACTGTGACTCTATACTGCCACCAGATCATTATGAATTTCGCCAAAATTGCTGAATCCTAGAATACACTGCTCCATCCATGTGACATAGCCTTTGTTAATTCACAGCAACTGTGATCCTAGAAGCCAGTCAGCTTGGTAAATGGTAAGGAGAGAAAGTCCTGTAAGTTTTATCCACCTTTATTATGATTATTATGGATATGTTTCTTTGGATACCCTTGAGGTGAATCCTTGCCTCAATCTAGCATAGATTGGTGGACGAGTGCTTATCATGTTGACTGTCATCATTTTACGATCAGATTGCCTAGAATGAGGTAATGCCAATTAGACAACAACCAAATTGATGCTAAACGGGCCAAAAATTGGATATTTACCTTAAAAATACTGTATTTTTAGATCTAAATCTGACTTTCGTAATATACCACGTCTCATTTTAGCTTTAGCTATAGATTAGAAACTGCCTAAATGCATTGCAATTCATAACATTTTCATTTCCATGTTTTTAACTACAGAGACAAAGGATATTTTCTGTGTGTTGATTCCTTGGTAAACGCTCATATGTATCAGAATCTTTGTAGGGAACGTTCTCATGGTAAACATCGTATGTATCAGATAATCAGAATGTTTTCTGTGAATGCAATGGGGGTATCTATCTAGGATATTGATTATATGTATGTCAAGTAGTGACTGGCCTTGCATTGCCATTTTTGGTTGATTTGCTGCAATCTTTTCACAGTTATCTTTCTGGCATGGGCGTATACTCCTGAACACTGGCTTCAGTATGTTGGTATTACATACTATCCTAGCAGGTGAGTATCAAACCATTTGGTGCAAGTAGTATAGGAAGAATGAAACATAAATCAACCAAAAAAAAAAAAAAAAAGAGGAATGCTGGAACAGGGAAAGAGTTTTTCGAGTTACGGAACATATACAATATTGTACAAAATTATGTGCTGCGATTCTCCCTTCTCCTTGTTCGGTTTTCCTTCTTAAAGAAAGGATAGGTTAGGATTTATGCTTTCCAATTGTAGATTATGGTGTGCGTATTTGATTTTATTTTGCTGCATGGTCATGGATCTTCAGTTCACGCTGTGTTGTTTGACTGTCATGATGATAAAACACATTAAGGTCATTCTTACTTCTATTATAACAGCCTTCGCGGCCTGGAAACTGAGGTTATATCATGGTTTCATAGTTCATACCCTTTGCAGCCTTTTTCTGCTAAAGGCATAACTTCATGATCTTCACAAGCTTTGTGCGCTTTCAGATATTGGGCACTGGCAGTACCAACTTATATCATTGTCACCATCGTTTTGGCAATGGGATTCTACCTTGGTTTGAATTTCATGATAACACCTCCACCGTCCTCTT
This sequence comes from Nymphaea thermarum, assembly GCA_011799765.1. Classification (NCBI taxonomy): domain Eukaryota; kingdom Viridiplantae; phylum Streptophyta; class Magnoliopsida; order Nymphaeales; family Nymphaeaceae; genus Nymphaea; species Nymphaea thermarum. Next base: position 412,823 of record JAANDH010000091.1, on the reverse strand, counting down.
TAAGCACAATCTTTGGTAAGGCGACACAAATTTTTTCCTGTACTTAGTTTCTTCTCTCGATGTTTAATCTTTTTCGTCTTGGACCAGATGAATACACACGAGAACCATCTGGGTTCCCGGCCCCGTGCTCGTCAAGCAAGGAACAGCCTATTCAGCCCATATCCGATATCCCCATCTGTGAAATCAATGATAAAATGTTTGGGTGAAAGTGAAACACTTATGTTGCGTTATTTCACTTTCTTCTGGTACTTCCTCGTTATGACGATGCAGCAGTGCTCCTCTGTCAGACGGTACCATTTGAGTTTTCTGCGATTGCTCGGCTGCTTCGGCAGGCTGACTTGATAACAACTCAGTGCTGATGACGTCTTTGGATGCGGCATAGTTTTCATTTGGTATTATTTGCTTGTTTCATATGTGGTAACAATTAACAGGCTGCTCTTGTGGCTTGACCTGCATGTCAAAATATCTTTTGCCGTATTTCTGTTCCTACTTCAAAATGCTTGACTATGCATCAGACTTCTACGTTCGTGCAGCTGAGATATTCATTGCCCCTTCAGAACAAAGCATTCTTGTGGTTCTTAACTGGTTCGAGCTTTCTTTAAAGAAAATATCGCTGAACTTACAATGATGACAATGAATCTCTCTCTGAACAACCCCATGATTAGCCATTCTCACCCTGCAAGGTAAACCTGAGCAAGGACATGAACACCATGAAGTTTAAAACCTGTCACTGAAAGCTTTTAGCCACACATGGGTATAGCAATGGTTTATAATGTATCTACGATTTATGGTACTTTTGACGGTGGTTATGATCCTTTTAGCGACAGGTTTTAAATATTTGGTCATCTTTTATAGAGTGAATCTAGCACTCTGGTATATATGTGTGTGTGTGTGTGTGTGTGTGTGTGTGGAAACACTAGGGCTGCCATATTTGATTGAATAGCTAAAAATTAAAAATTTGCCACTAAAAATTTATAATGCAACAACTATTCATGGTGTTTTTAGTGACGATTCATGATATTTTAGTGGCAGCTTGTGTATTTTTACTTATCCTATGACATCGGCACACAAGAGTGGATCCGCAAACTTTTTTCTGTGAGACACTATTAACAAAATTTCGATTGGCCTTGGAACAGAGTCTCAGGTATGTGGAACTGCCCTGTATGACTGGACTCATGTCCACCAAGATCAACATATAAATTCAAACTTTCGGATTGAGCTCCATGGAGCATGCCTCACGGAGTCCCCACCTATCCTCTGGCACACAACAACATATAATCTTCCTATATGTGTGTGTGCCTTCAAGTCTACTATGCGAGGGATTGCAATTAATTAAAAATTTGTTGCTTTCAAATTGAGATCCATGGGGCATGTCTCACAGAACCCCCACCCATCTACGCCTCCATCACACAACAACATGTAATTTTCCTATATATGTATGTGTTTCCAAATATGTTAGATGTGGGATTGCAATAAATTAAAAAAATGCTGCTAAAAAGTAAAAAACAGTTGATATAACAATATTAGGTATGGTTTGTGGTGCTTCAATGGTTCATTGTGCCTTTAACAATGGTTTGTGATTGATTATATATATATACTATATATAAAGAGAAGAGTGTGTGCCATGTAACTAAGACGGTTCATTTGAAACATGTGAATGGTTGACAAAAAAAAGTGTTAAATGGAGAAAATACTCATCACTTTTTTCTCCTTTATTTGTTTCAAAGAAAATTTTTATGTTAGATTGAACATCCTTGATCAGATAGTTGAGTGACCCTAAAAAACAAAAGTTAAAAATGTAACCGTTAGATGCAGTCTGACCGGTTGGCTTACTTTCCAACTGGTCTGGTTCTTAAAAGTGCAAATGTAACCGTTAGTCCACCTTCAGTAAGGGTCGTAGAACTTACAATTCTGATATTTCTGGACTCATGAAATTTAAAAAGAGTTTCTCAGCGCACTTAAAACCAATCATACGAATAAATGTAAATTTTCGTGTTCCTATATATGCCAAGAAAAATGAGAGAGAGAGAGTGTGTGTACAGACTATACAAGGAATTAAATGTACGTGTTGAAATAAAGGTCCAAAACATTTACTTAATTGTCAAGACATTTTACATGTGATATATATATATATATATATATATATATATATATATATATAACAACTCGTTCATTAACCATAAAAAAGGTCCGACATTGTGAAGGATTAAACGATTAATCTTTTTTTTTTGCACTTTAATAGATGAGAGGAAGCACCATGGGTTGAGTCCATATAATAACTAAACATTTTTCTTTTAGGAGCGAGCCAAACAGTTTAACTTTCGAATTTGGGTAGGGCCATGGTTCAGGTGGCCCTCCCCCTCGGCCCCTCACTAAACATTGTTAGGTTTGTGTTACCAACAAGAGCTTTCAACTTATCGCTCGGCTTTGTCGCGCCTTAAATCTGAGTCCAGCCCTAATTGGAGCACCAAAAAATGCAAAAAAAAAAATTGTAAAAGGGTCAGATCTTGCTAAGAATCCTAACCTGACCTGAACTGATATATCGGATCCTAAGTCACAGTGGTACGCCACTTTTAGTGGCTTACCCATACGGGTACAGCGGTACACCACGTCCTGGTACGTTTGGATTTGGATCCGGGTTGGATCTAGATCTAAACTGCATTATAATTAAAAAAAATCAAAAAAATATTTATTTTTCATTTTTTTTATTTTTTTTGTATACTTTAACATAAAAAGTCTCATTAACAAGATAAAACATTGATAATTTATTTATTATGAGTCTCTTTTTATTGACATTTTTGTTACAATTTGTAGTTTAATTATATATAATAATTATTTTTTTGAATTAATTATATACCCGTACCAAGATTTAAAAAAATACCATACCCATACTTCCATATCCATATCGGTACCCATACCGGTACAATTGTGACATAAATCGGATCTGAAATTAATCGGACAAAATGCGAATCTGATCCGGAGCCATATTATGGAACCGAAATATCCGACCCGTTGGAAGCCCTCGCCTGGCGGGAGATCAATAGATGGGACCAAAAAAAACAAAAAAGGAAAGGAATGGAAAAATGCGACGGCCTTTTCGTCTGGTGGAAATGGCGGGAAGGCTCCTCTTGGAAGCTGGGAGCCAAGAACTCCAACGGGGTTCTTCTTCGAAGCCCTAATCTTTCTGTCGCTTTCTCTTGCATCCGACGGAGATAGGGAGGAAGAAGATGTTGGCATGGCCCCCAGAAAGAAGCAACACCCGTCCTCCTCCAAGAACGGCTGTTCCCAGCCGTCGAAGTTCGGCATTGAGCACTTCTTCGCCCGCCACTCCCAAGCCGTATCAGCCTCCCCGGCACCTCGGCAGGAGCCCGACCCCGTCGCGGTTTCTCAGAACCAGACGCCCCCGGCCGATCTTCCTCTCCCTCAGTCTGCTGATGATCGCGAAGAGTTGCCCAGTGGCTCTTCCGAGGTCCCCGATGGCGTCTCTGTCAAGCGGTTTAAGTTCTCTCCTGGAGCCGTAAGTCTGTTAAAGCTTCAGTCTGCATTGTTGTGGCGGTCTGCCTGCCTCTCGTTGTCTCTGTGTTATTTGGTTTTTGATTGCCGAATCAACTTGTCATTGACGATCTGTGCCCGTGGTTCAGTTGGTGAAGCAGAGCCAGGACGATGGAGGGGACGAGGTCACGTGGAAGATCTCCCCGCTGACCGAGAAGCTTCAGGCGCCACAGAAGAATCTGTCTGAGATGATGAGGATTATGTCGGATGCGTCTAAGCTTAACGTCTCCAACATCCGTCCCTGTACGCAGGAGAAGGTATGGTTTACTTATTTTCGTGCCATTTTGAGCCGTTCTGCTCATTGATGAAATTCGTAAGCAGGATCAGTCGAGTCATTCGTGCCTGACATAACAATGAACCTCTTGAATCGAAATTTCCTTCATTCAGACTCTACGTCACTCTTACCACATTCTTTTGAGTAACAATAAATCGCAAGCTTTGTCAGTCCATCTTCCATTTAGTATCGTAATAATGTATCGTTCTTTATTGGACTTGCGTTGAAACAATTTGGAATAACCATCTGGATGTCCGACTAGGCAATGGTAAGGAAAACAGGGAAGTGATATTGGATACAGAACAGAAAAGCACGAGGACACGATGAGATGGACCAAATGAGAAGGAAAAGAGGAAACTCAACAGCTTGAACGTTCCATGCATTTCAAGGAAAACATGACCAACCATATAAAAATATCGACTACTCGCCATTGAAGTTAGAACAACGGTTAGGAAATTAACCTGGTATTTTATGTTGATTTGTGCATGGTTCTTCATATGCGCAGGATAGGCTTTGCAGTGTTGTTGTGTTTGACTCTGATCCATTAATTTTCCAAGTTTCCTGCAGTCTTATTAATCAATTGGTTGTTCATTTGCTCGACATGAAGTCCTAGAACTCGTTTATTCCTTACACGCGCACACTTCACGGCATTTACACCGACTTAGATTCTGTTATAGGGGGAACGCTATCTGCTGGCAGAATAATTAATCCCTAAATTAAGCAGCTTGTTGATGCCGGTTTGTTATGTGAGCTAGTTATTTATCGTTTTACTCAAATATGGATTATTAATTACATAAATGCAGATGCAAAACTCCTCTGGTTCAATGGGGAAACTTGAGAAATGGCTTTCTTCTCCAACCCTGATAGCCCATGGAAGATCTGCAAAATTTTCAAGGAAAGTTTCATTTCAGGAGGTCAGCTCAGAAAAGGAAAATAAAACTCAAGACTCTGAGGTTGCAAATGGGGAAAACGCAGTTTGTGCTAGTGCCATCGGGCAGAGTCCATTTCGAACACCACCATCAGCGTTATACAGCTCCCATGAGGTACTTGGTTGAAGCAATTTGTCATGGCCGCAAGGAAGCATGGTACTTTTATTTTCTTATGCTTTGAATTCTAAAAGCGAAACCACTGTTGCTGCTTTCTTTGACGTACAGTACATTAATGGTGGCACTGGCAAAGCATCACCCCACCCGCTCGCCTCAAGGCTACACAGAAAGGTCTGTCTTGAGAAAATTTGAAAACGATGACGCCTTGTTGCTTACTTAGTATTCTATTTTTGGTCGTTGGTGTTAACTGTTTCCTGAAATGTTGATTCGACTTGTGCTTAAGATAATAAAGGTGCACTGCAAGCTTATGAGTTTTCTTTCATATAAGCAGGCACTGTTTGAACTCCTAGATCAAGTGGAAGATGTCATTACCATTGATGAATCACAGTTTGATGATTCAGGGACTTGTTCACTCAATGATGAAGGTGCATTCGGTGATGTTAAGGCCACCAGAGAAATGTCTACTGTGAAAAAATTGGCAAGTACGCCATCTTTGGGAGTTGGTTCTTGCAATTTGGGTTTGCATTTTCTTGTGCTTGAGGTTTGTCCGTTAAACTAAGATTTTAATTTCTTTTGAAATTTCTTCTATAGTTGTCTTTTTCTTCTTTTTTAGAACATCTCCTATTTTTTACATGTTTCCTTTTGTTAGGTCACGGAGAAGCACAAAAGTGCAGATTCTTCCGGTGGAAAAAGACCATCCAAGGTGACATAGATTCGTGACAGATTGGCTTGATTTGTGACAAAATTTACACAGTTTATCAATAAGTTACTGCTTTTGCAGGTTCTTCGAGTTCTCAATGAACTAAGTGGACTAGAAAGGACGGTGCTGTTACATGATGAATGGTGAATTCATCATCACCCAAAACTTGTGCTCTTACTGGTTTTGATTGAATGCTGTTTTCTGTTCTTCCCACATTTGTTCCTTTTTGATGGTTCTTTCAGATAAGCTTATGAATCACCTTTTTGTTATCATGATCTGTAATGGAGGCGTTGTTGTTATTGCTGCATGATTATTATGACCACTGAGTTCTACAGTAACTGGTATTGGCATCATATCGGTTCAACCATGACAAGGTCTATTTTTATTAAAACTTATAGTTGACAGACATGTACTGGAATATGTTTTCTACTCGAGGCTCCATTCATCTCTGGTTAAAATTTTAACGACTACTTTGAGTCGGTAGATGATAAGAGGATATTTTGCGGTTGCCACTGATTTCCTGCTTGATAAATACAGATTGATTATTCCCACTGCTTTTTCTTTATTACTTTTTTAGTATGAATCTTTGTCAAATTATCAGTTCGTCCACCAACAAATTGCACTAAACAGGTGCATACAACATTGACCAGAATCTGAGAGGAGCCAGGCATGAAGGGGAGCTTGATGTGGAATCAGGTGTCTAGTTCAAAAAAACTTGAGTTGAGTGAGACTTTGTTGATATCAAGCTGCATGTTGGTCCAAGGCAGCAGAAACTCTTGTGGCTTAGCTGCTGCAAAAGTGGGGTTTTATTTTTTATATGGAGTCCAGCAAGACATCCCTGTTTTTTTATGGCCAGTGGAGACAGATGCCTTGATGTTCATGGGTTTGGTTCCCCATATGGCCATTGCCCATTTGTGCTGATTTTTGGTTTCAATGAATATTATGCTCAAGTTCATGTTCTTAGTGATCCTATGTTAGTGTAAATTTAAAACTATCGTTATTTTTGCTATATCTTTATGTTTCATCTCCAAATATAGATAATGTAATGGAATCCTTCTTAATATTTTTTGCTATAAGATTGTGAGATTACATGTTGATTAGGTAATTCTTTTGATTGTACTTGTCATTTATTTTTTCTCTTAGTGCCTTGCTTTAATCTCTACCGGCAGTTCAGGCTTTTTCATCATTAAGATCTTTTTCAGCTTGTTGCTCATAAGGAAAGAAAGGATACCTCAGTTCTTATTCATTTGCGTTGTTCCCTTTCGTTTTTTTCCCTAGGTTCTCCAGCTTGATTGGGCCTGGAGATACCATAAATGTTATCGGTGAATTTGACAATGAGGGGAAATGCATTATTGATCATGAGAATAATTTCATTATCACTCATCCAGATATATTGGCCACTGGTACTCGTGTAAGTAGCTGGTTGTCATCTGTCTCTTATTGGTATTAATTGACTTCTTCTTACATATATTTGTCTTTATTAGGCTATGTCACATAGGTATGGGTGCGGGTACCGGTATTGGTACGGGTACGGACCATTTTCAAAAAACGTGGGTACGGGGGTACGGCCGTACACACAGATATATATATATATATATATATATATATATATATATATATATATATATATATATATATATATTTTAGACAATAACAAAATGCTAAGGGTGTTCCTTTAAATACATTTTTCTTGATTTTTTCTGATTTTTACTAGTTTTTTTCTGATTTTTTTCTGATTTTTTTTATTTTTTATAATTTTCCGCCGTACCCAACCCCGTACCCATACCGGTACCGTACCGTACCCGTCCGGTAGGGTACGGGGCCCTCCTAGCCATACCCATGTTACTTAGTTATTAGGAGTACATGGTGTGAAAGCTGGAAAAATCTTATGTTTTAAGTTCAGTGAAGTGAGTAATCCTTTTCTTTCAGGTCGCAGCTAGCTTTGGTTGTCACAGGCGGGCTGTCCTTGATGAAAGGATCAAGTCAAGTGGGCAATCTGCTGCTGCATTAATTGGCACTTTGCTTCATAGGATATTTCAGGTTGGCAGCTTAATTCTATCTTTTAAAAATGTCCATTCTTTTATAAGATAATATAACTGGCATCTATTGAGTGCACTTAATATAAAAAAAAATACTTGTTCTGCAGGCTGGACTAGTACATGAGTTGCCAACTAAAGAGTACTTAGAAGAATATGCAAGGTTGGTGCTTCACAAAAGCATTGAAAGCTTGTATGCCATTGAAGGTGGATTGTCAACATTCTCATCTCTCATTTTCTTTTTCCTGATTTTCTTCCAATGTACTTTGTCATTCCTTTTCATTGATTTATTTTTCCATAATTGGATTGTATTGAAATGGTTGGACAACGAAAAAAGTGTGTCCATTGTCATAAAAGTTAAAGAACTAGTTTGCGAGTTCAAGTGTTCAAAATTTCAAAATTTTCAAAACATACTTGAAATATGGAATGGATGAATACATGGAATGCATGATAAAGAAGACCATGATCGGTTTTGCAGTTTACTTGCATTGTGTTATAGACTTGGCAAGCTCATATTTTGGCCAGAATTTGTTTTTGATTAATATGGTTTGTGCCAAGACGGTGAAGCACTTACTGAAAAACTTAAATGCTCCTGATTATTGATGGTCTATTTGCTAAAACGGAGGTGCATAGTATGCACATTTTTTACTACATATTAGCTTCTCTGGTCTAAGTAGAAACTATGGAGCATGCTCAACCTTGGCACTGAGTTGAGCCTAGAGCCCACATTGAGCAGTTCCGAAAAAAGGAAAATGAAGCAATATAATACAATAATATTTTTTAAAATTAATAATGGAACTGAAGCATTTCTCAATGAAAAACCTATGTTGATCAACTTACAAAAACAAAAGATTAAATGCACAACAGATCTCATATTAAACTTTCCATTACATTATAATAAACATAATTAAAAGTTAAAAAGAACAATTTTAGTATAGTTGAACAATTGAAGTTCAGGGTTATATAGAGCATAAACACAAGGTTACGGATTAACATCACTGCATTGCAATGTTTTAGCGCATCAAAAATCTTATAATTTCCTAAATACAGATTACTAAATCTCTACCCAATTTCAAAAGAAAAAAAATCAAACTAATGGTCCTATAATAACTTGTTCCAAAAGGAGGAACATAACTCCTCAACATCATCATAGTTTTCCATGTTGATATTACTTATCCTAAAACCCTCTTCTACTATAGTCTATAGTTTAATAATGTGTGTGTGTGTGTATGTGCATGCGTGTGCGTTAAGAGCCCAAAAGGGCCAAAACATCATTAAGTACTTAAAATGTAAATGGTATATGAATAACCATAATAAACACATAGACATACATATGTACGTGTGTACCTCTAATGCAACCATATGTAATAATGCAACATAAAAAAGTGACAAGACAATTAGCACAAATGCAGAAGAAAACAGAAGAAGCCAAAAAAATTGCAAAATCAAGAACATAAAGAAGAACAAAAATCTTGGGTGTTGAAAAAAATAAAGTGTGGTTGGTTGAAAGAGAAAGTTTTGTTGTGCAACGTTGTAAAACACGTATCGTAAGCCGTATCGGTCGGGCTTTAAGATACGCCGTATCGTAACTGTAGAAACTCAAACCACGAAGAGGAAGAAGAGAAGAGAAACACACGATGTACGTGGAAAACCTCAAACGAGGAAAAAACCACGGGAAGCTCTACCTAGGTGCACAACCGCAACCCTAGGAGAGAGAAAATCTTTTTCACTTAATCAACAAGTACACCATAAGTGACAATATATAGAGGGAGAGAGAGGAGAAGCCGCCTAGGGTACCGAGCCAGCCTCGATACACGCACCCCGCAGGACCGGGTCCATATCTGGACCCGGTTCCTTATTACAGTATATTCTAACACTCCCCCTCAAGCTTGGCATACATGTCAAACATGCCAAGCTTGCTAACATTTTTTTCAAATTGAGATGTACATAAAGACTTAGTTAAGACATCAGCAACTTGGTCTTCAGATTTCATATAGGGCAGAATCAACTCCTTAAAATCTATGCGCTCCCGTATGAAGTGGCGGTCGATCTCCACATGTTTGGTTCTGTCGTGCATGACCGGATTGTTTGCCAAGTTAATAGCAGACTTGTTGTCACAATACATCTTCATCTTCTCTTCCATTTTAACCCCAATATCAACTAAAAGAATTTTGAGCCATAACATCTCTGTAACCCCCATAGCAACTGCCCTGTATTCTGCCTCTGCACTAGACCTGGAACAAACTTCTTGTCTCTTACTTCTCCATACCACCAAGTTACCTCCAAGAAAGATGCAGTGTCCTCTGGTAGACCTTCTAGTATCAGTGCATCCTGCCCAGTCGGCGTCAGAATATCCTTCAATACTGAGTTGATCTTGTCGAGTGTAGAGCAGTCCTTTCCCTGAGTTATTCTTTAAATATCCCAAAACTCTTTCAACACTTTTTCAATGACAATTAGTAGGAGCATGCATGAATTGACTTAACACACCCACAACATATGTAATATCCGGACAAGTAAGAGTGAGATAAATAAGTTTACCAACTAGTCGCTGATACCTCCCTTTTCCTTCTTCATCCAAAATCGTCCCGGTCTTGATACTTATCCTTGTGCCAGAATCCATGGGAGTAAGATATGGCCTGCATCCCAATTTTCCTGTCTTTTGTAGAAGATCCAAAGTATATTTTCTTTGGCTCATGACAAGGCCAGCCTTAGATCGCGCGATCTCAATTCCCAAGAAATACCTTAGTTTTCCTAGATCTTTAAGATCAAATTCAGCAGCTAATGTTTCCTTCATCTTCCCTTTTTCTTCTTCGTCATCGCCTGTGACAATCATATCATCAACATATACAAGTAGAAGACTCACCAAACCATTTCTCTGCTTGATAAAGAGGGTGTGATCACCATTTGCCTGTTTATATCCATTTTTCTTCATAATGACTCTTAGTCTTTCAAACCACGCTCTAGGGGATTGCTTGAGGCCATACAGTGCTTTCTTGAGATAGCAACACTTTTCGTTTTGTGCATATCCAGGCGGCATGCTCATGTAGACTTCTTCCTCGAGGTGACCATTCAAGAAGGCGTTCTTGACATCAAGTTGGTCCATGCTCCACTTCTTTTGCACAGCCAAGGCAAGGATGACTCTAACAGTCTTCAATTTAGCAACAGGCGCAAACGTCTCAAGATAGTCAATTCCATACTTGTGGCTAAACCCCTTCGCAACGAGACGGGCTTTATAGCGTTCTACAGTGCCATCCGGTTTATACTTCACAGTAAATACCCACTTGGAACCAACTAAGTGAGTTCCCTTGGGAATATCAACAACCTCCCACGTATTGTTCTTTGCCAGGGCGTCCATCTCCTCTGTCATGGCCTGTAGCCATTTGAGATCATCCCTAGCATCTTCCACAGACCTGGGAATAACAGCCATAGATAGAGACGTGATAAAATACTTATAGTCTTTACTGAGTTTAGCATGCGAAACAAATCTCTGAATGGGATGAGAAGTACATGACCTGGTGCCTTTACGCAGGGCTATGGGAAGATCTTCATTTACTTTATTCATTGGACTTGGGTCATCCGGGGAGCTCATAGGATTGAGATTGGTAACATCAACAACCTCCATCACATCTTTCTGCCTCCTGCTGTACACCTGACCAAACAAATGATCACGAGACTGTGCTTCCATAGGGCCCCCCTCCATCTGACTGTCTCTGTCCTCACTGACTGTGTCAACCACACTCGGAGAACTAGCCGTGTACTCCAAGAAATCCGTAAACTGAATTAACTGATGCTGAGAATACTCTTCCACTCTCTCACCTAGACACTCCCCCTGAAGAGGATTCGCGGNGTACACCGAGAGTAGTCATCAATAAGAGTCATGAAATAATGGAAACCACGACCAGTGGGTATTCCCGAAGGACCCCAAACATCAGAATGAACCAAAGCAAAAGGATGGCTGGTTTTATTGGAAGAAATAGGATACGAGGCCCTAACATGCTTAGACAACTGACACACTTCACAGGTGAGAGAGTCCAAGGAAACAGAGGTAAAAAGTCGAGGAAACAACTTCTTAACCAACTGGAACGGGAGATGTCCAAGCCGCTCGTGCCATCGCAAGATGGTAGATCTGTCCTCCACACCTGACAACTGTCCACTAGTGGCTGAAACGAGAGCAGAAGCAACCTGCACGGGCAGTCTGTAGAGACCATCAATAACCGAACCAATCTCAATCTTCGTCCCCGTCACCAAGTCCTGCAGCAGAGAAGATTAGATTGCAATTGAGTTCTTTGGTAATACTGCTGACAGATAACAGATTCACCGGAATATTGGGAACATGAAGAGCATTCTGAAGAAGATATTTATTCAACAGGGACAAACTCCCTTTTCCAGCCACAGAAATAGAAGACCCATCAGCCATAGACACGCGTTGCTGCTCGGAAGACAATTTGTATTCTTGAAACATCTTAGGATCCCCTGTCATATGATGTGTAGCTCCGCTATCAACAATCCAATCACCGACCTTGGGAGTCATCTTTTCAGCCATCACGGTCACCAAGGAGAGAAAAGCAAAAAAAAAAAACAACACTGGGAAACCCTTCACCGGCACAAGAGACAACAGGACAAGGAGCGGCAAATCTGACGGCGACGAAAGACTGACAGCGCCGTAGGTCACCTGCACGCGGAAAAAACGATGAGCACCAACGGGCAGTAATATCCTTGGATAGAATCACAAGAACGAGAGAAAAATCAAGTTCTATTTAAAAAAGGAACGATAAAGAGAGAGGTAATATCGTCACCGGATTCCCAATCAACCCTAAGAGTGAACAAAAAGTCGATTGGGGGAAACAATCGTCGATATCGCTCGACGGAAGCGATTCCTACTCTCTCTTGGGCTGCAATCTCCCACGGGTAGAGGTTGCACCACACGTTCTCCTTGCTGGAATCACTATGCAAGAGGCAAAGCCAACAAGTATCAGGGGATAGAATTGAATAGAAAATCAACTTCGATATGAGGAAAGCCTTCACCCGTAAGACCAATTTAACTCCGGTCTTTCTTAAGGAAAGGGGGATGCGATCGCCGGAGCGCCGACGGACGTTGAGGCAATCCTCAAGTTTCGCTCCTCTCTTCCTTTATGTCCTCTACCAAGTCACGGACCAGCCACCTCTCCTTGCACGGTGGGCGCCAAAAAAAGATGAAATCAAAGATCAACCAAGCAAGATATTGTAGGTAAGAGGCGGATGCACTTCACCGGATTTGCAAAAAACCCTAGGAAGTGACGTGAATAGGGGGAGGCAAGCCTAGGAAGCGCCTAAGCACTCATATCTCCCTCCTTCTTCGGGAAGCAAGACGACGAAACCGGCAGCAGCGGCGACCGTGGGGGCAGCGAAAGGAACACACCAGGGACGGCGGGACTGGACGGCGCAGAAGATGACGGCACAAAACCCTAGGCAACAGCGCGCACCCCAAGGCGACAACACGGAACCCTAGGCGACAGCGGAAGACAAGAGGCCACCCACGGTGGCAGAACGCAGGAACAACAAGAGAGAGAACAGCCGGCGATGGTGGAACTGGCGACGGCGGCGGCGGCGGCACAACTGGCGGCGGCGGCGCAACAGGCAGCGACGCAAACGGCAGCGGGGAAGACCCAAGGCAAGACAAGACCCCGATGCCGGAACTTCAACGGCGTCTAGCAGAAACAACTCTTCTCCAACTTCGATGGCTCTGATACCATGTAGAAACTCAAACCACGAAGAGGAAGAAGAGAAGAGAAACACACGATGTACGTGGAAAACCTCAAACGAGGAAAAAACCACGGGAAGCTCTACCTAGGTGCACAACCGCAACCCTAGGAGAGAGAAAATTTTTTTCACTTAATCAACAAGTACACCATAAGTGATAATATATAGAGGGAGAGAGAGGAGAAGCCGCCTAGGGTACCGAGCCAGCCTCGGTACCCGCAGGACCGGGTCCATATCTGGACCCGGTTCCTTATTACAGTATATTCTAACAGTAACGTATCGTAAGCGTATCGTAAATTTTAAAAATAATAATAATAATAAATAAGAAAAAATTAAAAAAAATCAGAAAATTCATAAAAAAATCAGAAAAAATTAAAAATAATAAATTTTTCCTAGAAAACATGTTTTAGTCTTTTAGATAATGATAGACTCATTATTTTGCTAAATGCTGTAAACTTATGCGTTCACGGTTCATCATTGTATACTTCATAGACATCAAAATTCATAACAATATAATTTTTTTCATCTTCATCTTCATGGTTTAAAAAAACCCCTTTCCTCCCAATGGGAATCAGCCACCCAAGCACAAATCCATGGTTTAATAGATGATTTCCCTCTAAGGCGGTACAATCTATAGATTAGAAATGAAGAAGGGGTGGGTTTTTATAAAAAAAACTCGAAAAAATGGGGTTCAAGCCCCCATTTTAGAAATCAGCCCGTATCGCACCGTATCGTACGATACGGGGGCTCGTATCGTTCGATACAGGTACGATACACCCCCATTTACGATACAGGGGGTGTATCGTATCGTTTTTTGTAAACGATACGATACGTATCGTACGATACGATCGTACGATACGGCCCGTATCGTACGATACATACAACACTGCTGTTGTGTGCTAGGCAATCTCATATTTATTTTCAAATGGCTGGTTGCAAGCGAATAGCTGGCCTAAGAGATGCCAATACTTGGTTTGTGGGCTCAATTTTGCTTTAAGCAAAATTGAAGTAGGCTAGTAGGAGACTGCTGGACAAGGCCCTTTTTCACTGGACAAGACTTTTTTTTCTCATAGCCACAAGATAATGGAACATAAAATATGTTATGACCATGTGTTAAAGATATTATGACCACAGGAAATCTTCACATGCTAAGGCCTGTATATGTATTTGTGCAGCTGATGAAAATGACATGCTCTTGACATTGTTCGAAGCAATTCCAAAGATGCTGACATGGATATACCAACTTAGGAATTTAGAGGTATTTCATCGGTATGCTTTTCTCTTCCCCTTGCCCATGGTCATATTAAACAGCATATACCTTTGTGTGTGTGTGTGTGTGTAAGAGAGAGAGAGAGAGAGAGAGAGAGATACAATTTGCTCGGGAGAATTAACTGTTTTTCATTGTTTATTACTTAAAGTGAGGCCAAAATAATTAGAATGTCTTCTCATGTGAAGAAGTATGATCCATCCAGCAGGAAGAGTGCCAGTAGAGAACACATTTACCATCCCTATCATGGCATTGTTCATGCTTGATATGCAAAAAAGAAAAAAATTTCTTGCTCCTTCAAAAAAGTATGCCATTAGATTCACTTATTGCTATGATGACATTATGAAACTTTCCAAAAAATAGTTCAAAAATTTTGCCTGCACAAAACTCAGAGCTGACCTTGATAGAAGCAAAAAGGAAAAATTGAAGTCCTAAAGTTGAAAACTACACTGTGCAGAGTATGATGTTTTCACAGGATCCAAGATAACTTCCTGTTTAACATTGTTTATTCAGTTATGGGATTGGTTCAGGTTGGTGCTGGTGTAAACGACCCAGCCCTGGCAAGAATAAATAGGCCTGTCCATAAATTGCTAGGCATTATTCAACTTTACATATGGGGAGATATCTAGTTGTCTAGAACCATGATACCTTAGTGTACAAACTCCTGTGTCCACGAATCTAGGCTTTTCTTTGATTTTTATTCATTTTCCATGTCGTAAGTCTTCTTGCCTTCAATTCCCCACAAGGTTCAAATTTTGATAAGTAAAAATGGATGCCTACCAGTTCATGAACATGATGATGTTTAAAAAAAGTTTAGAATTTCTTGTTGGACTTAATCTTAACACATGGGTTAATTTTGTTAAATACGATCCAAAGGTGTTTTCCTCTTTAAGGGCAGATAATGTAAACTTACTCGAATACCAACATAAGTGGTGATGGTAGCAAGAGAGAGAGAGAGAGAGATCAGTTTTGCTTATTGCACTGTGTACATTAACCAAGCTTAGCACTTCCCCATATTGTATTTCCTCAGCTTCATCACACACTACCGTTGTTTAAACTTTAAAGAAGAGTTATATCAACATGTGGGATGTTCTCTTTCCTAGTTTAACCCAGTCACAAATATTGACATTCTTTTTTCAAAATGTTGCAATGAAAACACCAAAAGCAGATGGAAGGGAGAAAAGGAAAATATTCCAAAAGAGAAATATTATGGTCTTTTTTGTGATATTTTGCAAAAGATCATTTTTACTTTATTTAACATTTGAATAATTAATTTAAAATTTTTCTGATTTTTTTCTAAGAAAACTAGTAGAAAATTTGTACTTTCATAATTTTTATGTAATCCTTTATTTTTTTTTTTTAATTTCTTTAGTTTCGGGGCAAAACAAACATTCTGATGAATACCCAAGAAAAGGCTCGGCCTAAGAAGAATATTTGTGACTATGTTATTGAGTTCTTAAAAAAATCATTAACTGTGTTCATACTATAGTTGCTATATATTTTCTCTTTCTAAGTAGTCAAGTGAATTTGTAGATTTCCTATATGCTTGCAACTTCTCAACAACTGTGGACTGACATGTATATTTTAGGATAATTCTGGAAATTACCGCTTGCGGAATTCTACATTGCCTTCAGTTGATTTTGGATCAAAAGGTGGATCAAAAGAGGTTAACCTAGTAGAGGTAATCTGTCATTCCATTGAATTTGTTTACATCCCAATATTGTTATTGGCTGGAGATGCTGATCTTGTTTATGCTGCCAAAGAAACAAGTTTTTTTTTTTGTGACACCTTGGTCAAACCATCAGAGCTACAAATTGCATGCATTCCTTGTAGGTTGTACTAGATGGTACTTTGGTATTTTTGATGATGTACTTCTGACATTTTTTGATTGTCCAATTTGGTAATTGTTGACATATCTGACAGTTCTGTTTTTTCTCTTTCACAATTATTTAATGACTTTTTGAAGGTTGTAGACATTGAGGAGATGGCTTGGTCACCAAGGTATGGTTTAAAAGGAATGATTGATGCTTCGGTTAAGGTTAGATTAAATCCAGAGATGGAGAGTACTGAGGAGTGCATGATGCCATTGGAGTTCAAGACAGGAAAGAGAACCAATGGGCAGGCAAGTCCAGCTCCTTTTAAGTTGCTTATGACAAGAACAAAGCATCACATGTTCCTTGATCCTCTAGGATCCTTGTTCTCTCTCCAAATCGAGATACCATATAGCTTACTTATTAAAACAACAATGCGAGTTGCTTATTGTTAGCTATCTTTGAAAGAAAATGTTCATTGTATTTCTATGAGCATGTTTTCCCTACTGCTTAGGACAATGATATTATCTTGAATCAGTGTAACTATTATAACATCTCAACTTAGAGAACAACATAGTAGAAATGATTTCATATCTAAGATTGTTACTGACTGCTATATATGCATGTGCCCTATACTACCATGTATTTTGTTCGATAGGTCTTTTTGGTATCAATAGTAAAGCTTGCCATAGGGTGGGTTGCGATCCATTAGATTGGCAGTTTGGGTTTGTTTTGCATCACACTTGATATTATATTGATATAAAACTCTTCAGGTTTAATAGATAAGGACCTGCGCTAAGGAGTGAAGGTTGTAGCATCCCAACTCCCAAGCGTGATTGACTTGCACAAGTTTCATAGTTAAGGTTGCCAAAAATAATGATGACCTTATACTTGACTCTTACACCATAAGCCTATCTTACATGTGTCAGACTATTGCAATATTCCTCCTCCTTCCTCCAATGTTCTTCTTTTTCTGGTAAGGACTGCCCCATCCAGGTAGCACCAGCACCTGCTGCATCTTTCTCCCATGCAGGTGCGGCTCCCAAAATGGCACGTCCATGTCACATAGAATGTTCCTATTTGCTTCAAATTTGTTAATTGAGCTTTGACGAATTGTTTGATGTTCCTCGGCCGGAAATGCTCATACATATCCTTCTTTAGGGTACTCTAGCCTCTAGGCGTCTACATAATCCAATCCTTTTCTTATAAGTCATATCTTGGTAATGATGTTTCCACCATGGCAGAGCATCCTCAGGGAGAGAAATTGTGGCATACCGGCAGCAATCAAGTACTTATCTGTAACAAAGATCCAGTTCTCCAATTCTTTAGTGTCTCTGTCTTTGTTGTATTTCAGGCACGGAAGTCACTTGATTGGTGGAGCAGTAGGGCACTAGCTCTGCTATTATTTGGGGTTGGCTCAAATGCCAAACTTTTCTGTATAGATTTTTCACGTTCATGACCATGCTAGCAGCTAGCCATCAATTTAGTCAAATTACTGCACATGAAGAGCATTTATGCCATTTTCAAATATAGAGTTGTTGGGTTTTTATCAGCAAGGTTTTCCTTGGTACTAATTGGGAAATTTTGTGTCTCAGGAAAATATTGGGAATTCAAAAATTACAAATAAAAAATGATGAAAACCTGAGTTTTCTACAAATTTCTTAAAAATATTGATAAAGATTGAAACAATTACTAAAATGTATGTAAAGCTCATAAATTCGAGATATTAAAATATTTTTGAGAAAAAACAGAATTAGAACATGGTACTTTTGTTTTGTTGATCTTATTTTTTGTTTTTCATTATTTTTCTTTTCTTAGCACATGTCAGACACTTGTCACATTTGACAATTTGCAAGTTGTTGGTCATTGACCTCAGTAACCTCAACTTATGATGGGATGAATAGGAAGCCATTGTTATCTAATCAGATGTATCATGTTTTCTGTTCCAATCAAACATTCTCTTGTCCGGCTAGTAAATGTTCTTTTCTAGATCTGGTCTCATCCACCCTTTAAATGCCTGGGGCCTTTCTTTTCCTTTTCTCTTGTTGATGATGTTTACAAGCTTTGCACATTATGAGATATGTTTTCATGGGTAAGGAAAACAAGCAATTATTGCTTGCATGTGGGCTTGTGAGTTGTCATTCCAAGTCAACTTTGTCTGGACTCTGGAGTGGATAATATAGTCTCAAGTGAAATCAATGCATGGGCTATCACAATACTCCTTGATGGCATCACATGTAATCACTTTATATAACTTGTTCTCTCTTGTATCTCCTCCCAATGTCTTGATTTCTGAAGTCCTCCAACAAACTGAAATCTACTAAAGCCATCTATTTGGAATAGGAATGGGCACTAAGAAGCTATGCATGCAGTGTTGGGCTAAACTGTAGTTTCTGTACTTCAATGCCTCTGATGGTTTAACAGTTTCGATGTGCCTGGGTTTAACCATTTCAGAATTTTTTATGGCCAAATTCATAGCAGATGTACTATGATTATTAACCTTTTTGTTTTGCTTTTATCATTGTAGACTGCATTGGAGCATTACGCTCAAGTGGCCTTGTATACAGTATTGATGTCTGACAGGTCTCCCCTATATTTTTGTCTCTTTCATTTTGATTTTCCTGATCCTGAGCAAGTTGAAATATTTATTTGCTTGTCATTGTGGTTCTGTATGTTGACCTTTTTAAGTACATCTTTGCAGATATATGTGCAATATCCAGTCAGGTCTTCTATACTATCTCAATACAGGTCAAACACAGGTGTGGTCAAATGGCTCAACAAAATCTTTGCTTTCTTTACATGATCATTCTGTTGCATGCACCTAGTTGTTGTGTATTGAATTTCTTATGCCAATGCTCTCTTTATATGATAATCCTGTTACATGCCTCTAGGTTTTGCAAATTGAATTTCTGTTATGCTACATTCCCGTTTAATGTCAATGGTTGAAACATGGTCTTTGGATTTTGATCCCCTGCAGGCATGATTTTGATGGAAACCATAATTTTGTTGATTCTCCAGTGCTGCTTCTACGGTTCTTATTTCTTTCTCTCAAATGTTTTTATAAAGAACGACGCACACACACATATATATGTGTGGGTGTACATGGACCAAAAGACACTAAAGGGGCTTTTGATACAATGTGGTGTATGATGTCTAGAAAAAATTAGTTGGATCACTCCGCATCCATTTTTTCCCTAGATTTTAGACCATGATGGTTGTACTGAACTTAAGATTATGGAAGGTTGACACATTTAGTTTAGAGGTGTAAGCAATTATTTTAAGATCAGTTTTTTTGACACCCTTCAAGTTCAAAATCAACAACTAATTTTATCTTTGCACAAGGTTGATTTTTTAATTTGAGGGTGCAAGCGAGTACTTGAGGATCTTTTTTTTTTCTCAGGTCTTGTCAGATCTGTGCATGAACTGGGTCTTAATGTTAGTCTATACAGACTGAAGGGCTCCCTAGTTGTGTATGGCTACACCTGAAACCTCTAGCTACACACAAGTAGTTTGGACTTTGGAGTATCAACTATGTTGGACAAAAACAGGTCAGGTAGAAACTGGTTCCTCCCTGAAAACAGGTTTTGTACTCATCAAGTTCAAATAGGTTTATTTTATCCTAGAATTTGTGATCCATTCGAGTCAAGCACCAGAATTGATTGGGTTCAATCTAGTTTTGACTTGATCCATCCAGTGTTTACTCAAAGGGCCAAAATAAACCTGTTCTCTGTGAAACGTATGCCAAACCTGGTCATATGGGTCTATCAAGTGGGATTATTGGGACTAGTGAGTTAACAACATCAGAGGGTATCAGGTTTAGTTCGTGTAGAACTGACCAGGTTACTCACAGGCATATACTGATGCTATATGATAGTCACCTTGGTCGAACAGACCCTTCCAAATTAATACCAAGAATAATAGATAGGCTATAATAATGTGGACCCAGGTCAATACCCTGTCCAGTCCAACCAACTCACCATTATAAATATGTAGGGTTTGGTGAACCCTGTTTACACATGAGATTAATGAGAAAGTTATCCTGAGCAAGGGCTGGTACTTAATCCTAGTTATTTGCTTGAGCTCTCTTTTGTCATTTTCATTGTGTGTTGAATGTTGATTAGCCTTATTTCCTTAAGAAGCTGACCAGCAGGTTAGTGGTGCCACTATGTTTCATTTTCATGGTTCATGGACCTCATACACTCGGATATGAAGTTAGCCTGACTATCAAACAGGAGTGCATCACAGTGATAAATAAAAAAGATGGTTCCACTGTTCTAGCCTGAGATTGTATGGTGTTCATATGACACTTAGATAGTTAGATGTATCTTTTTCCTTTGGCCAAATAAGCATTTTCTGATCTAACTCCGTTCATTTGGAAAAGTTTGATGCTTATAGTCTTTACACATAGTTATTTTCCTCTAAAGAACTTCCCTAATTCAGTCTCAGTTGTAATGATGGCAAGGATAAGATTCTCCCATTCAATTAAATTTAAGATCTGCTTCTATGCTTTCAGGCATGTGATATGTTTTCTCTCATAATCAATTTATACAAATTCCTTTTCGTATCCTCAGTGTCCTTTTTGTCTTGGTCACTGTAGTGCTCATAAACTTTTTATTTGGTTCAGGGAGTTTCAGTTCAGAGAGCTGATTTGGTTGGACTGATAATGCGCCGTAATGAACATGCCAGTGATGTTCTGAAGGCATCTGTTACCCAGTGTCTCCCACCTATGTTAAGGGTATTATTCAGATAGTATTCAAGGAGCTAATTTCGATGCTACCTCTGTCTTGCAAACTTGTAATGAGATCTTATATATTCCATTTCAGAATCTGAAAACATGTGAAGGTTGTCGCCACCTGAAAGTTTGCACAGTATATCACAAGGTAAAAGTGCAACCATTGGTGAAATTTGAGGTTGCATGTTTTGTTTTTTATATGACATTTTCCTTTGAAATTGCATGAAAAAGCTTTTTCATGCTCATGTCAGCTGTATTTTCTGTACAAAATAAAATTTGTTTCTGATTCCATTTGGTTCATGTTTTCATCAGTATTTTAGGAAAGTGGCATAGAGCCCTGAAGCTTCTACCCTTCTGTGCATGATTGCTGCGTAGTACTCATGACTGTTGTGAGGTTTATGGCCTGTAGATTTGTCCTTTGGGTCGCACATTATTTGTCCACATGCAATGACTTGAATGATCTGCCAGTAAGATGCATGAGTGTATATAAAAAGTTACCTTTATCTATCTTAACAATTTGGTTGGATATTTTGAGGGTTGGACACATGAAGCTATACTAATAAGGTTCCTGCTTGTGTGTTCTCTGTTTGCTGCATTCTTATTGTTCAGCTGTTGTTATTGTGTTTCCTAACTGCAGGGGGTAGAGGGAGGGGGTGGGGAAGTGAGAGAAACGTTTCATTGAATGTAAATACTGCATTTGAATTCTAGCCTTCAGTTTTGTCAGTGAACATTTATTGCATTTGATTTTGAGTGGATAAAATTCTGGTTGCTGGCATTTAAAGTTTTAAACTCTAAAGCTTGCTCTGATTGTAATGTGGTACTTTGCTATTGCAGGCACATGGTGGTGACACAGAAAGCAGTGGACTTGGTGATTTATTTGATTTGAGCGTTAACCATCTAAGTGGTGCTCATTATGATTTTTTTCTTCACTGGGATCGATTGATTGATTTGGAAGCCAGAGAGGCCCATGTAATGTAGCCATCCTTACAAGGGACTTGTAATTTTGTGCAAGTTAACTAGATATGGCTGTTGATTTTTGTTTTACACTGCAGGTCTCAAACGGCATAATTTGGCATGTGGACAATTCAAAGAGAAATTACAACTCAAGCATTTCTTTAATTCTTGATGTCTCAAAGGGCCTTAAACATACAGAATCTCCAATTAATGGTCAATTTATTTATAAGTTTCTTTCCAAGGAACTATTTACTCACGGCATTAACTTGGACGACCAAGGTCCTCTGTATGCTCTGACGTCTGCATCCTCATTGTCCAAAATAGGTTCTTTCAAACGTGGTGACTTGGTGGTATGAATCTTTTTTCTCCCTCATCTTCTTGATTCTCTAGTTTGATTAGCGAGTCATTAATTATGGTGAATAATAAGATAACATGGATTCTGTTTCATCATTTTGCCTCAATTGAGCTTCTGTTGTTAATCTGATATATTGGTTCATTCAGTAACCACATTTTGATGACTTTTTGAATGCAAAATTTGGTGGCAACATAGGTTTGATTGCAGCATTCCTCAAAAAATTGAGGCACACACTTGCATACGCACACCGAGAAACCTTGAGTTGGTTTACTTTTGTTCAGCTGCCGTTTTGAACATACTGATGTGTTTCCATTTTATATGCAGATACTGAGCACCAATTCTGGGCATGTTGCTGTTGCAAGTGGCATTGTTGTTGACATAGGCGACTATCATGTAGCAGTAGGATCTTCTTTTCTGATGTGAAGTCTTTGATTTTTATTCCTTAAAATGTGAACTAGATACTTGACAAATGTTTGCTACATGATAATATGTCTGTTTCTTTATGAAATAAAGAAAAACAACGTTTTTGGGGATTTTTTTTTCAAGTTCTTTATGTTTGAGCCTTTTCTTTTCATTCAACTTATCTTGCCTAATTGTGAATTCCCAATGACAGTTCTTTAAATGGTGCAGGTTTCTTTATCTCGTCGCCTTAGGATTCCGGGGAGCTGTTCCACTGTTAAGATTGAAGAACTCATCCATGAGGTCTGGCATATACACAAGGATGAATCTTCTTCTTCATTTGCCATTATGAGGTTTTAACCCATAGCTATCCTTGTTTTTGTATTGTCTTTTCAGTATGCATACCGCTTGTGTTTTCAATATTTTTCTTTGTTTTTTAGGTCAAACTTAGCACAACTATTTTTTCAAAGCAATGAAAGTGCTCAACTCAGAAAGATGATTGTTGATCTTGAGGTGAATGTTTTTGCCTCAATTATAATCTTGTGTTAGGAGTCATTATGCCTGGTAAGCCCTTGCTTATCGGTATTGTCTGCTTCATTTGGTTTGCAGGTTCCAAGGTTTGATAGCGGCATTATTTTTAGTCAAGATCCAGCAATATCCTATATCAAAACAGAAAAAAGTTTAAATGATGATCAGAGGAGAGCTATTCTGAAGGTATTCACTTCGCCTTATTCTCAAGTGCACATTTTTCCAATTAGTAAGCATGTAGTTTTATATTTCACGTACAGATATTATCCCTCCATAGCCCCACAGTAGCTTGCTAGATGCTTATTGCAGGTTCTGAGATTCTGAAATTTTTTATCTTTTCAGATACTTACAGCAAAGGACTACACCCTTATTTTGGGAATGCCTGGAACAGGGAAGACATCAACTCTGGTGCATACAGTAAAAGCATTGTTGATTCGAGGTGCTTCCATCTTACTCACATCATACACGAACTCAGCTGTTGATAGTTTGCTTATCAAATTGAAAAATCAGGTTAGTCCGTTTTTTTTTTTTCCCCTTTGCCAGCATGTGTACCATCCAGACGGTCGGAGGCAACAGCATAGCTATCCCTTTTTGGTAGGTGTTGCCCCTGAGACATAGGCATTAAATGCAGAATATAAATATTTTGTATACAGTATACTATATGAAAACAACTGGGTGAAGGAGGAAGTTTGTTCTGATAAAATGTGACATAAGATGACATGATTAACAGGTAGTTGAAGGAGGAAGTTTGCCAGCTTCTGTCATGTGTTAGTGTCCACACCAGGAGCATTTTTTATTGAAAACATCTTTCATGTTTGGTGTTTTGTTGATATTTTTTCATTTCTTCTCCTTATATAAGTGATTTTCTGATTTTACAGGGCATTGATTTCGTAAGAATTGGGAGAGATGAAGCTATACATGATGAAGTTCGTGATTATTGTGTATCAGGTGGACCAATCCCCGTCTTCAGCATTATTTCTTAAGTGGACTTCCTTTTCTGGCACTTGGCCATATATCTGATCCTTTCATTCTTCAGCAGCAAATGTTAGATCTGTGAAAGATCTTAAACTAAAAATGGATGAAGCTCGTGTGGTGGGAGTCACATGTTTGGGGACAGCTCATCTGTTACTCACAAATAAGAAATTTGATATTTGCATTATGGATGAAGCTGGACAAATCACTCTTCCTGTATGTGCCTTTTCCCTGTCGTATGATGACATGATTTTCTGTTGATTCATGCGATTTTTTTTGTTACAATATTCTTGAATGCATATGGTGTCGAATTCGATATTTAGGGATTAAAGCACCCAAGCAAACTTCTTTTTGCTTATATGAGCAAAACCATACATCTCCTAGATGATTAGTATTAGGTTCTTTTATCTTATATTACTTGTCAGCCACATGGAAAATGTTAGTTAAGGCAGCTTTCCATACTCATAAACCTGTTCTCTGGAGATGTTTTTCCACTTACCTCTTTTTTACATGCAGGTGTCACTGGGCCCTTTGATGTTTGCATCAAAATTTGTTCTTGTTGGAGACCATTACCAGCTTCCTCCACTTGTTCGAGTATGCCTCGTGCGTTTCTTCCTCATGAAACAAAATGTCTTGCTTTCTGATGTCCATAAATGTAACTGTAAATGGATTTTTTTAGAGCACGGAGGCTCGTGAGAATGGAATGGAGGTCAGCTTGTTTTGCAGGCTTTCTGAAGCGCATCCACAATCTGTTTCAGCTCTGCAAAGTCAGGTCTTAATTTTGATATTTCATCAATATTTGATGAATGATAGTTCTTTCAGATGGTTTTGCTTCATAAGTTAATTGTTTCAGACTCATAATTCTTGATGGGTATGTGTTATTTGACTTTAATTCGAGGTGGGTGTGTGTTATTGGACAGTACCGAATGTGTTCCGGAATTATGGAATTGTCAAACACTCTTATCTATGGGAACAGGCTCAGATGTGGTTCTGTGGAAGTGGCAAATGCTAAGTTAAATATTTCCAATGTCAAATCATTTCCTTCATGGTTAAATGAGGTAATGGTTTTCTTGCTTGTTTAGTATCATTTATAAGTATGTTGTCAATTTCGTGCTTATTGACGTGCATATCCTTAAGTACTTATTTATCTTTAACTGAGTTTATAGGCTTTGGATACAGACAAGTCGGTAATATTTATTAATACAGGTCAGTATGTCTTTTATCACTAAGATATTCTCTTTCTGTTATTTATACGGCTGTCCAAGCATATGCTTATTCATTCACGAAGGCTTAACCTTTCTTTGCTTGTAGATGCCTTGCCTGCTCTGGAAGTAAAAAAGAATACAACCATAAACAATCCTGCAGAAGCTTTTATTTTATCAGAGGTAGCATTCTTATTCTCCTTCATTTGTGAGTAATTTGTGGACTATCTAACTATGAAAGAAAACATAGAATGCAGAGGTATCCTCTTACATACCTAGATACATACATACGACTTGGTTCCAGTGGAAAGATTATGGCAGTTTCTCTCCCTTTAATAGTCTTTTCTGCTCAAAAACGATTGTATTTGGAAACTCATGCATTGTTTCTTACGTATGCATAGATTGCTAGGAGATTGCTTGAAGGAAGGATACTGGGGAACGAGATTGGGATCATCACCCCTTACAATGCGCAGGTTGATCTCATTCAGCACATCTTATGTGTAACCTCAGTGGAGGTACACACCATCGACAAATATCAGGTAATTGATCATTACATTGGGGCAAGGATAAATGCTATGATGATGCTTCTAGAAAAAGGTTCCAACTATGTAAAAGCTTACTTCTCATTTCTTGTTGGGCAGGGAAGAGATAAAGACTGCATCATGGTCTCCTTCGTAAAATCAAGTGAAAATCCACGGGCATGTTCATCTTCTATAATTGGTGACTGGCATAGGATTAATGTTGCTATAACACGTGCCAAGGTACAGAAACTGATCGATCACATGTTTCCGATTCCATGGATTCGTCATTAGTTTCGAAATAGTTTAGCCACTACTGATCTTTATTTGATTCGCCTGGAAGAGTTCGGGCAAATGTGCTTAAAAAACTCCCGAAGTTTGCTTCAAATACAGTCTGAGAATGGAGGGGCAGGCCCCCTTTACTGGCCCATGATGACAAAAAAAAAAAAAAGCTAGGTTAACCATAGAAATTACAATGACTTTATCTACAGAACTGCGTAGACAAATGCCCATATACCCAGAGACCCGGCCACATCCAGTCAATATTCTCAGTGCTGGAACTATTGTCAAAAGATGGGTTCTTTGATCCATAATTTTATGTTCTTGATTTATGTGATCGTGTCGAAAACCAACTCAATTGGAGATAGTTGCCGGCGCGTGGCATTAGTTCAATTAGGTAAAGACAACTATGGTAGATCTGTAATAGTAGGGGCATTCGTCCTCGATCTAAACCAGGGGTACAGAACCCCGTACGTGGGGTGCTTCGACCTTCTGAGTCTTGTCCAGGCGCTAAGCCTTCTCAAGTCCTCACTAATACCCATTGACCACGGAAAAATTAGCCCAACAGATCTAAGTGGCCATCTCAAACGAAATTCTCATATTGCAGCTATATGGTTCTGTTTAATGATACCCCTAAACGTGATGATTATGTTGCAGAAAAAGTTGATTATGGTTGGTTCGAGCCGAACCCTTTCAAAAGTTCCACTATTGAACCTCCTGATAAAGAAGGTTGACGAATTGGGCGGAATTGTAAATATGAGCAAGGATGATCTCCATCAGATAAGAGAGCTCAAGAGATTTGCTCAAATGAGTGTACAGTAAGTGTCTTATTCCATTCTTGTAATCATTCTTTTCTATTGTAAATTCTGCTGTTGGCTCAAGTATCAATTGTTAGCAACAGAAGGGGGTTATCTATAGGCCAATCGGTGTTATACATGTATTAGTCGAGAACCTTTTATTTCAATGAAGCGGAAAAAGCACCCTTTCTGATGCACAAGTGGAAATCCTTCTTCCATGTTTATGTCTTCCTATTCCGTTTTTAGTTAAAGCTGGTAAAACGTTCCGTCTACTGTTTTTCTTTCCTCCAGCGGTTGAAGCAGTCGTGGTCAGTGCCCTCTTTCTGTGGACCTATTTCTGATTATGCATTTGCTAAATATCGCAAGGTTCGTGCCTGACCTCTTTTGTAGCAACAAAAAGCAGAGGAGAAAGAAAAAAGGCACCTCAGCATCATTCCTACCTGGGACCAACAACACCCTATTAGGAATATACTCCGATCGTGGCTTCCGAAGCGTACAAAAGCTCTGTAGCCCTGCTTCTTTAGCTTCCGATAATCCGTCTTCAATATTCTGATTGCCTAGCCGTCACACCATCTTCCAATCCTGAAACCGAGTTCTTCCCCAGCATAACACGCCATCCTGTCGCTTGGGTCGCTTCAACTGACCTGATCTAAATTTGCCCTGGATAAGCTCTCATGGGATGGGGATAGGCTAAGCCAGCCAGGGGCATTATGACCCTCATTTGAATTTTTATCTTGGAAGTGAAAAGACTTGTGACTGCATTTTTTCTATCGCGGAGTCTACGCCGGAGACTGACTGCAAACATTTAAAACTTAGAGATTAGGAAGTCATCTTCTTTTTTGCCAATTGGGGGAGTAGAGTAAAGCACCAAGAGCCATTGGAGAGTGAAGAACAGTTATTATGATGCTTTTTGGGCATTTGGTATGTGGCGTGGGTGATAGCTCTGCAGTCCTGTTTTCCTTTAATGGTGCTAGGCAAGACAAGTCATAGGACGTCTCTGAGGGGTTGTCTGTCGAAATATGGCCCACAGTGGATGTTTAAAAGCCGCCCAACTGATGAAGAATTTATTTTAGGGGGTGGCTATTGGGTATCAGAAGGTTTTTGCAGGTTAAATGTGACCTAGTTGTGAACCCACTGAGGCAGCTTTAATGAGCACTGACCTGTCATTCTTTTGGTGGTCCTTCCCACTAAGACGCGCGGGCACGGCCAGGCTATGCATCTCCCCTACAGGATGGCTACAATGGAAGTGAAGATTATAATTGAGTTTAATTAGGGATAAAGGTTAAAAAGCAAAGGAAGGACTAAGTCTATGGAAACTAGCTCTTTTTGAAGGTGGTTCGCTTTTATTGGGGGAGTAGGAAGAATATTTCATATTATTTGATCAACAAAAGGACCCAAGCCTCTATATTTCCTTCCATTTTTTTAGAATACAAAGCTTGTTTTTGGTATTTCAGGGTGGTGCCCTTGTTATACTTTTAACTTACATATTGGTGTTCTGTTTTTGTAACACATGAAGTTGGTACCATGAGAACTCAAAGTAGAGATCGGCCAACTATTAGTCCTTGCCCCATTTGTAATGCCAACTCCCTTGGGGATTAAGTTGATCTCCTCTTGTGATCTAGCAGATGAGGTGTTTCTTGCTTTTATGTGTCAAAAGAGATTTGGTCTCGTTAATGGTGAAACAAGGTAACTATGATACGGCAACCACAATATAAGTCTAATAAACGAGTCCCTGTGTCCATCTGTTGTGGTAGAAGGTCATCATCATGCATTTCCAGTAATCCCGGCAGAGTTTCGTTGGGAATAATGGGATGATACCAAGAGAGATTGAGAATGCCACGCATTTCTGAATAATTTTTTCGCTCTCGCTGCTGCTTATCTAACAGAGCTCATACCATTAAGTCATCTAGTCATTGGATGTTTCCATGTCATTAAAAGGCAAGCGTTTTGTCAAAGTCGCTGCAGTTAGGTGGGGGTTTCACAACCTCCACTGGCTTCCATCGCCCTGCTTTATCATCTGATCTGAATTTTCTTTCCC
Organism: Nymphaea thermarum; assembly: GCA_011799765.1. Taxonomy (NCBI): domain Eukaryota; kingdom Viridiplantae; phylum Streptophyta; class Magnoliopsida; order Nymphaeales; family Nymphaeaceae; genus Nymphaea; species Nymphaea thermarum. The sequence continues at coordinate 383,624 of JAANDH010000091.1, read as the reverse complement.
ACATATCTATCTCTCCCGTCTGTCCGGTTCAGTTCTATTGTTTATGGTGTTCTTCAGTTGGACTGAGGCTTAGACATTGAACTTAGATTTGTAAACTGTAAGCAGATCCAGTAGGCGTAAATGTGAAATTTGCCTGTAATCAGTTTGAATCTTTGTGATATCTGTAACTCCGGTTTGGATTTGAGCACAAAAACTACACAAAGGAATCCGATTTCTACCAGACCTGACTAAAAGAATCCGAATTCGAGTCAATAAATGAATAATACGGACCTTGGAGCTAAAAAATGTGATTCATGTGTGACCTTGGAGGGATTTTGACTATAACCACGGCTTGGATAACATTAGAAAGAGAGAAACGACGCTATGTCTACATGTTTCTCTACGTGTTACAATGTGTGCCTCAGAACATTAGAAACTGTTTCCTAATCATGAACCCAAATACAATATCTCTGTGGATCGGATATTGACAGGTCCAATTGAATATGAATCCAGAAAGAAACAAAATCCAACTCAATCAGGGATCAACATGCACCATATCTGCCCACATTATATGCGGGGATAAAACAAGGAAGAACCGAGGCCCCACGCATCACTGATACGAAGAGATCTTGGATTTCCGGATTACAGATTAAGGCCTGGACCCGTTTATCAGGCAACCAGAAAGAGCTAAAAGCGACACAGTTCGGATCCAATATGCATTTCCACGCCTGATCTCGAGTTTGAGATCTGAAAAGTATTCGATCTGAACGTCAGACCTCATGCTAGTTCGATTCAGATCTTGTTTTAGTCTAAATGGTAACGTTCAGTGACCAACTGAGTCCAAGCCAATTATGTGTCTAACCAGATCCACCTTAGGCCATTAAGACAAAGAAACTCAGTTTTCTTATGGTATGAATGAAATGAATGTATGCTATGAATGTAATGAATGGGCGAGGCCTCAAGGGCCATAGCGTAATTGGTCGGGCTAGAGGTTTGTAGAGAGGCAGGTCTTTAGTTCGATTTTCGTGGGCGTTATGTTCCTGTAACTTAAGGCGGTAAGGCGCGACATCCAAGTTGAATGCTGTCTCGTTGTCCCGTTTTATCACTGACGCAGCTCAGGACCCCAGAAGCAGGAGAATAAGAGTGTCTTCGGGCTTCACTTCAAACGAATAAAACCCCAAATCTTCTCATCTTCTCATACTCAAAGTGTAATTGAATCGACGATACCAAGCGGCGAGATCTCTACTTAATACATTTTCAGAAACACAATAATCATCCTCTATTAAATTCATTTTTATTTTTAAACTTGCACCGGGGCCGTCAGGGGACGTGTTGTTTTTCTGGCCTGTTATTTCTTCTGCTGCGAAATACCGAAAATACCACCAGCCCACATGGCAGCGTGTAATGCGGCAGCAGTTCGGAATCTTCCGTCGCAATTTGAAGATTTAATTACTTGAGTCGGATGTGAAAAGATGCAATTCCAATTTCAGGCTTTCACTTTCCTGCTTTTCAAAGTGGTGCCTCATCACCTCTCATTGATTTTTTAGCCTTTTTTTTTAGTTTGTCTCCCTTTTTTTTTCTTTTGAAAAAGAAATTGATGAGTAGTAAACTTTATACTTGGTGGTTCAATTCATTTGAAGCTTCTTTCCTCAAAGTAAATAATGTGTTTGGATATCTATTCCTTTCAAAGATTTTTCCTTTTAAATAGTATTGTAAGTTCTTTTACTAAAAATAAAATTTTAAATAGCACTATATATATAGATATAAAATTTTGCTTAAAAATATCAATATAAAAATAAAAAGTTTTTTTTTTTTTTTTGGTGAGAGTAATTTCCTATCCACAAGTACCTCCATCTATAATTTTATTTCAACTCAAGATATGCAACAATCGTTAGTTTCAAAGGAATGCTCACCAATACCAATTGGACTTGTTTTTAAATTATCTCCAATCCATAGGACTTCAGGTGTCAAAATTTTATTACTTAACTTTTTGTCCTATGATTTGGCTTTTGGTATTTGGTGGATTCCCCTTTTTCGTATCCAAGCATCAACACTTTTTAACAGACTTTTCTCATAGCTGTGGATTTAAGTGAAATTACAAATTCTAGGTAAATTTTATAAAAGGATACCAATCTGGTTCCTTAAGAAAACCCAACACATCCGACCCGGATAGTTGATCTTAGTGAGCGAGAGACCGCCTGAAAAAGGCCCGAAAGCCCTCCCATTTCCCCTGCCTCCGGGGTCCTGAGTTGCGTCGGTGCCAGCGATAGCAACAGTGCACCCTTCAACTTGGATGTCGCGCCCTACCGCCTTAAGACACAGGAACATAGCGCTCACGAGAATCAAACTAGAGACCTGCCTTAATACAGACCTCTAACTCGACCAGCTACGCTATGCCCCTTGAGGCAACCGGAATAGTTGATCAAACTGTTTCTTTTTCACACATTTCTCAAGTGCAGTCATGTCCAGTACGGGTCGGGTCGGGTCAAAACATACCCGATATCTGACCTCATTCAAGCACATAGATTTTTGTACTTGGGTGACTATTGTTTGATAGATCCGGACCCCAAATGTGGACCTCCAACTTCACCAACAGCTTTACAAGAGTGGACGAATCCAAAGCGTCACATCTTCTTTTTCAAACTCATACAATCACCAACTTGGGATCACAATGCATATCGAGAAAGGCTACAGTTTCTTTCCCAAATCCTTCCTTTAGATCCTCTCTTGAAGCAGAAGATCGAGTTTTGATTCTTTTCTGTAAAGAACTGTTGCAAAGAAGAGGCTTCTTCGTCTGTTGCAAGAAAAAGAAGGCCGGTCAGTATCTTATCCTGGCCGGAGCCACTGCAGATTCTTCCTGACTTTGAGTAATTGGTTTTTACTCACAGAGTTTTACCTGCACAGTAGAACTTTTCTGAAGGTTTCTACCGAATCTTTTGTCATGTTTCATGTTAAAAATATGAATAAAATCTCTTTTCTAAACATTGACAGAACTTTGGCAGTAACCATTTATTGAACAGTGGTAATTCGGAACTGAGAAGGTACCAAGTTGGCAAGTCTTTGATATTGTGATTTAGTTGCATGAGTTTTAGCATGGAATTATATTCCTTAGTCATTCATTCCAATTAATTGAACAATAATGAAAGATGGTCTAAAGCATTTTGTTTTCAAATGTTCTGCGACGTTCAATAAAGCTTAGGAAAACTTTTGCCAAATACTATCTGAAGAATATAAAACAATTTAGAGCATGAGTATAGATGTCGATTCCATTCAATATTGTCAGTAACCATTGATATACATGATATTGCCTGGAAAAAATACAATAAGGGATCAGAAATGCCCATTCCAGATATAAGAGAATATATGGTTTGTACCAGTTGAACTGGCTTATATCAGCAAATATATAGACAAAATATGTTAAATATAAGTTTATATTTCATTCGTTTTTTCATGATTGATATAACTCAACAATGTCAAATGTTTATCTCTTGGTAAGTTAGAGGATCATGACTCACCATTTGAAATGAGACAAAAATAAAAAAACGTAGAAAGATGTTGGAATATAAGAAACTACATTGGCAAATATTACAATATTGCTGTGAGAAATTCATTTGTTTGAAATTCATGAAAATTATTTAACAATACAATTTTTGCGAGTCGTATAAATGAAGGTCGAGCGTCGAGGCCGACATTTATGGCCCGCGGGAACGGAAGAAAATTAATTGAGTTCAATTCGAAAGGGGCATCGGTAGGGGTATTTTGGTCATTCAAACGTGAGACGTACCCATGCTCGTGAACTCTCTTTACCCTCCGACTCACTGCCTCTTATCGACAACAGTTTTTTGGTAATGGGGCGTGGATGGAAAGGAAATTACGAGGATGCCATGGATATTCTGTGGTCACGGTTAACCGACAGCAACCGCTCAGGAGCACAGCGTCGGTCTGCACTATCTTCTTCCCTCTTCTTTTTCGTTTCCGTTGATCTTCTGTACATTTTTTTCTCTCAAGAAAATGTTATACAAGAAAATTTGGCAATAATTGAGACACCCACCTTTTCTTTTATTTCGGAAAAAAAAAAGAGACCACCCACCTCTTCTCTGTAATTATTTATTATATATATATATATATATCTCTCTCTCTATCTATCTCTTTCTTGTTTTTCTGTTTATTACTCTTTCTGGCATAGACTTTCTGAGGGAGGGTACTGACTTGTCTCCAAAATGTGCGTCCGTAAAGCTGATCCTTTCCACTGAATCCTTATGGAGCTTTATTTGGTATGATGCTCCTAAGGTTCTCCCTTGAGCTTTTCTTCAGCACCACCGTCGAAAATTTTTTGACATATGGTGCAGAGCCGCAGAGACTCAGAGAGGGAGGCGCTTGAGAGCTTTCTTGAACACGAAGTTGTTACTTTTAGATGAAGTGCATATGAGAGTGGGAGAAAGAGAGACAGGGAGAGATATTGAGAGGTCTCTCTTCCTTTCTCTTTCTGCATGTGAAGCCTTTTAACATGTAGATTAAATGTAGGTGAACTTCCTTTCAGTATGCTGTGGTGAATAACTTTCCGAGGGAAGCTTTAAATGGGTGTCTGCTGAGGTACGTCTCTCTCTCTCACAAGTAAACTTTCATTTCAGTCAGGGCCTTCCTAGTTAAGAGAAGATTGACCATTGCCGGAGAAGTGCCTTTTTAAGCTAGGATCATTAGTATCTCTCATTGTGGAAAGTGGAAACCTTTGCCACCAGTTTCCTTCCTGTCATGGGAGTTCGTAAATGGCTCAGGCGTACCTTGTGGAACACACGGTGTTCTACAAGCTGTAGCCTATCTCTCCACTCTTTTGATCAGAACTCTTCAGTAGAGAAACGATGAGATAGCGACCCTCTGCCACTCCCGTTCGGCTTCTACCTGTTTGATTTTCTTTGTTTTCCACGGCCAGTTAGTCCGTGATGTTCTCTAGTTTGAGCTGAGAAATGACATGTTGATCTGAAACTTTTCCAGTGAGCCATGGGAATCTTGGATGGTTTTTCGTTCTGTAATGGATGAAGAGGTTAGTACTCTTGGGGCCGTTGAGTGTCAATGATCTGAACGGAATATGGTTTGCTCTGCGGATGACTTGTCTCTATGGAAGGATTTCCCCAAAGGACTCAGGGTTCTACTTTTGGAAGAGGACGATCACTCTGCTGCTGAGATCAGGTCTAAGCTAGAGGGAATGGATTATATTGGTAAAGTTCGATTTCTGCCCTTGCTTTAGAAGTACAAGTGTCTTGCTCTTTCTTTTTCCTGATTTTTGTTCGTGTGCTGCTAGGCCACTTAGATAACATAAACGCATATGGCTTTTAAACGCACTTTCCCCTATTTTGGTCTATAAATCAGTTATTCTGTGGCTGCTTGTAGACATCTGTTTGAGTTAACAAGATTGGGTGAACCAGGATGAGCATTAATACACTCTTTGAGTTTGTCGGTTTGTGGTTGAGGTGTAAGGCTTGGATAAGGACTAAGTTGTTATTTTACTTTTTTTTTTCCACGCTCACTGTGGCCGCCAATTACGTAAAGTATGGTTATTTCAAGTTTAGTGTTGAGATGGAAGCAGCTTGTTAATTTGGCTGTCAAGTATTGAGCAGTCAGTGGTTAATATCTTATGGATTCATATAATTTCTTAAATCCTTTGAAGTTTGTTTAATTCCTGACCTGTTTTTTGCAGTCTCAGCATTCCAGAACATCAGCGAAGCTTTAGCGGCAGTATCTAGCGATGTTGGCAGCTTCCATGTTGCTATTGTTGAGGTAAGAAATTTCACCTTTCTGTGCAACGGTAAAACTTGAGAATGTTCTGATCACCATGTTCCGAAAGCACAATAGAACATGCTCAATGTGCACCTGATTCCTAATGACATGCTTTTATCTTGCAAGGTTCTCTTCTAATGTGTGAAAAATGAAACAAGTTATTGCATGGTAGCAACTGACTGATATGCTTGTCATAGTTTTCCTCTTTTTGCATCTTTTGTAAATAAATTATTTGCTTTTGTAGGTGAACGATGCTAATAGCCAAGGATGTTTCAAATTCCTTGAGACAGTTCGGGGCCTGCCTACTATAAGTGAGTCTCAGGAGTTAAAAGTTGCTGCTTCATTTTGGAACCTTTATAATTTGCCTGATTTCTGTCATTCATTGTTATATGCTTCCTGAGTGCACTTTTTTCGGCTCATTTTTACTGTGATGATAGATGAAGTGGTTGTTTACATATATACTTAATTGTAGGGCTAGTACATGCTAAGATCTTTCTTGTCACATTCTTAGACCAAATTTTCTGTTGCAGTGATTTCAGATATAGATTGCTTGAGCACGATGATGAGATGTATAGCAGTGAGTTCTCTCTTTACTCTTGCATGCCTTCCTCAAATATGTTTGTGCATGGGATCTGTACAGATCTGGTATGTATTTCTAATAATTTTTGTTTACCTTAAAATTTTTCAGCTCGGTGCAGCAGAGTTCCTTCAAAAGCCATTGTCTGAAGACAAACTTAAAAATATATGGCAGCATGTGGTTCACAAGGTGCCCTTGCACATCCTCACTAATATATATCTGGAATGTTGTAAATGTAACTGTTTCCGAAATTTTGCACGTCAGATTACTGTGTTATTAGTTCAAAATTTTCTAAATGCTATTAGCCCTGAACAGGCCTTTAACACAGGGGCAAGTTCCCTTTCAGCATCTCTAAAACCAGTCAAGGAAGCAACAGCATCTATTCTGCAGTTTCAACAGGGCGCAACTGAATCCAATAATTCTGACCAACCAGTACAAGAGAAATGCCTGCCATCTTCAGAGGCATTACTAACAGATCAGGAACTTCATATCGACCCTTCGTTAACAACCGAACACTCTCAAATGCCTTCAACTCAGTTAGATCAAGAAACATTTCAAGCACCTTCAACTCAGTTAGAGCAAGAAGGATTTGGAGCACCTTCATCTGAGTCGGATCAAGAAGGATTTCAAGTTCCTTCTACTCAGATAGATCAAGGAGGATGTGTCCTTGATGACTACGAAATAAGTGATGGATGTCAGTGGTTAGTAGATGAGAAAACGAATGATGGAATATCACCTGAACTGAAGAACTATACTTTCTCTGATTCTAAATCTGTCGAAATTACTTGCAAGAGTTCAGTATGTGAACTTGCTTCTTGCATGGAAAATTCACCTCCAAGATTGGAATCCACTGAGAATGATGAGGAAGTAAATTCAGCTGGCGAGTGTATGGTTGATAAAGCAAATGATATCATGCATGCCGTTGATAATTCACAAGGTGTAGAGAACCTGGAGCAAAAAATTGAAAAAGCGAACGTGAAAAACGGAACTCCACCCATTACCTCTAGTATGAAGGCCTCGAAGAAAAAAACAAAGGTGCATATATCCTATCTTCACTTTTTATTTTCAGATTTTTAATAAAACCCTTTATGAATCTGTATCATACATCTATATGTTTTTTGTTTGAGTTTCAATTTGAATTTGGGGGAAACAGTTTGATGATTGAGATGTTTAAGTTCTGTGGCACTTGCATCTGAAGTTACTTACAGAAGCCAATCAAGTGTCAGTCCCATGAAGATCAACTTGTGCGCGTAGTCTGTTTCATGCTAGCTTCATTTATCATCGCCTAATGATATCTTGAGCTTCATATGTACTACTATTTCGGCTCAAGATGGCTTATAGCTGGATTGGTTTGGGTTCCTCATGCCTTTGATGCTCAAGAAACTACTTGTTCCATTTATTCTTCCCTATCTTTGTGTTGGTTCATGTCTGCCAACCCTTTTTAGTTCACGACTAGTTTTAACTCGTGAAATTGTCAAATCTATTGTAGGTTGATTGGACGCCAGAGTTACACAGGCGCTTCGTTCAGGCTGTTGAGCAATTGGGAATCGAGCAGGCCATACCTTCCAGGATACTTGAATTGATGAAAGTGGAAGGACTAACTAGGCATAATGTAGCTAGCCATCTCCAGGTTGGTCTGTCGAGAAGAAGTTTCAAGTCTGTTCCACATCAAGAAAACCCACTTATGCTTCTATAGTTAACTGGAGTTGGCTCTGGTTCCTTCTTTCTCAGAAAGATTGGCCATCAACTTTGCCTGAGTAACCTCATCAACTGTATGAAAATTGCCTCCTTTAGAAGGAAAGGCAAGCAAGACCATTCTGTTAAATCTCCAAAAAGTGAGATATACTAGTAGGGAAGCAAGGGACTATTCTAAAATTTCTTTGGACTTCATGATTTAAGCACTGAGTTTCAGTCAAGCAAATAGATGATCGGAAACTCTTTACATTCTCTTCTTGCTCCGTTGTCTACCCAATGAGCCTCACTGAATGATTTGTTAAACAGAAATACAGGTTGCATAGGAGACATACCATCCATAAGGTAGATGATGCTGCAACCAGAAGGAACTGGCAGCAGCACAGAGAGGCAATGCAGAGATATTTGTACACTAACAGGCCAATCATGGCCTTTCCTCCAATGCATGCCAACTGTGGAATGCCGAGTCCTTATTACCCTGTCTGGGGCCATCCCCCTGCTCAGCCATGGGCTCACTCTGGCTTCCCACCAATGTACCCACCAGAAAGTTGGCCATGGACGAGGCACGCGGATGCATGGGGTTGCCCTGTTGTTCCTGTCCAAACTCCGTGCTCCTTCTTCCCTCAAGTGAGCGTTTGATCTTTCTGCAGTCAATATGCCTGAAGTATTGATTCTTCACATTGTATAACCCTTTCTTCCGTATCTTGTTGCAGAATCCATCACCTGTACACCAAGAGGAACATAATCAAGAGTCATGGAAGGACTTTGTAGATAACTACCCGGTACGCCTTCTTTCTTTTGGCATCGAATACTTTCGTTTTTTCTATATTTGCATGCATTTTCGCGTACTGCAGCTACGCTCGTACCAGAGAACAAGAGAGAGAAAAAAGAGAGAGAAGTTTGAACTGTGGGCTGAAGATGCAGCTATGTGTAATTGTCAACAAATACTTCATACATTGATACACAAAATATCATAAAGGTGTTCATATTTAAAAGAGACCAAATCAGTAAGAACTTCTTAAAAAACTCTGCATGCAAATCAGACTCAAGACCACGACAACTTTTAGAAGAAGACATGGGACACTATCATGAAAGCATCCACGAGAAGCCACAGGACAATCTCTGGATTATCTCTTTTCATCGCCTACTTCACGTTCACAGGTTCGACAGAGAAAATGGCAACGCTGTACTTTCTTATACACAAATCTACTTGTTCTTGTCACAGGTCGAGGGAATCAAACCTGTGATTCCTTAAAACGTAGCTCCTGTAAGTGTTGCTCGCGAGAAGGGCATGCCAATGGGTCGGGTTCTTTTTATACTTGATCCGGCTTTGGCTTTTGTTATACGGGGTCTCATCGGGAAGATTTGAATCCGGTTACTATTTAGATTTGGTATAAAGCATCGGTTTTGAGTTTTGAGTATGAGTTTCAGATTTGATCCCTGATGTAAATGTTGGATCTGAAGCTGTTAGTTCAAAGGGTTAAATGAAAACTGGATATGATTCGCTCCGACTAAATTATGGACATATGCAAAAGGAAAAACGAATTTCTTTAGCCCTTTTTTTTTCATATAACTTTTCATAAATCCCGCATTTTTTAGGAAAACAGGCAAGTTAATGCAATTTTATGTCAATAATTGCATTCTATCACTAAATTACATTCATTTTTTTTAGCTAGCAATTTTTTGTCTTTAGGTTAACAGAAATGGAAGTGAAGAATGATTGAGTTTAAAACTTCAAATCAAGCTTCAATTTTGGGGTATTATCTTTGTAAAGCTTGGTAAATTAGAGTTTATTCAATATTTTCTTTTTCAGAATAATAATAAAAATAATAACAACAACAACAACATGGGTCATGGGTGCATGTATTTCTATGCTTTCTTAATGAGCAAGCATAGTTGTGCACCTTGTTATATTTTGTTGCATACATGGGAGTGAGATATGTATGAGACGCCGCCGAGCCACATGTAGGTTGACGAGGGCAATTGCCTACACCAGTCTATATGAATTTTCTTTGATGTATCGTTATTTTTTATATATTTGCATATGGGTACCCTTTTAAATTTAACATTTGAAAATATGAGTGCCTTTGTGTGTCTTATAATGTTGTTGATGGAGATGGTGGATGCAGACAGATGAAGTAATAGACAAAGCGGTAAAGGAAGCGATCAGCAAGCCATGGCTGCCGCTGCCCCTCGGCCTCAAGCCGCCCTCCGTTGAGAGCGTCCTCTCCGAGCTTCACAGGCACGGCGTCAGCCGCATCCCGCCGTCCAATCCCACCTAGACCGCCTCCCATCGTGCGGCTCCCATTAGGCCCTTCATCGAAGGGTCCACCGAGGTGGGACCCTCCAGAGTTTTGGGGCCCCACTGTTTTGTATATCAGATTTTAGTACCCTTCCGGGTCCCACCCGACCCGGCCCTCTCTCTTTTATTTTCCTTTTTCTTTTTCTTTTTTTTTTTTGTTGGTGGTGTAGATTCTTACTTGTTTGGAAGAGAAATAATAATAAAAAATCAGGAAGAAGGGGTTGTGATGAGCTTAAGCATGAGAGCAAATAAATTGCCAGTTTCAACGGCATAGTGGAAATATATATATATATATATATATATATATATATATATATATATATATATATATATATATATAATGCCAGTGGCCTATGATGCCAGTGGCAGTGGTTTCATGTGCAACCTGATCCACTTGTTGTTGCCATCAAGGAGTTAGAAATTTTTGGAGGTCAAATTAAAGTTTTAAAATTTTAATAAGAGTTGAAATATTATTTTTAAATTTTTTTTATATAAAATAAGTGAAGTTTTGTAAAATTTAGATGTATTTTTTTGTTTATGAGAAGGGAGTAGGATCCCTGTACCCTTGGTTGCCAGTGGCACAAAATAAGATTAAATCGCAGTCCTATCATTGATACCACTCTCAAGCATGCATGTCTTTCTTGTTGAATTGATACATGGCAAAACTAAAATTATATTGGGGTGCGCACACTAGGGGTGAACACGAGCCCAGTCGAGTTGAGCTCGAGTTCAGTCAGCTCGAACTCGGCTCCAGCTCGAGAATAACTCGATAGAAGCAGCTCGACTCGGTAGTTACGTGTTTAGTTCGAGTTGACTCGATTAAGACTTGACAAACTGGTTTGAATAGAATTTATATTCAACATTACGTGTTGAACTCAAGTTCGACTCAATTAAAGCTCGCCAAACTTGTAAACTTGTTTGAAGTCGAGCTCGAGAATATCTGGATAGAAGCAGCTTAAGCTCGACTCGACAGTTACGTGTTCAACTCGAGCTCGACTCGATTATGACTCGACAAACTCGTTTGAATAGAATTGATATTCATCGTTACCTATTGAGTTTAAGTTCAACTAGATTAAGGCTCGACAAACTCGTTTGAATAGAATTGATATTCATCGTTACCTGTTGAGCTTAAGTTCAACTAGATTAAGGCTCGACAAACTCATAAACTCGTTTGATTATATTGACTTCATTATGGCTCGAAAACTCAATTAAAGTTCGAGTTCGACTTGGCAGTTACACGTTGAACTCGAACTCAACTCAATTATTTGAACGAGTCGACTCATGAACTCAAGCTCGGCTCGTTAAGCAAATGACTCGGCTCGAACTCATTCACGAGCCGAGCTTTAATGAGTCGAGCTCGAGTAGCTAGACTCATTGTTCACCCTTAACACACACCCCAATATTTTCCACTCACAATTATCGGCTAAACCAATCCTTTATGACAATTCTATTGTTTACAGCCCAACTTTAACATTGTAGATGCAAATCAGTGAACATAGCTATTGGTTACAACTTAAAACTGAAAAAGTCACATTCAAAGCAGTTCCATTTGAGCCGAACCCAACTGGTATTATTAGGTTCATTGTGTACCCCCAATTTTCTTAATAGAATTTAATGAAAAAATAAATCTCAACTACCAATTACAATAATCTTAAGACTCTTAGCATCTTGAATGTATTTATTTTTTTATCTAATATAAAAAATATACATTAAATGAAAGTGACATAAAAAAACAAGAGTTGTGAAAACTATGGTTGTTCCATTTTAATTTTTTAAATTCAACACATATTTTTGATTTTGTAAGATAAATATTTCATCCGATTAAATGTCTAAGGACTAGAGTTGCTCCAGTGCCGTTGCTGAAACAACGGCAGAACCGGTTCTATGTGGACGATACGCTTCCGGTTCAATATTATTGAAATTCATTTGAAGATCCGTTCTCGTTCTCCATTTGTTTGCTGCCTTTGCATACTGAACCGGGTCAGTCCAGGAAGTCTCGACCGATTCGAATAGTCGGAGATCGTACCGGACGAGCCGATAGATCACGGCATGGCTTCCGTGTTCCCGCCGATATCTACGCTTAGGATGCGCGCCACGACAGTGCACGCCTCCCTCATCCCACGTGTTCCACGGTGATTGGTGGTACCATATCTGAGAGAAATAATTCAAAATTGACATCGAGGTCCGTCCCCCCTTCGTCCTTGATCTTCTTGCTGACTCCAGTCCCTACCCTCCGCTTCTACGACTCAGAAGATCCCAAGGTAGGTAGAAGGAAATTGTGTCTGAAAACTCTGAGTTTATCTATTAATTGGATCCTACTCGTTGAATTATATCGTCCATGAAATGATCTATATTAAAGAGTTCGAGTCCGATCTTTTTGTTCATTGGCGTGTTCTTTGTGGTTCTCCATTCGGAGAAATCAGTATTTGTTTCTCTGTATCTTCCTTGAGCCCTAGAAGTTTCTTCTGAAAGCTAGTTCGGTTCCTTTTCTTCGTGATAGTTTTGCTGTTGGTTTCTTGATCGATCTTACTTTTTCCTTTTCTTTTTTTGCGTCTGTTTAGTTTGTTTGATTTTGCTGGCTAGGGATTTTGAAGTTCTGGAAGAGCTGGAGATTCATGAATTAGAGTTTGGAATCTGGTGGCTTTTGAAGTGATCGCTATCTTCTGGAGCTATGGCGTGCCGGGGGTTCTGGGAGTGCTTGTTGAAGTTGCTGAATTTTTTGCTCACACTGGCGGGATTGGCTATGGTGGGGTACGGAATTTACTTATTCGTCGAATGGAATAGGAGCTTGGATGGGTTGAGTCTGATGGTGGGCGAGAGCTCAGAGAAGATCACTCTGGGGCGGCCATTGTTGATGAGCGTTTCGTTGTCGGACAGCATCCTTGATAAACTTCCTAAAGCCTGGTAGGTGCTCTTTTGTCATGAAACTGTAATTTGATTTGAGAATATTTTGGTGCTTAGCTTTGCTCATGTTGTTACTGTGAATCAGTTCGATGACCGTAAGATTATCTAGCATGTTTCTAACTTGTGGAGGATGATATTGTTCTTCTATTTGTTCTGTATGGAGGGATTGTATGTTATTGGAACGAGAACGGTACCTTTTAAGCATGATGACATTAATTTTTTTATTCATTCCGTCGGGAGGGAATTGTATGTTGTGCAATAAGAACACTACCTTTTCTAGTCCCATTAAATATTGTTATACGTTTTTTAAGGTACACATGATTTCACAAGGAAACCAGCTTGATAAGTCTAAAAAGCTGGAAGAACAGAAAACTATATTTAGTGGGTAACCTGCGTTATATAAAATTTACCATATATATGCATAACTATACGAGCCTTGAGAATCAAGCTGCATGTGAAAAGAAGTTGGAGAATCATATGCTCTTCTGCCTACATGGGAAGTTGATTTCCATATCGGGAAGTGACAAAGCTAATAGCTGTAATTGAAATCGCAAGGGTTCATATACTGTACAAGTTGAAGGAACTAGAAGAACGGGTGGAAGTGGAAGTGAATAAGACTGCAAGGGAATTATGAACTGTACAAGTTGAAGGAACTAGGAGCACGGGAAAAACCTAAGAATCCGGAGGGAGGTAGCACAGGCATAAACCCTGGGAATATACAGCAAGTTAAGCTTTACCCTCAGATATAAGTTATAACACGAATGCAGAAGTCAGGTAGTATGGCTTGGATGTCATCCAGTTTAGTTGGGACGAGGCTTGGTCATGGAAGGGAAGACAATGGTTACTCCTTGAGGTGATACCATTGAACCAATGAACGGATTGTACAGTATTATGATGTGAAGAAGCATGTCTCGTCTGTGTAAAGTGAGTATCTTTAATAATGTAGTTTGATGCTGCAATTTTCAGATGCTATTGCCTTGAGATGTCATGTTTTTTGTTTAAAATACAAATTCTCTTGCGAAATTTCAATTAATTGACTCAATGTAACAGCTGATAATGCAAAATGCTTTTCATTGCAGGTTTATTTACTTATTCATTGGCATTGGAGTCATCCTCTTTATTGTTTCAGTCTTCGGCTGTATTGGATTGGCAACAAGGCATGGCTGTTGCCTATCATGTGTATCCTGCTTCATTGCTTAATTTGTTCTTTTGTTATTATAATGTTTAATCTAAGTTACGAGTCTCACTTTATGAACCAGTATTACATGATAGGAAGTCTAGATCCATAATTTTGAATTGTAATTATACTCTTCTTGGTCGTTGAAAAACAACGTATGCTATTGTTCTCTGCCACAGGGGAATGGTGCCATTTCTTTTTCATGGATTGGAAGGAAAAGCCATTTTTTTGTTTTCTAGAAGGGATCTTCCAAGAGTAACCTTGAAAGCTTATCCCTGATCTTCTTCAACCCATCAGGAAAAATAGTATGGTGCTTTCTGAAAGAAGTCTATTTTTTTGGCTGGTATAGTTGATCACCACAAAGTTGTTTTATAAGGTAAAGTCTGTTTGAGTTTTTGGTTGGTATGGACTGTATCCCAATTCAGAAGAAGTTAAAATCTTTGATTTATCTTGTAGCTAAGACAGCTGATTATGCTGTTGTGTTCTGTTACTCTTAGTCATAACTTCATGTTTGAGATCTGAAAATCTCAGGTACTTAAGACAATGGAACCCCAGTTATTGTGTCCGAGTGAAGAATGACTTCTGCAAGGAGTCTTTTCTTTTGTACCTGTGTGTTTGTTCAACATGAAAGTGTGTTTTCATGCTTGGCGGCAACAAGGTCTCATTTAAGGTGTAAGCATGGGAGGTTGTGGTAGACACTCTATCCGGTCATGGTTCCCCTCATACTCTTTATTTATTCATTCTTAATACTGGATTAGCAGTGAGGGAGGCTTGTTAGACATGGTTCTTCTTTTTCCTAGTGAGGAATGTACTTAACAGAAGCAGTATGCTGTCCTGGTGCTGTTCTTGATCTTGGTGGAGCTTGCGTTTGCAGCTTTCATATTCTTCGATCATAACTGGGAAGATGTGAGTGTTATATAATTATTTCCAGGGACAAATTATTTTCCACTGACATGCTTGTGCTATGAATTGCATTTATAGGATATTCCCACAGATAGTACCGGAGATTTCGACATGATATATGATTTTCTGAAGGACAACTGGAAGATTGCTAGATGGGTTGCTCTAGGAATTGTTATTTTGGAGGTACTTTTCTTCTTTAGTCTTAGTGAATTGATGGGCTGCATTGGCTTCCTTCTGAATACTGTCCAGTGAAACTAAATAGAGATCTTAGATGTCTTAATATTTTGAAGGTCAAGCATATGAATATTCGAAGTTCAAATACGTCTGATTTTCACATAACTATTCTTTTACTGTAGTATGCCCATAATCCTGAAACGGACAAAGAAGCTTAGATATCTTAATACTGAAGTTCAAGCGTATAAATGTCTGAAGTTGAAGCGGTTCTGATTTTAGTATAACTCTTCTTGTACTTTACCTGTGTAGACACAACATATTTGAAAGCATAAAAGATGGAAGCTCGTCTTACTTCACTTTTGTTTTTTTATTGTACTTCTCTTTATGAGCTTTGAAATCCATGTGTGAAAAGTATCATTGGCCTAGGTTGTTAAGCGTGTTGGAATTTAAGGGAAATGTGAGTGTGGTTTCAATCAGCCACATCTGGAAACGATGTGAGTACAGAACTTTTGGGCAACCAAAGGCACACAATGTCACCAAATTCTGATGATATAAAGGTTATCACACCCCATAAGGAGCTTCTCCAAGCTACCATTTTATCACCAGCTGTACATCTTATTATTTGTGAAGAAGACTGCTATGAACAAATTCAAACTTTTGAGTATGTACTGTTCTTGCCTTCAAGTTAACTTAGCCAACTTATGCTGTTGTAGTGTTTTAAGGCTTGTATACTGCAAAAGTTATTTGATACATGAAGTGTTTTCACGGTTTTGCCTAGTTTAGTTCTTCGAGTGATGGTCAAAGTCTACCCAGTTTCTTATAGCAGCGAATAGGAGAAAATCTAGGTCAGTTATAACTGACTTGAACCAATTTCCGGATTTGAATAAACCTGAATCCATGGATTTGAGACAGCACAAATATGGATATCCATTTTAGGCTAAAGTCAGTTATTATGACTGAAAAATAGAGTTTAGCCCACTTATGACCGACCCACTGTAAAGGGGAAAACTGCTAGCCATTTAAATTTTAATGTCTATGATGTTTGTTTTTGTCAGTTGGACATCTTAAGATAATTGTAGGAAATTGCTGGTAGTGGTGCTTGTTTTACCTGTCAAATGCCTGTCGACCTCTAATCATATTTTGACGCAGCTTGGCTTGTGATGTTTTTAAATGATGTAATACATTAAGGAGAACATACTTTGCTACCAAAATATAACTGTTTCTTTTTACTTTATCTACTACTTTGTCCCGTGAAGCAAAAAGGTTTCTTGAAAAACTAGTCGTTTGTCTCTGTGTGTTGTCCTAAGATTTAATGAAATATGTCGTATTCAAGTATTTTCACTTGCCTTGGCTGTGGTTTATCTGGCCGTGCTCCAAGATGTTTCTGTTAGCAGACCTTTTACTTTTATATTGGGGATGTGTTGGTTGCTCAGTTTCCTTGCTGAGGATGAAGTAGCATTGCCTTGTGCCTGCATATGCTTATTAAATTTCTGCTGATGGACATGTTCAATTTGTTGTTCATAAAATGCAAATTTTAAAACCTGATCAGGGGTGGGAAGGCCTTTTTGGATTTGGTTTGGTCTGGCCCTTACAGGATAGATCCTGTTTGGCTGTTTATATCTGAGAAGTGAGAACATAGGGACTGCACATCTAAAATTTTCTTCTGGTGCAGGCTTTCACATTCTTGTTAGCCCTTGTGGTCCGAGCAGCAAACACTCCAGGCTATGATAGTGACGATGAATATATTTTTCCAAGATCTGGAATTCGACAGCCATTTATAGGTAGACAAGCTCTTCCAGCAACTGGAGTACCTGTTCCTGCTGGTCCTGATCAGCGCACTGGCAGAAATGATGCTTGGAGCTCCAGAATGAGAGAAAAGGTACTGTCTTGTTGTTTCATGCCCCTAGCATGCTGGTACCAAATGTTTTGTTAAGTTTTCAATATTGTTATTCTCATTTATGGGCATCTGATTTAGGAGGCAGGTCTAGTCTCAGCTTTAGGCTCCATCTTGTGTTATCCAGTATTTATGCATTGATCCTGTCTTTATCATCTTTTTCTTTCTCCATTGTAGTATGGTTTGGACACAGCTGAATTCACCTACAAACCCACTGACTCAAACCGGTATCAGCAACAGTTTGCACCTCCAACCGAGGAGAGGAGGAGTCGCTGCACAATCATGTGATTGCTCATATGACATCTTTCTGCAACATGCCTTCTGAGGCAAGGAAAATCGTTCAGCTGGACAAATTCTGCCTGTCATGCTTGAAACACTTCAGTGCACAAAAGAGCATGGGAAAACATGGGTGTATAAATTTCTCTAGCCACTTCTTTGTAGTATTCATCTGTTTCCTGTTACCGTGTGACGCTGGATTCCTTTGCATGAGATCTTGCTGATGTTTAACTGGGGAGGGAAGGGTTCTATCACACGACACTTTCTGTGATATTTTTCACGATTGCAGAGGCTTAAGAACCATGTCCTTTTGCTTCCAGAGTTGGATAGCAGTAGTGAGATTATATGCAAACCTGCCACGGAAGCCACACCATCCTTTATTACCAAAAGAGAGAGATATATGTACATTGAGACATTTTTCTAAAAAAAAAAAAAAAGATAAAAAGAAGTCAGCTGTTTAAAACTGTGAAAGAACGCTGTTTTTTTTTTAAAACTTCAGTAAAACTCGTTTTTTACGTTTTTTCCACTTTTTCATTTTTTTATGCCAAAATTCTTGTTTTAATTTTAAAATTTTTATTTGTTGCAAATCTATTTATTTTTTTATGTTTATATTATTAGTTTCTCACTTCTTTTATTTTTCTTTTGTTTTTTTGTATTCTTCAAGGTCGTCCTATTATATCAAAAAAAAAAAAAAAGATCGCTGGAAAGTTTTTTGTGATTATGCATTGAGAAAGTTGCAGGGGAGTCTGCCCTCGTCTATCCTGTTCTCTCAGGTGTTGAGCATCCGAAACCTTGACCTACGCTCGCTGGAGGCACTGGAAATGGTAAGAGACCAGTTACATTGATTTACAATGTATTCTGTCAAGATCTTTAGGAGGGGGCCGTGCTGCAGAATGTTTCTAAATCGGTAGTTGCAGGTTCTTCTTTCCAGGTTTGGATCCAGCCAACATTTTCATTTCCTCCTATTAGCAACCACGCCAATGTGTCCTTGAATGTTTAAGGCCTAAGAGGCATAACATGTTCTTGACTCTTCTTTCCTCCATTCATACTCTTGGAGGTAGTTTGATTGCTGGACAGAATGTGCCATTCCAGAGTGGTGGAGTTGCATGAAAAATTCACACGGTGGTACGCATCAACGAGCAAAACAACCATGGGCTCATCTCCTTCTTTGAGCATTCCCTTTTGTCAAAAGTAATTTTGTTTTTTGTAAAAAGGATAATTCCTTTTTTTTCCATTTTAACCTGAGAAGGCCGATGGTCGGATTGAATCTTCTTCAACCTCGTTCGTCTGGCTAGACTTAAAAGACCTTCAACTCCAATGACTTTAATTAAGCATTGGTAGATGCTCATGATATAAGCGTGTTTAACAAACAACTCACAAAATTGAGAAAAAAAAAAGAGAAATCAGATTATTTTTTTGTTATTTTTGCGTTGATAGACCACATATATATTGTTGCACCATCACCACTCATTTCTAGTAAACGCGTGCCAAGAATATGACATCCCACATTCTTGACATATGCCTTCTACCTTTCAGCTGAACTTTCATTATCCTACCCGTCCTTTGTTTTCAGCCCAAACTGATAGCTATTGTGAGATGTGGGCCTCTCCATGATTTACTTCCCTAATTATAGTTTTAAGATTTTAACAAGGATTAAAATATAAGTTTTCAAAAATTTTATATAAATTAAACTAAAATTTTTAGAACTTATAAGTAAAATTTTGAATTTTTTTGTTTTTAAAAATCAAAGGGAGAGGCCTGCCTCCTAACGCCCTCCCTGCCTCCACCTCTGCTACCAGTTCCATTTTCACTCTTTCTTTGCCACTTCTCCCATCTTTTGCTACAGCTTTGTCTTTCCATGCCGCTATTGCCAAAGTTGTTTTGCTTCTTTTAAAGTTCACAGCCAGGAGAAGACACTTTTCTTTACTAGCGGAAGGATCTTTGTGTCAGATAATCCCTGTGGAAAACCATATTCTCATTATCTCTCTCCCTTCCTCCTTCCATCCCAGCCACGGAAACGCACCTTGGCAGCTTTCTTCAAATGGCGCTCCTCATCATTGCAGCAACGGATAAGACCACCTCAGCACCATGGACCATTTGATTCCTCCACCACTAGAGTTTATGAACTACCACATGCAAACATAGAGTCCAACATCTATGGAGTAAGGTTGGGCATTGGGCTGGTCTGCTCGGTTAAAATTAAAATTATTTGTACTATAAAACAATATATAAATAAAATTAATCATAATAATATATATGTATAATTATATATAAAAACAATAGAAATAATATTAAAAATAAGTTATCATTTTGAATTGGGTCCGGGCCAACTCGGATCTATCCGATAATTTAATGGGTCAGCCCAGCACTCAATTTTCGAGCCCAAGTCAGGCCTAGTACCAAGCACATGACCGATTCATTTTAGGGTTTTTAAGAAAGATTACTACTACTCTATGTTCTTAGTATGCAAAATTTACAAAACTTGTTTGGAGACTTATTACATCAATGAACATTCATGAACACAAGTCGTTTAAAAATAGACCAAGTTGCCAGCTATCGCCCTTTGGAAAAGTTGTTGTCAATTTCTAAAAGAATATCATAACAATGGTGTGGAAATCACAGAAAATGTTAGAAAACCTGAGCAACCTTTTGGGCATTGATCGCAAAAGACACGTCCTAAATGAGAAATCCACTCTCTCTGGAGCTCCTGAAAAACAAGGCGGGAAAATCCCAAGGCGACGTATTCAGGAAAAGGCCGCCAAGAGATAACCTTAGAGAGATTGTGAGTTTTCCCTTCTTCTTTGAGAATAGAAATTAATTGTTAACTCGTTGAGGATTTCCAATTAAAATAAGGGGTCGCTTCGATTCACGAGATTTCGGTGGATTCTACTTCATCTTCGTGGTTTTGTCATTCCTTTTTGCGGTTTTCAGATCGTCGTTTGTTATTTTTCTGATGCGTTCTTTTCCTTTGAGTTTATGCCTAATTCCCAATCTGTTGTTGGAAATCCGTGTTATTTATTTACTTTGCGTAACTCCATAACCCTTGGTTCTCTCGATCTCCTCGAGAGAGTTCGTTTTTTTTTATCTGCGTCAACTAGATTTCTGAATCTTTTGCTTGCTTTCATATATGGGAAAACTGAAATAGTTTTCTTTCATGCATCCTGGTGTTCTCCGAGAAATCTTGATGGTGAAAGATGGAAATGTAGGTGTTCTACTTCATTGGATTGGAAGAATGTATAGTGGACTGAGCGCAAACAATGGAGGAGGATTTCAATCACGAGAAGGCAATGACAACAGTTCTGAAAGATCCGTCGACATCGATCATTTCTGGAGAATTGGAGCGACATTTCCCTGGGCATCGACATCTATGCTGAAATCAGAAGGCTGCTCGTTTTTGTCGTATTGGAGCAGGTCTTTTTCCCGGAGAAGGTAACAAGTGATCATGTTTCTTTGACTTGTTTCCTTAATTGTGTGGACGATGAATCATGTTGCCGGTTATCGTTTTATTTGTATTATTTTTGTGTGTAAACTGAATTCAATTCTCTGTTCTCCTTTACTGCTCTGATGTCCATTATTTAACTGCCAAGTGTTCTGTTCCCTTCACCCTGTTCAGAGAAAATAGTTAAATTTCGTAAAGTTTGTCTACCAAAGGGTGCGCCCTTTTAAATTTTTCGGAGAGTGTCCACACACCGTTACCTATTAAAACTTTTAGCTCCCGGTTGGTCCTATAAATTTATTAGCAAGAATCTTCGTTTAGAGAAAAATGACTTGGAAGCGTAAAAAGCAATTTTGTGAATAAATCAGTGGTGCATGCTAACGATAGTTGTTGTAATTTTTTTGTTGAACCCTGTGATTAGACTGCTCCAATTGGACGTCTATTCTTAAATCTGCTATTGAGCAAGAAATGTGGGAATCGATCGTCAGTCTCGTGCCTAATGCACTTTACCATTTTCGAAAGGACACTTCATATGAAACCAATATTTCTAAATACAGATTAACGTAGGGAGGACCTGTTTTTCTTTTCTATTATTTTTATTTTCTCCAGACTTCAACCATCTTCAGTAAAGTGCTGTTAGCAGTATGGCTGAACATAGGTTTGCTGCAGTCATCTTCCTTCTTGTCTATTGGTTTGGTGGTGCTGTTACTTTGATTAGCAGCATTTGTGATGAGCGAGATGCTTCTGTATCAACTTCCGAATTAATAATGTTGCGTTTGAAGGAACCACCAATATAATATAAGGGGGAACGCGGAGTGGAAAGCTTGGAAGTTGGAAGCACAGAGAGGAATGTCCATGTATCGGATAGCTCGAAGAGAATGGATACACTAAGACACCTGCGAGTTATGCATCTTAGGGGCTGGAGTATTATGGTTATTGAGGTCTGTGAGAAAGATGACTGTGATTGGAATTCTTGGAGATAAAACGTAGAGGTTCAGAAAGTTGGTCTGTTGGCGTGTGAAAGTTCTTTTGGTGTGTATCATCAAATGCACGAGAACGTAGACTTTGGCTTCCATTGTTGCTATTGTGTATGAGAAGAAAAAGTCTGAATGGTCCATCCTTGATGTGAAAGTGAAAAAGGTTTACATGGTCCTCCATGCGAATCCGTTACACATGAATCGTGCATAGACTGTTTCGTGCTTGAATTGCTTAAGCATGATTGCATGGTGAATTTGAATTTCATTAACTAATTACGTGAATTCACTTTCATACTTTTGTCGAGGGAATGTGTGGAGGTGGAGGTCTATTTCTACCATATACAGAAAAGATGTGTTGTCAATTGTGAAAGAATCCATAACTGGAGGCCAATCAATGTGCGGTCGGTGAGGATGGGCTTTTTTCCATGACTTGGCCAAATAAAAAGGAAATGCGTTCGACTTGGTGATGGTGCAGTTCAGCAGGCCCTCTACACATTCGGAACTGTACCTCCGGCAAAATACCGCTGATTCCCTTGGCTATTTTTAGAGTTAACATATCTTCTGGGAGGAAGTTTGCAGTTTAAACTGAAAAAAACCCATAAATAAGAGTAAGTTTGAGTTCGTATGTTATCTATGAAACCACATCTGACTAGTTAATGGAGCTAAAATGTTTTCCTCAACGCAGGAACTAAGAGGTTCCGCTTGATCGAGTATCTGACCTTTGATTCAAACCACTGTTAACATTCCTATATCAGGCACTACGGCTGGAAACTTGCCTTTGGCCAAGCGGTTCACCGACTTGTCCAATAGCAGAAGTTTGAAAAAAGTGGTGGCACGGATAAAATGAAGTTCCTTAGAAGTTCTTTCTGTGAGTGGTGCTTTGAACTGCTTTCTACTTTTCCAAATTCCAGCCATCAGCTTTCGCTTCATCTCACCATCATAGGCGGAGAGTAGGTGTTGAGAGGCGAAATGTGATGGGTGCTGAAGTAAAGACCCTGGGTCAAGTCCAAGACTTGCCACCCTGCATCTCAACTTTTCCCATGGTCTTTTGCCCTCGCATGGCATGATGGTTGGTATTCACCTTGCAGAGGACAGGCCCACTAAGTTGTGGTTCTCCAAAGGTTGTTCATTGCCCCACCCAAAACCACACCCGGTACCCATCTCAGTAAGAAGCCATTCACTTTCTTCAATTACGTGGACAAACAGATTTGCTCACTAAGTTTACCTACGCTCCTAGGACGCAAAAAAAATGTATGAGAGATCTGTATCAATGTCTGAACATGTCGACTCTATAATATTGGAAGACAAATCGCTTTCATTGACAAAATTTCAATATGCACTTCCATCATCCACTGCCGCAGCTTATCTCAGAAACCGGCCATTCTTATTTTTTAAACGGCTTAGGTGTAACTCATCAAACAAGTTGGCCGGCTTTTTGCTTCTTGAGGTCACTGATATCACATTCTGATTTTGGCTTCTCTGTCTTGCTCTCTTCTTCCCTTAACGCTGTACAAAGTACACATTCGTGAGAGCCACTGTCTTACTGAGATGAGCCGATGCTTCGAAAGGATTTTAACCTCTGGAGCTAGACCTGCCGGGGAGCCAGAAAAACATCACCATTGATTTTCCTTTGGCTAAACACGAAATGATTTGTTTATTTAAAGAGCAATCATCCCTGTGCACTTTTTGTTTCCTTTCGCAAGTGGAGAAGGAAGAGTCCGCTACGATTCATCCCCTTTAAACTTTGGTCGACGCCATTGGATCTTGCTATAAAGGAGAGGAAACCACCACGCCCCTGGTGAAGTAATCAGCTTCCTGGAAGAACCCAAGTTTGTCGAATGGATTACAGTGCAACGATTCTTCATCTCCTCCCGCTTCCGGTCGCTTCTGATCGACATCTCCCTCCCTTTCTGTCAACTTCAAACCAGCGGATACTCACCAGCGGAAGATCTATGGGGGCGTTAATGCGCTGGGTGGCCCATGGCCATCGTTCACACTGCCATTCCCCCGACCATTTCCTGATTGTCGCTTCTAAGCAATCTTCGTGGTCATCATTTCTTTTGATTATGAATTGCCTTTGTAGATATTCTCCCCTTCCCCTCTCTTCTCTCTCTTTCTCTCTCACGTGCGTCCATTGCCGTTGACGCGTTCAAGAGAGGGATTATCCTGTGAACAGATCAGGTACAATGTAATCGCAGCCTCTGTAAAACAGTGTCTCAGAAATCTATTAATTAAATTGTTTTAAAATTTTAATTATACAAATGTTATTACATGGTTAAAAGAAACTTCATATGCAAGCTTGCATTAGTTTATGCAGAGGCATAACTGAAATTCTTACTTTGAAGAGTCCTTTTGATGACTATTACGAAACCACAATCTTGCGCGAGTCTGGAGCAAGTACCTTTCCGAGACAATGGAAAATTTAGAGTGGGATGGACCGATGGTACTTACTTTTATGGTCTTCAACTCAACACACTTCACAAACTCTCTCTTTATTAAAGTTTTATCCTGATAAAATCTGGGCATCAAAGCAAGCCTAACTAAGAATTGAATTTCGGCTTTGAACCAGGCAGATCATATTTGTAAGATTAAAAGAAGAAAACCAGACCATATTTGTCAGACTAAAGTAAGTGAGATTGAAAATTATTTCTAAGGGTATACAGGGACAAATGATTGCACCTAATCCTTATTCAGTACTTGTGCTGCAAACCGAAAGGAAAATCTCTGTCAAGGATGAGAGGAAGGAATAGCTTTGGGGTTTGCTTTTGACTGCCTTCGGCCTCCAACGCCAGAAGAAATCTCTAGATGCATGGAATGGTATACACACGTGGAGAAAGCTAATTGGCATTCTGGTGGACTTTTGGTACTCCTGGACAGCCGCGTCAAGCTCCTGCTGCTTTCGAGCTTTCCTTTTTTTGACTAAAAACAGCAGATTTCTGTTCATTAGCGTAATCTCGCATCTGCTCTTGATGACCACGCCTGTTTGATCTTTCAAGTGACAGTGCCTGGTGATCGGGAAAAGAAATCCGAGCGACAATGTCTGTGGACCCTTTACCAAGACCGCGATTGCGCATCCACTTTAGACATATATGAGAAGATGTGGGTGGCAAGGTTCCTGCCCTCTGTTGGGCTTGAGTATGACAGCTAGAAGGTGTTCCTTTTCTTCGCCCATAACCGTGTGGTCTCGATTTCTTCTTCACCTTTTCTGTGATTCTGCTCATCTGCTTTGGGTTTTTTCTGTCGACGTGCGGTACTTTCTTTGGAGCTTCATTTTCCATATGCTTTGGTATTTTCTGTTCGGTGGTTTTTTGTCTCTCTCCCTTTCATGGAACGATTTGGTAATTGTCCACCGGAAGTGAAGAATATCACTACCGCATGCATAAACATTTTTAAGGACTATCCCATAAAAGTACTTCTGTGTGGACCTGGTAATATGAACCCAAACACGACCGGGAGTAAAAGAGACAAGTGGCAGGATTTAATTCTTATTTCACATTTATCAACCAAATTTCTGCAGGTTTTATTTCAAGGGATGAAAGACCATGCGACCCTGCATTTGAAGAAAAACACAGTTCGGATTGTTACCAAGAGAACATGCTTTTCGGGTGGTTAGAGGACCAATGACAATAAACTTCATATAGCCTACATTGAACAATTCCATTTGCCTATGTATAGCATGAAAAGAACATAACGTCCTAGCTTTTTGACATAGAAGTGCTTCGGCACAATCGTCTGTGAATTGTAACCTACTCTTTGAAGACCACTTTCCTAGTGCTTATAACGAGATTAATCTTGTGACTCTGAATTATTCTTTAAGGCCTTGCATGTGATGTTTGACTGAATTTTCTCCGCTTTTGTACCTTCATCAGCTCACAATAACAAAACCCGTTTAACTCTTAAGTAGCCAATTACACATAGCCACGTGATCTTTCTTTGAACATTGAAAAGAAAAAATAGATGCAAAATATCATAAATAGTTAAATGGGTTTGACTCTGAAAACAATTCTGTAGCTTTTGAAATTGCGCCCGGACTGCTCGTCTCATATCTGAGCATTTAACGTCATTTCCCACGTCGGTCTGTTAATGACCATGCATTTTTCTATACAGGTGTGCATTCTCGTCCCATATTCAACCTTTCCCTGGTCCTGTTATAAATATGGCATCTTGCCACCCAATTCCTTCTTGGAAACCCCAGTCCGCCTAGCTTGCGTTTAATTGAAGCAGCATGGCTCTTTCATCTGTCTCTATGTAAGGATCATCTGGCTGCTGTGTTACCATATTGTTTCTGTTTCAAGAGAAATCTGTCTTTGCTTTTCATAGCCCATTCCTCAGCCTCTTTCCTGAGCTTCGGCTCTTTGCGAAGTCCTGCTTTAACTGGCTCCTCAGACTTGGTTCTCTGTCACCACTTCCAATGAGAACTCGTACAGCAAAGCGTTCAGAGGTACAAGACCGCAGTATCCAAAAGGGACCTGTTCTGGCTGGTTTATTGTTCCAACACTTAATGCTAGATTTCTTTTGCCTGCAGCCCTTTTGGCCATCAATTGTGATGAAGAAGTGGTTTAATGTTAAGCCTAAGGTGAATGACTTCAGTGAGGACGAGATCGATACTGAGAGTGAAGATGGTGGTATGTTAATTTCCCGCTAATTAGTGGTCTCAATTTTTATTGTGCAGCTTTAAATATTATTGGTTCTAAAATTTCTGTCGCACTTGTCCCAAGATGGAAGCGACCTGGAAAGGGATCCAGTTGGGACAATGAGGAGAAACCAAGCTGTACCAAGAAACCGAGAATCAGGTAATCGATTAGCTCTGTTGGCAAGATTGCCGCTTTATCCATTTTGCTTGGTGTCATGACCTTTAAACAAGAGAAGGAAAACATCACCCCCTTGCTTCTTCGTGTTTCTAGTTCTATGTATCTGGACTTTTCTGTAGGTATAGATGCTAGGACCTGAAGAGGGAAGGAAAGCTTAATGTAGGTCCATGGAACGAGCTTTTACCTCAACTCTACTTCTCAAAAGAATTACTAAACTTGCAAATCTCTGAGTATGATTTACTTGAAATATATTTAGTTTGCTTTCAATTCACCCATAGAGTACTGGAACCTTGTTGTAACATATGAGACTTTTGTTTACATTTACTGTAATCTACTTGACACTGCATAGCTTCGATTTATACCTTTTTATACTCTAATTTTACTAACATCCAGTGTCATATTCCTGTATCTTTCAGGGCCACCATCGAGAAACCATCTATGGAGGTTGAGGAGGAGAAAATCAGAGACTCTCCGTGTTGAATACATAAGTAGTAAGGAAATAAGGTCTGCCTTCGGTCAAATGTTAATTTCAATTTAATACGAAGCCCTATTCATTGAATTGGTTGCTTATGCCTCAGAAAGTATATTAACTGTTAGGGAACATTGCAGAGTTGCTATAGGGACATGGAATGTTGCAGGAAGGCTTCCACATGATTCCCTTGATATTGATTGCTGGCTTGGTATAGAAGAAGCCGCAGATCTGTATGTCATCGGGTGAGTAATGTAATGTAACTGATGCAAGATCTGAGTGTTGCCATTCTTTCATTTATGTACCCGATGGGTGTTGCTGCTGTCTCTAATCAAGGGTCAGCCACCCTTCGAATTCATTTAGAACAACGAAAAACCTTTTTTTTATCCCGTTTCCTGTCCATTATCAATGAACTTACCCTTTTTTATTGCAGCTTTCAGGAGGTGGTTGCTTTAAATGCTGGGAATGTATTAGGTGCAGAGGATAGTAGCCCAATCCCCAAATGGGAGGCCATCATCCGAAAAAGACTTAACCAGACACAACAAGAGCAAACAAAATGTAAGAGCTATAGCGCTCCTCCCTCACCAGTATTGAGTGCGTCCTCTACTGCTGATGTACTTGATGATGGTGGAACCCTTGACGTAGATTGCGCAAGCAGTAAGTGTGATGTGCACTCTATTGATCCCTTTGGACTACAAAATGTTGGGGACTTGAGAAACTTGGCTAAGTTCCAGTTGAGAGGCGCTTATGGCCCTGATGGGGACAGTAAGTTTTTCTGGCCAGAGCGTCCATTAGATGCAGCAGTGCAAGGTCCCTCAACTCGGAAACTAAGAAGAGTTTTAAGCAGTACGGGGAGGTTGGGTTCCCACAAGGTTGAAAGGCAACTTGATTTACCTTCTCGAGGCTCGGGATACGACGGCAAGTTGAAAAGGGTGTTCCACAGCTCAGGAAACCTTGGATTGATCTGGCCTGTGGAGGATGAGATCTCAGTTGCTCCGGCGAGCAATCTATCAAAAATTTCTTCTGATATCGTAACTGATAGTAATGATGACATTGATCACTCCAACTTAGAGGAGGATCCGTCTAGTGTGACAACTGAACAAGTTTGCAGAAAAAGTCGTGTCAGATACGTCCGGATAGTCAGTAAGCAGATGGTGGGGATATACATCTCCATTTGGGTCCGCCGGAGACTTAGAAGACACATAAACAACCTGAAGGTTTCTCCGGTGGGAGTTGGCTTGATGGGTTACATGGGCAACAAGGTTTGCTATGCATTTGTCTCACCAGCATGTTGGTGATTCACGGCCATCTTCGTCACTAATCACTTCTATGATGTGTGAATTTCAGGGATCTATTTCGGTCAGCTTGTCTCTATACCATTCGCGACTGTGCTTTGTCTGTTCGCATCTGACGTCCGGCCAAAAGGATGGTGATGAGGAGCGCCGCAATTCTGATGTGCATGAGATCCTGCGACGCACGCGGTTCTCATGTGCAATTGATGACAATCAGCCACAAACGATCCCTTCTCACGAGTAAGAAATTGCTTTCAACTTCGATCTCTTGCTAAGCCTGCCCTTTTCTTTTCCATTTTCCGTACTTTTGGATTCACGTACGGCCCAAGACTTTTCATGTTAATTTGTGGGGCCAAACACGCGTTTAGACAAGCATGAACATGAGCCTAAGTCGAAGATAGGAAGCCTTTCAGTTTTCTAGAGGTATTAGAATTGCCGACTTCGGTAGTGTATGTTAACCTGTTTCAGTTCTTCGACATAAAGCCGCTGGGTAAAACCCCACACTTACCAACTAAGAAAGTCTCTCCGCTGTCCCAAAGTGTCGTATACCTTGCTTTCATCCTGTCGGAGTTCCAATCGCCAGAGTTCAAAAGCAAAAAATTGAGGTGTTAATATTGCTCCTGAAAATTTGAGTCGTTGGTTTGCTTCGTAAATATCCTTCCTGACCTGCCATTGCTCTGTTCTTCGGCTACCCAATTTTTGCAGTCAAATCTTTTGGTTTGGGGATCTAAATTATCGCCTTAATATGGATGATATGGAAGTAAGGAGCCTTGTTGCCAAGGGACGATGGGATGAGCTCATCGATCGTGACCAGGTGAGATTCTAGTGCCTGTTGCCACGACATAAATTATAAAAACTAGACCTTGAGGACCAAAAACTGTCAAAATCAGGAAATGCCGGGGGATTCCTTCTTAATGGCGCCATGGCGGACTGACCGCAGACAGGCCCCATGCCCTTGAAGGTTTCTTTTCTAGGCTTCTCTGGGAGGTTTCATGATACTTGGTAGTAGTTAATAAACGCAGTCTCGTGCAGCTATGCAGAGAGTTTCGGAAAGGTCGTGTATTTGGTGGATGGAAAGAGGGCACGATAGATTTCGCTCCCACATACAAATACGAATTCAACTCAGACAGATATGCTGGTGAGACTGCGAGGGAAGGGGAAAAGCGTCGATCACCAGCATGGTACTACTCTTCTTATTATCTTTCTCTCTGTCTCTCTCTCCACCCCCCTGCTGATCGTCTTGGTGGTAGCTACCACGTTACATATTAGGGGCTCACTGGTTGCTGTATGCTGCTCTGGTTAGGTGCGACCGCATACTTTTTTTCGGGAAGGGAATCAAACAACTTTCTTATTCCAGATCCGAGCTCAGGCTTTCCGACCATCGTCCTGTTAGTTCCACCTTCCTGGTGGAGGTCGAAGTTTTTAACCGTCGGAGGCTTGAAAGGGTACTTGGTGTAACTAATGCAGGCGTTTATACTGAAGATGGTTTCGCCGAAGATGTTGACAATGACCGGTCTCCAGTCTCATTGGTGCAGCGCAGCTCCTTGTCTAAAATGCACAATGGAGTAAGCTAGTGAATCTTCCGGAGAGCCTGTTATTTGTTCGGTTTTTCCTTTGTTACATCTAGGTTTAGAAATCTGGATTCAGATAATTAATCCTTTTTTCTCTACCTCTAGTTGTAAGATCTAATACTTCAAATTTTGTGAACTTTGTATAGAAATGGTGCTTGCTGTTTTTGTAGCTCGAGTCACCATATCCCATTGTTGAGGTCCGGACTAATTTCTCCAATACATAAGAGAAGTTCCATTTCCCATGGCTGTATCATAGTTCCAAGGAGGTCGTAGCATATATGGTCGAGCTGACGCCACGTAAATGGCATATTGTCAGTTTGATTATTATTAGTGCTTCTACTCCTCTACACTGCAAATGGCGACGATGCAGTCACCCTGGTCCCAAAACAGACCCTAAACCCTGGGGCAGGACTTTAGAGAGGAGGCCTTGATCAAATGAAAATATGGTTGCCAATTTTCTGATTGTTTAGGTCGCAGGGATTATTTTCGATCATAAGGCCGCTTTGGATTTGGTTATCCCTCCTTCTATACCCCTCTCACACCCAATCATTCAGCCTTGTGAGTTCTGACGAAGGCTGCGCAATCTAATGCTCCTTCAACTTAGTCGCCGATGCTAAACCAGTAAACTATCTAACTAGGTGTGCACTGTACAGAGCGCTTCTGGTCTTGGCTGCGGGGATTTATCTGAATTACAACCAGAGTCAGGAGGTTCTAATCTCATGTCCCTTGAATATCTTTGTCTTGGATTAAATAATCGTAATTTCCATATAATTTTTCCATGCCATGTTTTTCGAGACTGGAGCAGTTGGTGCAGGATACTTACAAGTGCCAACTTCGGCATTTAGAATCTGCATATAACAGGAACTTTATATGTAAGAGAAGCAACGTAGACAATCAACAGTTCGAGGCAAACAATAAGAAAAGAAGGAAAAAATGGGTGGACATTACATTTCGATGTAACGTTTATAAAATATCATTTCGAAGAAACTTGGTGCCCATCTACGCACCTCATACTATCTTTCAGGCCTCCATTGCCTCACTAGTTTTCGCTCTTCTACTTGCTTCCCAGCATTTTCAGTATCGCTTCCTTCATTGTCCCGAATCACAAGTTCTCTTCCTTTTCCTTTATCACCCTAATCTTTCAGATGATTTTTCCAAGTTGACTTGTTGGAATTAAAACTGATATTCTCCATGCATTCCGGAGTCTCTAACCCTCTGCCTCCAGTTGAAATTCCAGTTTATCGATTATTAGTACACTGACGCGAATTGTTTAAAGGGCTCCAGTTGTCGGCATGAAGCCGTTTCCTTGTCTGCTTTTTTATCATCTCACACTAGAAACTGTTTGGAACCCCATATGAAGAAGTGGGTTCGCCTCCTTGTTCTCTGTAGATAATGCTAATGGCGACAGCTGTGATTAGTATGGCAGTCAGTACAACGGATGATGTTGATGGTGTGAGCCGTCTGCTCATGGCGAGGCAATATAATTGTTATTGGTGCTAATGGCGATGGAGTTCAAGAACACAAGGTGAGAATCCACTAGTGTTATCGGTTGGGAAAGAAAGGATGATGGTGATAATGATGGGGAATGGTGGTGGTGACTGTTACCTGGTTCAATATAAAGGACTGGAACAGTGATAATTAAGTTGATGTTGTCACGGTAACTGGGTTACTGTATAGACTTTTAACAGAAATTTCAACCCAAAACTAGCTTCATCAAGTTACCTCTTTGATGGAAGATCCTGCCCTTCTCAAGATTTTACAGTAGACTTTACGTTTTTCACTCGATGTATAAGTGGAATTCAGTGTGAATTTAGCAGCAGGTTATGTCTTTCAACAGATAAATCAAAGGATGGTAATTTGAGATCACTTGGTAGTAGAAAAATTGCACCACAGCTTTAATTAACAAGTTAAAGGTAGCAAGCATGGTAAGAGCGGATCCTGCTTGGAGCAACAATAGAAATTTGTCATGGTGAAATTACTGAGACCGGACGGAAAGTGTTTTTCCCTTTCAATACTTATAATGGCAGTGGTAGCTGTTCAATTCATCCTTGACTGGGGTTTTTTAAAGCAATATATACCACTTATCAATTACAAGCTATCTAATCTTGCATGTGTAATTTCACCCACCTCTTTTCTCTGGCCTACCTGAATCTTTTCCAGGATTTGTTGTGGGAAGCATTGTCCGCAATCTTATACTGGATGGATTAAGAGAGATTGTTTCGCGGTCTATAAACCTGAATGTGCACCAACTTGTCATAAACATACATAGCCGACGGATTTTGATTCCATGGTCTCACATTTCCGAGGCTAATTAACATTTGATCGGAATTCCAACTTTAACACCTTTGCTTACTGTCAGATAAAATGAATAAAAGATCAACTCGTTATAATCTTTGATACCATTTACATGGCGAAGGACCATTTGCCCGACATCATTTTAGTCGAACTCCACCTTGAAGATCATTTTGTTATCAAATACAATTAGTTAAAGATCATCCCTCCAACCATCAGATGAAAATGAATAGGAAACCGAACGGTGAGAGTGAGGATTTTAACACCAGAATCAGCCAACCGATAGATGACTCCCTTCCTTGCGCATGCTTCGCAATTTTCGGGCTTAACACTATATGTTTGTGATTAAAATTATGACCAAATGAGTCCATAGATAAGGCTTCACTTTGTTTTCAAGTTACATAGACTAGTAAGGAAAACGGTACCCGGAGTACCAACGTTACAAGCTTGAACAAAAGGGACGAAAAAGGAGTTAAATCTCAAAAGGTGAAACACAATTTCTTCTTGCATGGGCATTGATAAAAGACGAAGAAGAAAAAAGAAGGGAGAGGAAATGAGGTTTGAAGTGATGGAGGCGATCAGAACCTGTAAGGATTCAAGATGTACATCACCGGAAAACTCAGTGGATTGACAGACATGAATTTCATCGTCACTTCGCCTTCCAACCTTCCCAAGGAAAAGAAAAGGAAAACAATCAAACACCACCCAATAAAAGAAACCCGAAGAAATTGCTGCCGGAGAGAAAACACAGAAACAACAAAGAGAAAGAAAACGGGAAAACAAAAAGAATTTCCAAAACAATCAAAAAGAGAAAAAAACAACATATTCAAATAGAGAGAGAGAGAGAGAGAGAGAGAGATGAATTGCTCAGAACTTCTTAGAGGGTTTGTGTAACCATCACATAGGGAGAAACCAAATGGTCCCGACCCTTCTGGCACGAGAATGAGTTCATCACCGCAACACCAACATTCAAAACAAATGACCACACACACACACACTAACAGAAAGGAAGAACATGTGAACAAGAGAGAAAGAGAGGGAGAGGAAGAAGAAGCAAAATGAGGAAACTCAGACGACGACGTCGACAGCAAGACAGCCGGCTGCGGTCCAGAGGACACAAGGCAGAAGGGAAGGGATGGGAATCCCCTTTTATTGATGGAAAAGCGTCGTGAAACCTAACTGACCCTCGTTTGCCAATTTACCGGAGCTACCCTCTGGAACATAAGAAAGGACGATAACGGAACAAGGTATGGATCCACTATCTCCGGTTCGACCCGTGCCTAATTTGGCTCGAACTCGAAGTGGACCTGGACTAAAAGCCCAGCTCTATACGGGCCGGGTCGTAAAATTAAATTCAACTCACTTGTAATTGGTCCAAAAGCATATTTTTTATGACATACGACCATATAGAGTTGAATCTCAATTACATGTTCTATGCTAGATGCTATAATGAAACCAATGAACCTACTTTGAACTCTGTTTGAGAATCACTACTAGGGATGTCAACGGATAGGATTCAGATCGCTTGTAAAAAATCGGATATGGTTAGCAATTTGACATCCGATTGAGAAATCGGATCGGATTCGGATTTAAAAATTAACATCCGATCGGATAAGGATTCGGTTTTAAGTAAATATCCGATCGGATTTTGAACCATCTTATCCGTTCGGATACGGATTCGAATTCGGTTTTAAGTAAATATCCGATTGGATACTTCACCATCTTAACAAATATATCTTATTCTTGAGTTGATATCTGAATCCGAATTACTGCTTGATATCTGATTCTGAACCGTGAGTTGATATCTGAATCCGAAACACAATTGTTCACATCCAAATCCGATCCGATGATATCCGAATCCGAACTTGAGAAAGCTTGAATTGGTTTCCTCAAGTTTTGAAGTTGTGACCTATGAATGGTTAGGCAAAAGGTCAAACCAAGCACACCACCTTAGATTATGACTAAGAAAGAATATAAACTGTATAAATGAGCTGATGGTTTTTATGAAATTGTATATAATAATAGTCATATAATTACTATGCATAACATTGAACTTAAAATATTTAAAACTATACCGTATAAAACCAATTAATAAATCATTAATATTATATTTAATTAAACATTTTTGTGTAAACAAGAAAACTATTATAGTTAAGGCATCAACTAAACAGAATATCTTAAATAATGTATGTATTTAATTAAAAATAATAATAAAAAACTTCTATAAAAAAATTTCAATAAAATTAGTATTTTTTAAAATATGAAAATTTATTGCAAGTAGATATATTTAATATGGGAAAACTCTTGAACTCATAAAAAAGTTTTAATTTATAAAATTAAAAATTATTGATTGAATCAATCAAGACAATCATTTTTTATAATCATGTAGTATGTCCAAAAGTCTTAAGTATTTGATATATAACACAAAATTTACAAATTTGTAAACAAAAGCCTATAACTATTAGGAAAACAACAAATTATTCGATTTAATAAACTATCTTAGATATCATTGGAACAATTATATAATTTCATATAAAAAATAATTATTGTAATAAAGGTAAGAGGATTAATAAATTATTTGATATATTATTAAAAATTCTTTTTATGGGTGTAACACAAATTATTTCAAATAACTCAATAAAATGAGAAAAAATCATTAAATAAGGTCTTTTAATTCACAATATAGAGTTGAATCTCAATTACATGTTATATGCTAGATGCTATAATGAAACCAATGAACCTACTTTGAACTCTGTTTGAGAATCACGACCATAGCTATTGTACTGCTAGCGCTTTGATCATACACAGTCAGTTTGATTATTGTGGGTCTTTTTATTGGGTTTTATGGGTAGTCAATGCAAAATCAAGTTGAGGATACACCAAACCAACTCTAGGTCTCTACACAAGCCCCGATTTGTAAAAGCAAGGGCAAGGAGACGAGGCCTTTGCCATCATCTAGGCAGGCGACCGGCCTTCAAATTCTCCTGAAACTGTGTCCTTTGACTTAGAGTTTTCAAAACACCAATAGGTTATCATATAAATCCTTGAGGGAGTTGCTAATTGGACAATACAGGAGTTGATAGGTGGCCCATCTCTATTTAAAATCACCATAGCGTTCGCTTTTTATACTACAAAATAGAAGCACCTATAGAGAATGAGTCGAGCTACTAGAGCTTGACTCGTTAAAGCTCGGCTCGTGAACGAGTTCGAGCCGAATCATTTACTTAACGAGTCGAGCTCGAGTTCATAAGTCGACTCATTCAAATAATCGAGTTGAATTCGAGCTCAACAAGTAATTGTCGAGTCGAGCTCGAGCCTCAATCGAGTTTGCCGAGCCTTAATCAAGCAGACATCTCGAGCTGATCATGTAACAATGAATATCAATTCTATTCATCGAGCTTAATCGAGTCGAGTTCAAGTTCAACATGTAACTATGAGTATCAATTCTATTCAAACGAGTTTGCCGAGCCTTAATCGAGTCGACCTCGAGCTCAACACATAACTGCCGCGTCGAGCTGCTTCCATCGAGCTATTTTCGAGATCGAGGTTTCATTAGTCAAGCCGAGCTCGAGCTGACTGAACTCGAACTCGGCTCGGCTCGTGTTCACCCCTATGCACCGAGCTCGAGCTGACTGAGCTCGAACCCGACTCGACTCGTGTTCACCCCTAAGCACCGAGTTCGAGCTGACTCAGCTCAGGCTCGACTCGTGTTCACCCCTAAACACCGATATGCAAGTGCAGGGAAGAGTGAGGGTTTTGGTCTTTTGGGTGAGGAGCAGAATGAAATACTCCTAGTTTCATGACCTAAACTTAGTATATCCATTGAAAGTAAAAGCACCCTGTTGTTAACATCCAACCTGTAACTGTACATTCTTGTTATGAATGGTCTCCTTCTCCAAAACTGACCTACGCGTCCCATCTTGCGGATGCTCAACAGCCAATGCCGTCAGTGCCTGTACCCACGTGTATATGGTTATGAACACCCCCCACTTTTACACCCCGCATTCTCGTGATGTCATGCAGCAGCCTGAGGCTTCCGGCAAACAAGAACATCTTGGACATGGCAGATTACATGAATACAGTAGGGCACGTCAGAGAGTCGATTACAAGTAAGTCAAAGATAAACACAGGATGGGTTTAAACAATCTAATGCCATTGCAACAACTAGTGTTTTTGGGAGCAGCAGCAAAGCAACATGTTGCCGGTGAACTGTGATATCATACAAAGAAATCCTTCCAGGATACAAGATACAGGGTAACAACAAGAATAAAATGCAATTCCTTGACCTCAATTATGATACAGAGAGAGCGTTTGTCCCAACATTTTAAGTAGCACATGGGTGGGTAAAGAAGAAGAGTCAATCGGCAGAAATATACACTGAAACTTTGCAGAAAGATGGCAAAGGTTAGGCGCCAGTGGCACCTTTGATGGCTTTCTTCAACTCTTCACTCACATCTACTGCCGACGGGGCATTCGAGTTCCTTGTTCTCCCTGAATATGCAGGCGACTTCCGTTCCTGAATGCCATTATCTACGCCGCCTGTTTTCTTATTTGCCCCGTCGTCCACTTTATGAAACTCAATTGACGGCAGGCTACCACCATTGTCTTTCCTAAGTCTCGACTTCAGCTCCTGAATGCTATCTCTGATCAGACCATTCTCTCTCCGAAGAGTTTCCAACTCCTCTTTCATCGTGTAGAGCATCACCTTCGATATGCCCGTTTCCGACGGTCTCCCTTCTATCTCCAATGGTTTTAATGGCGGAATATTACTGGTGGGTTCCACATTCTCGATGCTGATCTTGTCCACAGTCAAGAATGGGAAGTTCGCACCAACGAGGTTGCCGCGGAATCTAACGCTGGCGTCCTGCCAATCCGGCGGCAGATTCACACCCCACCGGACCTTCAGCGCGACGTTCTTTCTTAGAGGGAACCTTGTCCTTGCCGTGATTGCCGTCCCGGCGAACAACTCTCGGATCGCGGCAGCAGCAGCAGGCTGCGATTGAGAGTCCTCGAATTTAAGCAACTTCTCCACTGGGACCTCCTCCGATAGCCCGTTCTCGAACCCCTCAAACATGCCATTTGCTCTTGAGCTCTCCATCTCCGTGGCTCCAGTCAGTCGGCTAGGGTTTCCGGACTGAGACGCAACCGACTTCTTCGCTGAGAAGTCGCCAAACTCCGGCTTCATCTGAAGCAAAAAACAGGGGGTCCCTTTCCTCAGGAGGCTGAACTCAGCGGCCATCACCATGACGGGAGACCTCTCCGGCAAGCTCGAAGGTCCGATTCCGGACTTCACCGCGCAGACGAAGGGTCTGTGCGCATCGTTAGGTCTGTAGGAAACCTTCAAAGAAAGGCCGGGGATCCAAGCCGTCTGGAGGCTGAACGACAAATCGCCGGGGTCCCCACCTGTAACTCCAGAAACGAATGGAAACCCTAAGATTCCAACTGGAAACTTCGCCCTGAGGAGAGGAGTCCGGTCTTCACGCAGCTTCAGTGAAGCTTTCATCCTCTCTCGCGTTCCCTCCTCGACGACGGCGAATCGAAATCTCCGGCAACTGGCCAGAAAAAATCGAGCTGTGGTTCCCTCTTGCGGGAAAAATAGGCTCCTTCTTCGTCAGACCTCGCTGGAAAATGGCGGTTGGCTCAACGAGTCCTTGGACGAAGATAAGATCAGTTTATGTGTTTACCTAAATAGTCTTCTATTCTTGCAACAATCTCCAAGACACACCTGGAGTTTCAGTTATGACCAATTGAAACCGGAGCACGGGAGCAGTGGCCCAAACACGGGTCGTATCTTCCTAAGGACGAACTACTGGTTGAAAGCCTGCTTTCGGTGAGCCAAGGGTCCTGCTGAACCAAAATCCAACCAAGTAGTGTGGTGTGGTGAGGGGTCCGATTTCTATGGACTGATATTGGATCCACCAAAATGGGAATAAATGCATGAAATGTTTATTTGATAAGATCATGAACATGGTGCATACGATTATACCATATTTCAGAACTGGTATGATTGCTAGATCCTTAAAAATTGCTGTATCCTTTAACTCCAAGAGAAAATTATAACCCGACTTCCCAAGGAACATTTCTAGGGGGCATTATCATCACAAACCCGATGAAAAGCCCATAGAATTTTGAGAACTTGAATTTTCACCAAGAATCTGTCGCCACAAAGTCTGTCACATTTATCAATGAATTTAAGGTCCTTGGCTTCCAAACACACCCCATGTCAAAAGAGAATGGGGAATGAGAGAATTTCATGAACTACAATAGAGAGAGAGGTGTTGACTAGTAATGATGTACATGCTTTTGTAAATAAACATCATTCCAAGAGAGAGGGAGAGAGAGAGAGTGTGTGTTCCGTCTGTATGCATAATTTATTCTCTCAATTAGTTGAAGGAACAAAAACAATGAAACACACTAATCGGCAAGGAAGAGAAAACAAGGGAGGCTTACAACCGGCCAAGGGAAGCAAAGTCAAAGAGTTGCAAAGCACATCAAAGCATTTTTGCATGCGCACTTGAAAGATTTGTCGTTGAAAGACCAGAACAAGGGCATCATGTTCAGCTAAAAATGAAATTGATTATCATGGTAAAGGCATGCCCAGGAAGTCAGCAAAATCATGAATCTACGGATGCATATATTGGAGCAGGCAAGAAGGGAAATGGAGCAATTGAAGCATAAGCAACAGGAGAACGTGCTTGAGCAGAAAGTGGATGTTTCAATGGCTTCGTTTTATTCTCTGTGTCATGCTTCTCCTCCACACACCCAGCCACTGAAGAGGACTCGGCAAGCCGTCCGCTCTCAGCTGTAATAGTGTCCTCCTCCAACTGTGGCAAGCGATGGAAAAGAAATCCTGCCATAAATACTGGAAGGTAGAGAAGGCTCGCATGAAACATCCTTCTTGCATTCTTTGTGGTGCGATTAAGGTAAAATGACAAGGCAGCAGCAGATATGAATGACGTAAGAAGTGTTGACTCAAGACAGAACCATCCTGAAGCCATTCCCCCTGCAACAAACTCGATGCTTTAGGCAGAAATTTGCATGTTGAAAACATCCAAACTATCCATTGATGCATATACGAAAGCAGAATGCCCACTTCAGTACAAAAGAACTCCACATAAAGAAAACAGTTTGATTCGGGTTGTCCAAGGTCATTTCTGAGTGGACAGCTTCCAGTTCCAGGTTGACAGTTCAAAGACACAAATTCTGAAAGTTTATTTAAAATTTTCAACAGTAAGGTATGGTTGTTTAAAGTGCAACATTTCCAGTTTCTGTGGACAGCCTAGGAAAGTAGGAGAAACAAATGCACGGCATAAGAATTTCCGAATTCAAAAAAATCCAAGGAATGGCAACATGAAAAGAAGTCCGCCAAACCAAACAATCAAGGATCATAAAAGACAAGGAGGACCTACGTTTACAAGCAGAACCAAGGACAAGGTCTATGGTTATTGGTTAATCTGATTGAATAAAAAGAGGCACCAGCATCCTCTTAGAACAGTTTTAGATATGACCAGTTACCAGAATCATCAATATTGGTGAATTTTCAGAGATATCCACACCTCAAGCAATTTAGACATGCATGGTGTATACATATTTTTCAGTTAAACCATTGCTGCATGTATGGTGGTATTTTGGAAATACTGCTATTACCGAAAAAAATGTGTTTGTATCCAGAAAATATGGTGATATGTCCAAAATATGACCACACACACACACAACACACACATACATATAAAATATGAACCACTTTCATCTGTACTTTAATTGTGTGTTTTCCCTTTCTCTTTCCTTTAAACTTTTAAAACGATTTTGAATTTTATCAATATTTTTATAAAAAAATCAGTAAGAAAAAACTCATAATTTCATAACTTCTCTATACATTTTCTAATCTTCTGAATACTCGACGTTTTCCCATGGAAAAGAAAACTTCAAAGCCTCCTAAAAAGCCTTTCCAAAATACCCAAAGCGATATTGGTGACAATTGGTTAAATTAATTACAGAATAACCACAGAATAGATAAACCACAACCGTTTATAAGCAAAATGTCTAAGAAGAAGATGATGGACCACAAAAGAAGTATGCACGGGCACGACTTCATTAAATAACTTTGAGCTTCATTGATGTCTAAGCCAGGACTTACAGTCATATGCAAAGTACCCCATTGGAAGCAGATACAGGCAATTGCGCAAAGCCACCAAGGCTGTTCGTTCTCCAGAGGCATCAGAAAAGGAGAACATTTGGAACCTGTAAACAAACAAAGGGACAAACAGAGCAATAAGAACAAACCAGTTTCCTTTTAAATGAATCAGCCAAAATACCATGTTATAGATCTAAAACACACCCTCCAGCAACATAATCATTTCGACACAAATAGGCGAGTGCCATAAAATGTGGTATCTGCCAAAAGTACAATGCGGCAGGAAGAATCATCCCCCCAGGTGTAATATCCCCTGATGCAGCTACCCACCTGAGATGTCACAGTATACATTTTTAGCACATGAAAAGAAATATGTAGAATTTAAAATGGTAAGAAACAAGAAAAAGATCAGCTCAACATGTTACATAGAAGACACGAAGCACAATAAACAATGACATGAAACCAGACAATAAGGTATATTCAACATGTTTTCATTATTGTTCTCATGTGAAGCCTAGGCGTGCGCCTAGGCAAAAAAGGAGACCTTTTTTTTTTGGTTTTTTTAGTTATGTTAAGAATTACATAATAAAATTATGTACTTACTGACTGAACTGTAAGCTTCTATTCCAAGTAAAACTTGAAAAACTGTTCTGTGATTGTTTACATGACAGATTAACAGTACATTTCCAGCTTGTTTACATACTGGAAAACTGTGCTGTTCTGTTCTAGCTGATAGCTTAGTTTGATACACAAAGAAAACATGATTCTTGTTTACATACAGGACACAATGCTTGCTTTTCTTAGACTATTTCAGTTATAGTCCTTATAGACTCTTTCATTTGAATCCTTTCAAACAAAAATCATATCAAATCAGTGCATATAATATACATTACAAGTTTACAATAGATTGTACATATAATATACATGTCATACACAAAACACCCTCACAAATGAGAAAATAAATCTGTATTCAGGTTGCAGTGAGCTCTGCACGCATTTCTCTGATTACTAGACATGCACTACACATGAGAAACTGGTGGTCTTTTTACCATAAACCTAGGTTTTAACATGGGTAAGAAGGTTGGCATAGGTTCCACAAAATATGTTTTAGAGCACATAAGATATATACAGAAATTCATTGGTTTTATAGAACATGTACTTAACGTATGGTTGGAAGTTGGACCTTCCACTTGATGAGTTGATATAGAATAAGTAACTAACGTACAGCAAACTTTACTTGAAGAACAGAAATTATATAATACAACTGCATATAATATAAGTGTATACAGTAGAACAGTATACAATAAAATTACAGAACTTAATTTGAAGGGACAGTGACTTTTCACCTCCCCATGGACTAGGCGTGCTAGCACCTAGTCCAGCTTAGGCACCAGTAACGCTTGTCGCCTAAGTGATGAACTTAGGCAGCGGGTGTGGACTCACGCCTAGGCATGGAGTAGTCCACGCCTTAAGAACTAAGCATGTGAACCACCCAAACTGAGCCTAAATGCATCAAATTGAATATGTGCCAATGGCAAGATAAAGACACATCCACTCAAGGCTAACTTCAGCTTCATGTGGCATGCTAAAATATATCAACAAAATCCCAAAAACCAATATGCAATCTTGACATCTAGTATGAAATATGCAACAAAAGACTAAAAAACAAAGTATTTACCCAATGAGTGGGGGGATGGCTCCAACAATTGCTCCAACCCATGTATTTACTGGATGTAATTGCTTCAAAGGAGTATAAACAAAAGCGTAAAGTACAAGATTTGAAGCTGCCAATCCTGCCGCCAAAGCATTAGCCTGCACAAATCTTGATAAAGAAACTTCATAAGGATCTTCAAATAAATATCCAAAAAATGTCCTAAAAATCAAAAAAATTGGTTAGATGATTAGAAACCTTCCAGGCCAATAAAGTAGTGCCAGCAAGTCCAACAGAAGATGCCCACATAACCGCATGAGGAACACTAAGACGCCCAGAAGGTAAAGGTCTTCGCATAGTTCTTTTCATCTTAGCATCATTAGATACCTCAAAAACCTATCCAAATAGACAACATATTGTCAATTCACAATTATTGCACAACCAATGATAACAATAAGTGCAAAAGTGTAGATACCTCAAAAACTTATCCAAGTAGACAATGTTATCGTCAAGTCACAATAATAGAAAGGCAATGCTAACAATATGCCCAAATCTACGAGTATGGACAGATAGTTTCAAAAATGTATGCATCCGTACTCAAATTTTAGCAGAAGTTGACCACAGCCAACACATGCCAAACATAACACAAACTTATAAGAACAATTGTTATAAGCTTTCGTACTTTGGTCAGGTAGCTTGTGTGCTCTGTCCAACATCAAAGCAACTATCGGAGTTCAAAGCTTCAAATAAGTCAACTAGAAGTTAGTGATAGTGAGTATTATGACCCCACAAGCCTAACAGTTAAACTGGCCTTGATATGACATTGATGGAAGCCATCCAGAGGACACTAAAATGTCCATAAGCACATACAGATCTGTCAAAAACCCAAGCTGCTTACTTCTTTGATAAAGAAAATGGCTAGAATTTGTCCTGATTTTCATTTTTCTGACAAAATAATTAAGATGATTTTGCTAATACACACACTAAAAGGCGATCATTTTGCGACACTTATCAGTTTGTTTGATACTGGTACAATCCTAAAACGGTTCACATGTGAGGAATATAAATGATGGACATTCACTCATTAGGAAAGCAACATCGTAATGTTGTTTACTAGATAAAAGCATGTGATAGCATACATGCAGCATTGGCATCATCGTATAAATTGCAAAATAGTGACGAAGTAATAGCAGTTGGCAGAAATGGTAGCTGATATACAAATGGCATATTGATGGCAATGCAACTGTGCAGAAGGTATGCCAAAAGGCATAATCGATATGGTGCAGAATGGAACTGCACAACGTGTGACAATAGTGCAGTATGTATTTGATGGATATTAAAGAATGTAAACAGAAACATGATGTATGCTACTATTATTCTTTCCTTTTGTCCTTAAACACTTTTTTTCTTTGTTTCAAGAAGATTTCTACATTTGTAGGAACAATACCTGATTTAGGGAGTTTGCAGAAGCAGAAACCATCATTGTACCAGCACATGTCCAGCATAATCCAGCAAAATCAATTGTAGCGCCGCTGCCAAGGACATAACCGGCTCCAGAAGTAGCTACTACAAGCATGCTGCATAAAATGAGGTTTCAGTATGTAAGTTGTGTCAAACAAATGCACATATACATACAATCAAAACCATTAAGAACTATAAATGGGTATATTCATTTAAACGAGACATTTAGCAAGCCAGTACAAACTAAATTATGTACAGTCTAAGAAGTGACCCCCTACTATTGTACCA
The DNA here is from genome assembly GCA_011799765.1 of Nymphaea thermarum. NCBI lineage: Eukaryota > Viridiplantae > Streptophyta > Magnoliopsida > Nymphaeales > Nymphaeaceae > Nymphaea > Nymphaea thermarum. The sequence goes on along the minus strand of JAANDH010000091.1, from coordinate 339,589 downwards.
TTGTGCCCTTTAATATAGCACCACACGGGTCATAAAACATGGTCGAAAACTTATTTAGTTGTGCCATAAATAGGTATCCTACAAGTACTTCCCTTCCGATGTCATGTCCAGTATTATATCAATCAGTCTCTGAGGATGCGGTTTTCACAACGCACGCATCACCCATTTAAAGCACCACTTCCTATACTCAGAAGCTGCACGTCAATACGTCGTGCTTGTGGGACAACGGCTTAAAGAAAATACTGATGATCCTGGCCTACTGCAATCTTCCTCCGTCCACGTATGGTCGTGAAGAAAGGCATGTTCTAAGCTAATAATTACATACTTCAAACTAGCTGTTAGCAATGAATTCTAAATTTCTTCTTCACGTAGATCAGTCATCGGACAGCAATCATAAATCCCCACAAGTACCATCCTCCGATGCATAATCACGATTAGCTTCTAGTGGATTTTAGCATTGACGAACTCAAAACAACAACCAACTAAAGTTCTCCGGTCAAAATGGTGAGCACCAGTTCCTCCATGCAGTGTAAAGCTCTTTCTTCGTTCAGTAGATAAACTAAACCTCGCAATTCACGATTTTAATCACTGGAGCAACAAGCGAATAAAGAAATAAGCGACGAGGAAAATATATCCAATCAACTCCCAGATATGCAAACTCAAAACCAACAAGCAAGTGGATACTAAACAGCGAAGAGAAAAAAAACTAGCCTGGTAGAATTCCCACAAGATGGCAATTTTATGGGGGATGGGAAAACATGTTTAACTTGCTTTATGAGGCAAAATTTTGCTCAATGGAAACGCAAAAACAACGAGAACAGTAGAATCTCCGATTTCAAAAAAAAAAAAAAAGACACACACACACACACAATCCCCTGACCTAAGCCGGGCCTTAGAGAGCTCCCAGTAGCAGCGGCCGTAGTGATGCAGCGCCGAAAGTGGACCCCCCACCCTCCCGATCTCCGACACTCCTGCGATCCCTATCTCCACTGACGAAGGATTGGACGCGATTCCTCTCGACCGTGGAAGCGATGCGGCCGCCCGGTGGTGGAGACTGCCATCAATGAGCGGCGAGGACGGCGAGTTGGCGGCGGGTTCGATGGCGAAGCGAGGAAATATCCGGTGGAAGGAACCCGGGGAGAGGCGCGTGGCGTTCCTGAACATGGTCACATGGGTGGGGGGGAACGCCTTCCCCCGGAAGAGTTTCTAGCACTCCCGAACACTCGAACAGAGAAAAGGAAAGAGGGAGGAGAAACAGGGAAAGTCTCTCCGCAGACGAAGACGTCCTCAAGTTTGGTTCCTCCGTGCACCCGGAAAATATTTGTTTAATCTCAAGTTGGTCGTGTCCCTTGCGATAAGCTGAGCGTGGGTCGTTTCGGTTTGGTTCGGATTAGGCCGGATCATCTTTTTGTCCGGCAACAAATGTGGCGGGCGGATATCAATTTTTCTGTATCGACGATTCAATCTCATGGATGCTGCTGCGTGTTGTTGCGTGTTAGATTTTAATTTATTCAAAGATGTCTATATATTGAATTCGAATTAGATGTGTTTTTAATTATGTCTGCTTTACTTTTATGTTCACATTTTTTTATGTGAATATGAATAAAAAAATATACATATGAATCCAAATATGAAATATGGTTCCATAATCGAAATCCAATTTTTAGATTTACATCTAATCCAAATCCAAATTTTTAAACCAAATCTTACTACTTTTAACATGTAAGGGCATTGGGTATAAGATAATTGTTTAAAATTGAATCCAATATGGATTTGAATCTAAATCTGATCGTATATCTATGTATTATGAGTCCAATTGCATGTCTTCTTAAAATCGAATCTGATCTAATGCCTTGATCAGGTATTGTATTTTTTACATATTTCATTTTTGTAAAATGGTTTGATCAAATATCGTAAATCTAATCATATATATTGACATCCCTATATTTCTCACTCAAAACAGCCACTACATTTGTGTTAGTCATTCATATTGTCTCTGATTTTAAACATTCGTTGTGAACTGCTTTAAAAAAAGATGTCATATTTGGCACAACAAAAAATGACAAAGCATGAGATCCCAGCAGTGTCACAAATCTAAACATACTATATCGAACGCGCTATTATTCCACGATGGAATAACATCATGAACTTGTCACATTTGCCACGATTTAATTCGTGACTGAAAATATGCATGCATTATAGGTTTGACACGAGTAATAATGTTACATATTAGTTGGATATGATCTTATTAACACCAGCGAATATTTCTGCAACAATCCAAGTTGTATTTCATCACCAATCCAACATTCAATTTCCTTTAAACATTGGATCATGTAAATATATGTATGAAATTTGAATAAATGTGACATTATTACTCGTGATACTGCGAGACCATTTTGGTATTTAGGTTTCATATACGATTCAATGCAATAAAATTAGACCACAGCAAGCAAGAGACATTGCATGATTTTTTTTTTTCAATTACTTGCAAAACCAGCCTTGATGGTTAATTATAGTTAAAAACAGTCATATTTGGCAAGGGAAAATTATTATTATTATTTTTTATTGACTGAGATTTAGTTATATTAAATAGAGGGACTCCATGTGCTACACATGCACCCCATGCGACTTGTCCATGGCACTATATATATATATATATATATATATATATATCCATATATATATATATATGGGCGGAGGGAAGGGAGGGTCCACCTAAGCCATGGTCCCACCCCGGCCAATGAAATTTTATTTTTTTTATTGAAAAAAATATTATTTTTTAATTGCATAATGTTTTTTTTTATTAGATTTCAGTTTGGCCCTACCCGGATTTAGAGGTCGGACTGCCGGCCCGCCCCTGAAAAAAATCCTAGCTTCGCCCCTAATATATATGTGTGTATATTCATGAAATCAGTATTTTACACAACCTTTCTTAAGGTTTCATTGGCAAACAGAACAATATATTTCATATGAATATGACATAAAGATTAAGAAAGATTCATCAAATACGTCTTCCGAATCATCTTATTTTTAATGTTTAGTAAATCTTAAAAGAAATCTTTAACGATTCAAGAAAAAAGAGGGCGTTCATTGGGACAGCACTAAAAGGGCGAGGTCTGTTCTGGCAATATCCCTATAAGAAAATCCTTTTTGGGAAAAGTCTCTCCCTCGAATCACGGTTGCGTCTTCAACTAATAATTTTAAATATCGTTCAACACGTGCCTTTATCAGAGAGTGGTCAGGAAAAGGGTGGCCTTACGAATTATTTTTCAGAAAAAAGGACACAACATTTTTTTTTTAAAAACGTCGTTATTCCGATACCATGTTCGAAAGTTTTCCAATGCACGTATTTCAAATACAAAAATGTAGGACCCGACTATTGAATACATGAAAGATGCGAGGACCCAATTAAATATTAAACTTTCTCGTTTGACCTTTCATTGGGAGGGTTTTCCGGGAAACGGAAGAAGCGGGAAAGGGAAGTACCGGAGAGAAGAAGCGCGAAAAAAATATCGCAATTTTTTTTTTGTTTTATTTTACATTTTCTTGTTTTTTCTCTGCCGTATTTCCGTTTCGTTCGTTTATCTCCTGCCCGTTCCGGACAATGGCTGCTTGGGGGATAGGCCCCCAGCCTTTTATTTCAACAAAATGATATAGTATTTACAGACAAAAAATGGGCCCACGCAGAACCTCTCCTCAAAAAGAAACTAATGACAATGAGAAGAATTCACAGGGATTCCTGAGGATTCCAAGTTGTATACAGACCATTATCCGGAGTACACATCAAAAGGTTAACGCCTTCAACTAGGGGCCATCCCTTACAAACTTTGATTCTGTCAATGTAACTGGTACCGAAGAGATCTGACCTGCAACCTCTGTAGCTGAGAATGTGGTTCTTCCAGTCACCATCGTTGGCAAGAAGGCAGATGCGCCCTATATTATCAGCAACGTTCGCCAGTTGGCTAAGGCATTCATTGAGAATCTGCGTCTCCGGCCACCCGGTACTGGGCTCAAACCAGCATGCAACACCAAACCGAACCTGGCCTGAACCATCCCGAATGAAGCCTGCCACTCCTTTTCTACCCTGCTTATGCCAGGAGGTGATGCTAATTTCAACCCACTTATCCTCAAATCGGACTCCATTACTCCAGAGGATTCCCGATCGAATCCAGCTGCGGATGTTCGTGGACTGTTGGTCATTCCACTGAAAGTTCAACCAAAACTCACTTGAGTAAGACCAAAACTGGTTGATAAGTTTATTACTTGTAACCAGCCCTTTGTGCTTACATTGGTTTCTAGTCTTCCAAATGAACCAAATCGCCATATGAAAACTGTCTTTCCAGCATTTATCAAGCGACTTGACTTGGAACCCTTTCTTGTGCCAGCTGCTAAGACCTTCCATGAGGTTAGGGGG